>CM038141.1:78630890-79066956 GCA_021437245.1 Aegilops speltoides
CCGCGGAGACTTGATCTTGACGGACTCGAGCCACAGCCAAGCACGCCCGCCTTGTGACGATGGGCATGATCTAGCTCTGCCGCCGCCGTGATTGCATTGGCGCGCGCGAATCTACCCGGCTACTTGCGGGCCGATCGCCCATGATGAGGCGGTGGATGAAACGCCGCCGGGGACTTCAATATCTCGGCGATGGGCGGATACCAATCTTGTCCCCAAGAAACTTCGTGATCCGTGGCGCGGACTCCTTGCGGACTCCGAGCCTCCGTGCCCTGCCAATTAAACCAGTTAGGCGCCGGTTATGGAATTCACCGCCGCGGACATCTTTCAACACTCGCTTTTGGCGATATCTTGAATTCTCTGAAGCATCTCTACTATCGGGGAATCTGGCGGACTATGGCGGGGCGGTTGGAGATTCGGACGACGAAGAATTGAGGCCCACCACCACCCACTTTGTAGCCAGCTTCGAGGATCTAACCGACATGCTAGACTCGACTCCGATGACATCGGCGCTATGGGCGGCGATGCGGAGGCGATCAGGACCAGCGCCCACGGACCTTTGGATGGCCGCCTCGTCATCACGACGATTACATGGTGGATACCCCAAAGAAGGGGATGGCGAAAGCTGCGGAGGAAGATTCTTTAAAGAAAGCAACTAAAGCCCGGCCAGCGCCGCTCTAAATCCGCCCGCGGCAAGAATGGAGAATCCGGCGCGGGAGAAAATAACACTCCGGAGAGTGCGAAGACAAACCCCTCGGCAAGAATCAGCGAAGGAGGATGAAGAAATGCGCCCTCACGAAAGGCGGCGGAAAAAAAAGGTTGAGGATCACAACTATGTACCTCCTTCGAGGGCGAATCAAGCCCGATGACGATGAACTCGAAGAGCCCGTCAAACAAAATCTTATAAGCGAGGCTCATCGCTACAGCAAGAGGCTGAAGGAGGAAGCGGAAGCTCAACACAGCGGAAGAGCGCTCCGGATAAGATGGAGCAAAGTGCTCAAAACAGCAGAAAAACAAAGGCAGCACCACCAACGAAGAGCTACCCAAAGCAAAGCTGCTCCCGAATTGACGAAGAGGCCGTAAAGCCCCACCATCCAATGGCCTGCCGGTCCATCTATGGACCCAAAGGAAAGCCCCAATAAGCAAAGGAACACGTCAAGTGTCCGAAGCGACAGCAACTGCATACAAATCTGAGGTGCCGCACACCACTATCTTCACAGACGAAGTCTTTGGAACATGAATTCCCAGAGGTTTAAACCCATAAACATAGAAGCCTACGATGGAACAACAGACCACAGATGCGGATAGAAGACTATATATTACATATACATATGGCGGAGGAGGCGATCTCACGCCATAAAATATCTACCCCTCAAACTCAAAGGGCCAGCTCGTCATTGGCTCAAAAGCCTCCAGAAAACTTGTTGGAAGTTGGGAAGAGCTCGAGGAAGCGTTTAGAGCAAACTTTCAAGGGACTTATCCGACCTCCGGATCTTGAGACGACTTAAGTCACATAACTCAACAGCCGGAGAGTCGTGGCGGAAATTCAGGAACAGGTTCCTCACCAAAAGAACCAAATAGTCATTGTCCGGACGCCTTGAAGCGTAGCAGCTTTCAAGCACAATGTCCGAGGCGAATGGCTTGCGGACACCTCGGTCAAGAAAAACCGAGGACAATGACCGCATTAACAAGCCTCATGACCGGCTTTTGCGCGGGAGAGGACAGCTGGTTGGAAAAGCGGCACCAGCGACCCAAGTACATCGAGATAAGAGATGGAAGCGGAAAATCACGGCGCGAAAAAGATCAGCGCCGGAATAAAGAAAAGCCCAAAAACACGGCGATCAGCGCGGATTTAAAAGCTCACGGCGAATAATAAAGCTCAACCCATGAAGGGCGGCAATGACGAACTATCTAACCTACACAAAATCCTGGGTCGGATCGTCAAATCCACGAGTACCCGGAAGGCTGCAAATCACACCCACGAGGATTGTTGGGTTTTCAAACAGTCCGGCCGATTAAGCGCCCGAGCATAAAGGGCTCGGCAGCGTCAGCGAAGAAGATAAACCCCGCGCGGAGACGCGGAAAACAAAAGACTTTCCCACAAGGGGTCAAAGCGATAAACTCACTTCATGTGAGGATCGCGGAAAAACAGTCTGACACTTTCTAAAGAGCTTAGCGTGGTCGGCCCCCTGAAAAGCATGAGATTGGATATCAAAACCAATCACTTTCGACCACGGGATTATTCCAAAAGTGTTGAACCGCAGGGGCAGACTCACGATATTGAATCCGATAATAGGCGGACCACAATTCACAAGCGTCCTAATGGGCGGAGGCGGTGACTTAAACCTGCTATATTCAAATACAATCCGTCGGATGGGGATAGACCCTACCAAAATTAATTGACACAGCCGCACTTCCTTCAAAGGAGTTCGCCCGAGGCCCTTCGCCAAGTGCAGGCTCGATATTACTCAAAGTGCGTGTTGGATCACGAACAATTTCCGGCGAAAAGTTAATTTTCCATATCGTCCCATTTAAAGTGAACATCAAGCACTATTAGGGCGAAGGCTTTTGTCGCTTTAATGCCATACCGCATTACGCATCTCTTACACTTAAGATGCGGTCCACGGCACTATTTCAGTCTGAGGTCATAAAGCCCCGGACTCGGATAGGCGAATCCGGACTCAGCGAACTAGGGGCTCCTAGCCGCATACCCTTTCTAAGGGGCTGCCGCATAATTAATATCGGTTTCATATAAACCTACCCTTAATTATTTATGCTTATTCTTTTGCATTATTTTCATACGAACTTTTTGAAATGTTCCTCTCTTTTCTACATATGAGCAGCGTCGTGCCCGTCGAGGATAACGGCTGCTTGGAACCTGGCGCAGAGCGTGCGGTGGGACCCGTCGCAAAGGTTTCTTTTCAGATTAAGACCCTCTTGGACCTTTTATTCTGTCTCTTGTTGCTATATCAGCCTCGGCTTCTTCCTATAGCCGGCGAACTGACGATTGGCATTGGCGGCGTCGGAAGACAAGCATATACACGGACACAAGGGGCTTAGGGTATAATTCGCCCGTTATCATAAAGTCCGAACACCTCGAAGTGTTGGCGTCTCAAGATTAGGCACTATATGCATCGGCTCGAATCATGTCTTTGGTCAAATGTTGGGTTTGCGGCTCTGTGTTTTGCTGCCTTCGTTCCGTATCATCCGGCTAACGTGGCACCGGAGAACTCTGCGATTGTGCCCCGGTTAATTTGGTGATCACCTCGATGAAAGCCGAAAAGCTGTTGTCATGATATAGCGAGAGTCAGTCACCACTTGATTGACTACGGAATGTTTAGAATTCCCGCTTTGTGAAGGGCGCTTCGGTCGGGCACATACACCCGAATCCGGAGATGTGCGGTGCCATTAGGGGCTATGTCGTAGCCCCACCCTCGAGCTCCATTGGCTAAGTGAAAGAGATAAAGCATTATAGTCCGGATTGCCTTGTTAGCTCGCTACCACCTCCTTATAACTTGAGGACCGAGATGTCGGATTAAAGTGTGAAAAAGCGCTATTTTGCAAACACCCCAGCACCTTGTGCATGAGGCTGAAACCAGACTGCATCTTTCAGGTTATACACAAGTATACTTAAAAGCGGCGCAAGGAGAAGTACTATTACTTGGAAGCACAAGTATAAAAGCATTCATACTATAATCATTCATAAACAAGTTAATCGTCAATTGAGCGTTACATTCTTGAACCTGCGACTCTATTATATAGCGCGCATAACTTCCCGAAATAATGTTTGGTAGGAAGCGGTTCCCCATCCGAACCACAGGCGGCAATAGCGGTGGCATCCATCTCCGGACACTCGCCTTTACGGGCGAGCCATCCGCGCGCCCTCTATGCAGGCCGACGCTTCATCTCCTTGATATGCGGCGCCCCAAGGAACTGCTGCGATGAGCCAAAATAACTCGTTGCCTTGGACCTCTCTGGCACATAGGCCACGATGTCGATCATAGCCAGCCGGACGGTCTATTCAGTTCGGCCCATTAAAGCTGACTTTGTCCGGCAAGCGGAAGAGGACGATCCGAACTATGGAATTGAGTCAATATAACTCTTCCACCTCGTGATCCCCTGGCTCCGGAAGTGCTTAGCGTCGGCCGCACTCGCATGACCAAGTCCTTGTAGGGATCCTCCGAACTCCTTGCTTTTCAAATTGGGCATACGGCATCCATAAACCGGCAGCGCATGAAAGCGGCCTGCCGGCCGTGATTTCTCGGCTTAGCACAGCTCCTCCTTCATAGCCCCAATTGCGAGCGGGCATCCTTGGTCTCGGCGGTGGCCTTCTTGAGCCTTCCGCTCAATAAGCGCTCCTTTTCAAGAGCCTCGTTACGGTCGGTAGCATCCTTTAAATTTTTAGCCAATTGGCCACTTCCGCCCTGCTTAGGCGTGTGCAGCCTTTTCGGCCTTCAACTCCTCGGCCGCCCTCGCGGCGGCAGATTACTTCTTGGGCATGCTCCACGGCTTGTGCAAGCTCGGCCGAAGTCTCTCCACAGCAGCAGCACCATGCGTATAAACAACATATAACTTATCGGAGGAGGCTTTAACCCTCAATAAAACAGCTATGGAAATTTATTTACCTTGCGACTTCGTCAAATCGCTGATTGACAAAGTGCCATGTCGGCATCGCCATGTCGATTGCCGACTTCGATTAAGCAAGCTGATCGATCCGGCTGGCCCCGGACTATCCGCCACTATGTCGAGGCGGTGTTATTTATTACGAAGATGTCTGAATTTTCGATCCTCGGCGCAGCGTCGTCTTCGACAACCTACGAGTCTCGAGGGCTACTATCTATCTGAGCGCATCTTTTATATACTGGCTGTTAAAAAGCAAAGTGCGCTATTTTCGCATACCTCAAAACCGCCCGACAAGCTCATGGCAGCATCACGCAAATCCGCTTTCAGCGGAGGCGAAATCCTTCAATCACCATACGCATTAGCATGCGGTGATCTTAAAATGGGCGCCCTCTCAAGCAAACTCTTGATTCTCCCGGCCGGACTCTGGTGGGTGTTGAACTCTTGACCCCTCGGACTCGGGGCGCCCTCCGTGATGACACCGGGCTCGCCCGCTTCATCTGGCGGCGCGTCGGACGGAGATGTATCGCTCTCCATCATCTCGGAAGAAGATCCCGAGGGCGAACTCATGCGAGGCGGCTGCAGATCCGAACTGCGATATAAATATTTCGATTACCTCTGAAGCATAAAATGAAGGTACTTTCTTATTGCTTCTTCTTTCATACTCACGGCTCGTTGGAGGCTGGTCCTTGGCGATGGCTGTGCGTCGGATTCTCTCCGGACCGGACCTCAGTGAGATTTCTTCCCACGCTTGGGGCTTTGACCTCCGGATCTTGAGGCGGCCCTCTTTTCCCTCCGAAGGAGGATCCTTAGTCCTCTCCTCTTGATCGCCTCTTTGGGCCAAGTATTAGCTCCTTTATCTCCCCCATCGCCCCCTACGTGGTGCGGCCTCCAACATTCGACCAGCCACGGGCTCCGGTCTCGGTCTCTCGGAGGGCGGACACCTTATCAGCCTTGATCGCGCCACCCATTCTTGTAAAGAATAAAAGGGTTAGGAGATGATCTCTTGAAAGGCATACAAGCGGGATGTCGGGGTTACGAGCTATTTACGAGTATCCGGACGATCGCGGCTTAGTCCGCATCCTCGGCGAATCCGGACCGCCACTTGCGGTCGAAGAATAGCTCGTACATCTCGAAATTGTCGCCCCCATGAAATCTTTGGAGGTTCTGAGGTCCTCGGATTGAACTCCCATAAGCGGAAGGGCGGCGTTTGCGGGTAGGAGGTGCCTAGTTAGCATAACTGCATCACCTTGACGGATCGATCTCCCTTGTTTGGAGGTCCCGAATCCGGCCTGCGGTGCGGGCACGTCCTTGGATAGCCCTCACTTGAGCCCTTGGTTGACCCACGACATCGATTCTTTGTGGAGGTCCCGAGGCGAAGGAGGCGGCGGCTTTGCTTGCCCCTTGGAGGCGGTGATGTAGAACCACTCCTGCTGCCACAATCCTGTTCCTCTTGGAACAAACCTTGAGCCATGGGGCATCGACCATCTTGCTTATGGTATACCTGCCACTCCGCTCGGCGCCCCGATCATCTTGGCTCCACCTTGAATGTTTTTCAGCCACGGGCGAAGTGGGGATAGCGGAGGAAGGCCGTGAGCGATAATGAATCGCGGAGATATGGAGGATGGACTCCGGAGCCAAGTCGTGGAAGTCCAGCCCGTAGAAAACAAGCCCCCTCACGAAAGGATCCGTCGGAAGCCTAATCCCAGCGGAGGTGGGATCTTGAAAATGACACATTAAATCGGGCTCGAGGCTGCACAGCCTGCCAGGTAGGCAACTGTGTGCGAGACCGTGGGCAGTGCTTGGCCTCATGCAACTTCAATATGTCCTCCTCCGTGGCGGAGGAGGCACCCCTGGAGGTCGGGCGGACGTACTATGGATCCGGCGCTCGAGTCTGAAGCTCTTGGTGTTGGAATTGGGAGCGAGAGGAAAGATTCGATCACGAGGTTAGAGACAAGGGCGAGGCCTTGGTCCTCTTATAAAGGGAAATAATACCAAGGGCCGTCTCGTGACCGTTTGAGATTCCCCTTGATAGAGGCGTGGAGAGCAGAGCGGTTGGGTTACCGCGCGTATTGATGAGGATCCGGAATAAAATGGAACCACGATCTACTGCTTGACGGGGCGTGCCAAAGGAAGCCGCTTAGCTAAGCGTCTTTGAGGTGGAATAGTAAAAACAATTAAAAGCGAAGGCTTGGCTGCGGTGTGATGTCATGCCGCATATCGTCGGCCAGATTGGATCGGTGTATGTGTTTTATTCTCTCTCGTTGGAGTGTGGAAATTATTTTGCGAGCGGACACTATCACGGTGTTCATTATCTTCTCTGGATTATTCAAGGGAGGAACCGCCTTGCAATGCGAACATTATGCATGCGAACTTATCGTCATTGAAGGCTGGTTCGAGACTCTTGAGGAGTCTGGACTAGGGGTGTCGAGACGAGCGAACTATCAATATCCGCGGACTCCCGGACTACGAAGATAGAAGATTGAAGACTTGGCTCGTGTCCGGAAGGTACTTTACTTGGCGTGGAAGGCAAGCTTGCAATCTGGATATGTAGATCTCCTACCATTGTAACCGACTACTGTGTAACCCTAGCCCCTCCGGTGTCTATATAAACCGGAGGGCCGTAGTCCGTAGGACACAACATTACATCTCAACAATCATACCATAGGCTAGCTTCTAGGGTTTAGCCTCATTGATCTCGTGGTAGATCTACTCCTATACTACCCATATCATCAATATTAATCAAGTAGGACGTAGGGTATTACCTCCATCGAGAGGGCCGGAACCTGGGTAAAAACATTGTGTCCCTCATCTCCTGTTACCATCCGCCTAGACGCACAGTTCGGGACCCCCTACCCGAGATCCGCCGGTTTTGACACCGACATCATACTTCACACAAACCATGATTTACAATCGTTGCTACTGTAAGACTTGATGAACGTGGTGACTCCTATTCTGGCACTGGCTTTTGGAAATAAATTTCTAAGTTTTATGAACTGAAAGCTGGCACTAGAATTGCACTACACATAAAAGGGCCGGGTCATGAGATATATGGTAACTTCCCCGGCAATATCATCTGTCCATACTTTGTTCAAAGTAAGTTTTCTTTTCAACTATCTGCATGTTGACTTACCCAGCAATATCAAATGAATTGTGTAGTATTTAAGCAACCAACTGTTATTCCCTTTTCTTAGTATATTCCTACCTAATAACTTCTAGTTACCAATACACTTTTCTATTGCCCTATTTTAACTAAATATTCCCTGTATGCCCATTTCTATCAAAAAGCGCCGCAGACAAGGAGACTCCAGAGGTGGAGAATGGGGCTGCCAACAAGCAGAGGTGGGGCGATCTAGAACCGCAAGCGACTCCAGCAGGCCTAGACTTCATCAGCAGCCTCCCCAGTGATATGTTGACAGTCATCATCTCCCTCCTCCCAATCAAATATGGGGCGCGGACAATCGTCCTTTCCCAGCGGTGGCGCCCCCTATGGAACGCCATCCCTCTCGACCTCATCGACACCCACGAGTTCTGCCCTGGTTATTGCAAAAGCTTGGATGCGTTCTCCAATATCCTCGGCAGTCACCTTGGCCCAACCAGAGGCCTTAGAATGGGCAAGTTCCGTTCTAACGGCAAGGACCAAGCCAAGCTTGATGACTGGTTCTGATCCCCTGCCCTAGATCAGCTTGAGGAGCTCACTTTTGATGATGGGCATATGCCAACGTCTGCACTCCACCTCGCGCCCACGCTATGCGTCACCAAGTTTAGGAACTGCCATCCTCCCTTAATGACGCGTCCGCTCTTATTCTACCACGACTGAAGCACCTCGAGCTTCTCAAATGGTGACATTGAGTGCCTGCTCTGTGGCTGTACTACACTCGAGTACCTTCGTCTTTAGGCGATCTATGGGTTGAGTACCTTCCACATCACCTCCATGACTCTCTGAACTATTTATGTGTGTTGCTGGTGCGGCAGGAAGACATCACAAGATGTGTACCATGGTATGGTCATTGAGGACACACCTACTTGGGAGATTACTTGTAGTTGATCAAGAAGGTCCAACAAGAATCAATGTCATTTCTGTGGCGAAATTGACAGTGGTGGGCTACTCGTCTGACAAATACTCCAAACTTGTTATTGGATCCACACCCGTTCAGGTACAACAGCCGCCTTCTACCTTTCCTTCTGCAAATTAACAATATTTCTAATTTTGAAGATGTTTGTTCGTCTATCATTCAGAAAATGATTCCGACAAGCTTGACCTCGGAAGTGCGCACAGTGAAGGTCTTGGCACTAGAATCTATCGGCCCCAACCTGGAGCAAGTTGTTAGTTTCCTGAGGTGCTTTCCGTGCCTAGAGAAGCTATATATCGAGGTGATGTTCCTTTCTTGTTAAATGTTAACCATAAGGGAGTTCAATTTGTGACACATTTTTCCGAGTTTACAATGACAATGTACTACGATTTCTAAAGTATTCTTTTGGAGGATTTCAGTACATACATGTTCCACCCCCCCCCATATTGGTTGCTTGATCCATATGGTTAGAATCAATAAGCATTTCTACTTTGGATTCATATGTACTAGTTTTCTTAGGGAACTTTTCATCCACTCCAACCTCTTGTGAAGAAGGCTACATTTTTCTAAAATGTAATCAAATGCCCATGTTAATCATGTCAGATCGAAGATGGCATGTTAGTGCATTTTACAAATCCTGCAAACCAAATAGGCATGTAGTAATGTTCAAAACTACATGTAGGCAGTAACACGTTTTCTTCTTTTGCAGATAAGATTAGGCCCAATGCAGGATAATGTGATACAATATAACAATCACGTCGAATGCCTAGATCTGCATCTCTCATAAATTACTTTGAACTCCTACCGAGGGACCTTACCAGAGATTATATTCACGGGTTCTTTGTTCTTAAAGCAAGGGTCTTTGGAGAAATGAGGTTTGCCCTACATTTATTTCACAAAATGAATGGTTTTGTTGATCGTTGCCCGATTACTGCGGCGAATGGAATATTCTCCAAAATTGCTGAATTTCATTTTGGAACTTAGGATAATGAGTAATCGGAAGTCATAGTGTCAACCCATACGACTTCTCGATGGCTGACCCTTTGCAAGAATTGTGAGGTTTGAAACCAGACTTAGAAGTGGTTATATTAGTTTGAACCTATCGATATCCATGTTCGATGGATCGCGAGCATTGTAGGTGATGAGCTGAATTTCGTTTCTAATATCAATTTGAACCTTGTAATCTTGAATTTGCCTTTGGTGTGCGTTGGTGCTATCTGAGCGGTTTTAACCCCTTTCATGACGGCATTTGGAACCGTCGCCTAGTGAGTGTAAAGGCGATAGGGTGGTTCTTCCCTACGACCGAAGCCGTCGAGGATATGCCTATTTGGCGAACCGCTTCGGCAAATGAGGTCGTGTGTGACCGACGAGCGCTCAAATCACGGATATACATCTGAGAGCTAAAAATACAATTATACATGCGAGATTGTTTCCGGTCGCAAGTACATCCCAAACAGTCAGTCCCCGCTAAACGTTTTCGTTCGCATGTACATCCCACACAGTCGCCCCAAGGGAAACGTTTCCGTTCGCAGGTACATCACACACAATTTTTGCCATTAAATCGTTTGTGATAGCGTTACCATTGCAGACGATATTAACAATTTTATCGTTTGTGTTATTGAATGCATCACACACGGTTCGTAGAAGAAATTGTGTGGCAAAGGTTGTCCCTCACACACAGTTTCTATGTGATAAACGTTTGCGCAAGGTGGCCTACGCAAACAGTTTTCAAGAAAGTCTTGTGTGATTGTTCATTGATCCAACACGGTTTATTCCTAGAAACTGTGTGTGTCGGTGTCAAAACCGGCGGATCTCGGGTAGGGGGTCCCGAACTGTGCGTCTAGGTGGATGGTAACAAGAGACGAGGGAAACGATGTTTTTACCCAGGTTCGGGCCCTCTCGATGGAGGTAAAACCCTACGTCCTGCTTGGTTAATATTGATGATATGGGTAGTACAAGAATAGATCTACCACGAGATCAAGGAGGATAAACCCTAGAAGCTAGCCTATGGTATGATTGTTGTAATGTCTGTTGGCCTACGGACTAAAGCCCTCTGGTTTATATAGACACCGGAGGAGGCTAGGGTTACACAGAGTCGGTTACAATGGTAGGAGATCTACATATCCGTGTTGCCAAGCTTGCCTTCCGCCAAGAAAGTCCCATCCGGACACGGGGCGGAGTCTTCAATCTTGTATCTTCGTAGTCTTGGAGTCCGGCGGATAATGATAGTCCGGCTGCGGACACCCCTAGTCGAGGACTCCTCGGTAGCCCACAGAACCGGGCTTCAATGACGATTAGTCGGTAGCGCATAATGTTTGGCATTGCAAGGTGGGTTCCTCCCTTGAATAATCCAGAGAAGATCATGAACACGAGGATAGTGTCGACTCGCAAAATAAATTCCACATTGCACCGTAGAGAATAAAATGTACACTTAGTTCAATCTGGCGGCGTATTATGCGGCGTGACATCACCGCCACCAAGCCTTTGTTTGAATCGTTGTTTACTATACCACCTTAGCACGTTTAGCGGCGGTTTCCTTAACACGTCTTGTCGAGCGAGATCATGTTCCCTTATTCAGGATTCTCATCAATACGGACGTGGGTAACCCAACGCGCCATTGATGGTGGCGCTTGGGAGATAAGCGAGTTTTACCGGGCGGTGGGGGCGCATAGTTTCGTCGCCTATATATAAGGGATAAGTTCACCTTCTCACCTCGCCTTCTTCCTCAATTGCTTATCCATCTCCGCACCTCAAGCTCCCTCGCCCAAGCTTGCGCATCTCGCCTCGACCTTCTCCGAATATATGGGGCGGGGGGAGGTAAATGGTTAGCCTCCACGCTAAGGAGGAGGACATCACCAAGCTGCTTGCGCGGATATCTTTCGGCGATATCGGCGCATCGGCCGCCCGACGAGGCAGCTCATCCCTACCTGGGCCTCATGAGAGGGTCGTCTTCCTCCCCACTTCCTCCATGGACTGGGCTTTCCGCTCCATCCATTTGTCCGGGGCTCATGTTTTACTCTGGCCTGGATTTCCCTGTCTGGCGCGAACTTCATCCTCAACATCTCGGCATTTATCGTGGTGTGCGAGGCCTTCCTCGCATCGGCCCCACTTCACTGTGTGGCTCAAGACCTTCAACGTCAAGCCGAAGGTTGTGAAGAACGCATAAGCGGAGTCTTGGGCGTCATGTTGGGAAAATTGCCCAACGTCCCTTGGCTCAAAGGGGCCTTTGTGGATTCCGTCAAGGGGTGGCAATCGGGGTGGTTCTACATCACCGAGCCGCGCAAACCTACATGGGTGGCGGCCCCGAGTTTAGGTCAGCATCCCCACGCAGCTCACGTCACGGAAGAAGGGCTTGCGGTGGGGCAATCCGGTGGAGGTGGCGGGACTCGAGCCTGCATCAAGAAGATGGTGAGCAATAGGCTCGGGCTCATCGGCGTGGTCAGGTCATGCTCATCGGCGGATCCTCCCATGCCAAACGGGCATTTAATTTGTGGGAGTTCAATCCGGAACAGCACGAGCGCTAAGCGGGCTCTTGATACAACATCTGAAGGCGCTGGAGGTGCTGTTCAAAGGTGCCAAGCCCCGCATCCATGACGAAAGATCGCGATTCAGCTTCGATATCAAGCGGCGAGGTAAGTGATTCAACCCCATTCACGGGACACTTATGATAATTAAATTGACTCGGTGAGGTTTCATTACTGCCTCTTCCTTTGGCGAGAATGGATGGATAAGGCCAGCGGCTTATCAGCCCGGCTCCCATGCGAGAAGACCAGTGGGCGCCCGCTTAGCGGGGCTGGTGGTTCCGGCACGCCGTGGTGCGGAGAAGAAGAATCAAGAAGGTGGCAGCGGGGGCTCGAAAGAGTTCCGCCATCGGCGTCTGGCGACGGCGTGGACTCCTCCCCGAAGGCGAGGAGGAGAGTACTCTCTCGGAGGAGGAGAGAAAGGAAGCTTCCCCAGCGGGGGGAGGCGAAGGAGTCAGAGGAGAACTATCCCCGGACAGTTCCGCCAACATCGGCGTTGGCGAGATGAAATAACCTCAAGGGCGGGCGTCCGGCAAGATCGTAAATATCCGGATCCTTGATATGCAATATCTTTTATGTCCGCAGTATCCTTCTAACGCCGCATTCGCCCGTAGTCGGCCAATGGCGATCTCCCGACTCATCGGTGGGTCGTTGGCCTCTTCGGATGTGAATTCACTTCCGCTTTGCCTCTACCTGCGCCGGCGAGGGCGCCGAGTGGGATCGAGAGGGACCCATCGGGGAGGAGGCTCCGGAGGTGCCGTCGAGCAACCTCCGGACTTTGCACGGACTCGACATTGGAACCCGCGGTGGTTCGAGTCCGTCAGCGGCCGCCGAAGAAGGGCAAGACCGTGACACCGGTGGCCTCCGTCCAACCAGGGCGCGGATAACTTCTGGAGGCGCTTAAAGGCGCTTCCATCGAGGAAGAACACCGCACTATCATGAGTGCGGTGATTCAAGTTCAGCTTCGCCAAAAGCGAGTGACCCGAAACTGCAACAACCTTTTAATAGGCTTTGAGGTAGAAGTTAAAATTATATAAAGTAATACCGCATAGAGCGGTAGCCTGATGCTCGGTTCGGTGTTGGAAAGAAAAGCGGATGAGGATCTAACTAAGATATCTTGGGTTGCTAAAAATATGTCAATGTGGGTTTGCAGGCTGCTTTTGCTGACCTCTGCCGCTAGCTTGGCGGAGGTCGATGTCTTGAAGAAGGATCTCGGCGGTCGAGCAAGAGCTACGCCATGCCAAAGGCAGCTCGAGGAAAAGAAGTTGAGTAACACCACTTTGAATAGGTACCTTCTGAGAAAAGGATTTTGGTTGCACTAAAATTAACGAGGATAATATGTGTATCGCGGGGGCCACTAACGAGGTGGCAGCCACGAAGGATCTTTGTGTCTCTGACCGAACACAGTCTGGCGCATGAAACAAGCTGGCGAAAAGCGGGAGAGGCGGGTGGCGGAAGTTCGGCAGAGCTCCGGGCTCTCATGGAAAAGCATGAGAGTTTGGGCGTGACTCAAGACTTCGAGTCGAGCTTGCCTCGGCTCGAAAGTGCCAAATCCGCCAAGGCCGAGGCCCATAAGGCCCTTCGGGAGGTTGAGGATATAAAGAAAATAGCGGCGGGTAAGGCATTTTTCAAGCAAAGCAAGCATGTTGATGTAAATTACCTAATACTTACCCGCATTCGGAGCTCTCCAGGGGCGTTTGCCGATCTGCCGTGTAGTGCGTCTGATGCCGCCGCATTCTATTGTCGCGAGGAGGGAGCCGCAGCGGAGAAGGTCTTCGGTCTCGATATCTTTGAGGCGGTCATCCGTGCCCCTAAGCGACCAGTGAAGCGGCAGGTCGAACTCCACAAGGTAGTGAGGAGGCCATGAAGGGCCTCATAGCCGGTATGGCTGGACAGAGCCATGCACAGGAGCTACTTTGGCCTCGTCGACTCTTGGTGGATGCATGCCCACAGGTGGATGTCATCAAGCGCTCCTTTGTATTGAAAGCGCTCATGGGCTCTTGCCCGCGAAGGTGCAATGGAGCAAGTTGGATGCGGAGCTTCTCACGGACCCACCGCCGCGGGCAAGGAGTATCGTCGCCCCGAAGTATTATAAAATTGTCTGAAGGGCTTGCGATATTGCAGATGAGTGCTCTCGAAATGTAATCTTTGAGTGAACTCGCTATGTATTTATCACTTGCTGAAAACTTCGTTCATATCGCCATGAAACAGCGCTTATTTAATTTAAAATATTACCTTACATGCGGCCATTTATAAAATCGAGAGATGGCAAGTCGTTGGCTTCAGCCCCCAAGCCATAGTCTTTGGGGTGTTCGGGATAAACTTGAGCACTCTTGTTCCCATTGTTGGGTCCATCGAGGCGCTCAACACAATGAATAAAGCAACCGGACTTATAATGCTTGAACACTCTCCTTAGCCATAGAATTCTATAATTCTAAATTTGGTAAAGCCCCAGTATTCGGAAGACCCAATCCGGGCGCTATCCGCCTTCTTCGGACATTGTCCGAACTTCGCTTCAGCGGCGTGAGTCTTTAGGACCCGAAAAACCTCTCAAACAGCGACGGTCTCTCGCCTTATCATGCCGATCGGTTTTAGCTTTCTCCTTTGGCGCTACGCCCAGCTCAGCAGGCGCAATCGCGATGGTTCTCTCAGTCTACCTTAGCGGCCAGAGCGGGCGTAAGGTACCAAAACATGGGAGCAGGCAAACCCAACTATTGACCCAAGACATGATTGAGCCAATTCATATAATGCTATAAGTTTGGGGTGCACTTGTGAAAGTGTTAGGACTTATCACACCATAGAGTGGGAACATAAGCCCCGGTGTATTATGCCGTACCAAAATATCTGGTGCGGATGTCATGTAATGAGCATATATATAAAAGGTAATGCAATAGCGATCATAAAGGTGCTGCATTATTTATGAAAGAAAAGTCTGCTAGTAGGCGGTGATACAAATAGTCTTGTAAGCAAAGGGATTTGGACTAAATAAACATGTCCCCCTCGAGGATGAGCTGCGGACTTGGTGTATATAATCGAATTTAATGCTCGTAATGAGACCACACGAGTGTTGGTGGCGGCCTTCTTTAGTCCTGACTGTTGCATCATCGATTCAGCGAGTTACGCGCCGGACGGGGCTTACGTTATGAGTCCTGCGTACATAAGAAGAAAATAAAATAAAAGGGGCACACTTGCGAGCACCGGTGTGATCGAACCGCACTCTGGGTCCGTTGCGATCGTGCCCCCTCCCCTGTGCCCATGGTATCTCCAAAGCGTAATGATGTCGCGAGTGTTATTCTTCGCGATTATCTTGGCGGGTGAGGTTGGGGCGCATTACTCTGGCGATGCTCGATCGCGCGGATGGTCTTAGTTGGCATTGCTCGGGGCGCTTTGCTGTATCCGGCCTTTTAACGGCCGGAGTTGAGAATTGCCTTAGAAGACTGCTTTGTACTTCTGCTGCGAGAGCCGCTGTATGTTCCTCCGTTCGGAGGGAGCGTTCCGTATTCCCATTGACCGTGATGACTCCATGAGGGCCTGGCATTTTGAGCTTTAGGTATCGTGGTGCGGCACCGCGTTGAATTTTATAGCGCAGTTCGTCGAAGCGAGCGTGATAGCGCTGCTATAGGATCGAAAATATGTCTAGAGGGGGTGATTAGACTACTTGACAATATAAAAATTCAGCCTTTAGATAAAGACAAGTTTTTGGCAAGTTCACAATGGAGATCGAGTCAAGTATCACCCTACACATGCAATTCTAGAGTATTGGCAGCGGAAAGTAAATTGCACATGTAGTAAAGAGAGGTGGAGAAAAGCAAAGCGCAATTTGGAACACGGAGATTTTTCTCGTGGTTCCGATAGGTGGTGCTATCGTCAATCCACGTTGATGGAGACTTCAACCCACGGAGGTAGCTTGGCTGCGAGAGTCCACGGAGGCTCCACCCATGAAGGGTCCACGAAGAAGCAACCTTGTCTATGCCATCATGGCATCGCCCACGGAGGACTAGCCTTACTGGGGTAGATCTTCATGAAGTAAGCGATCTCCTTGCACTATAACGCCCGGACACACCGCCGGTGAGTCGTTACTCTGGCGGGATCTAGGCGGCCCCAGATCAATACTAGTCTTTTGCGCACTTTGTCCTCACTTTCGTGCGCTTTTGAGAACAACTTCGGTCGGTCACCCATCTGAAACTACTCCAAGCTGAGCACGCTTAACTTTGGAGTTACGTCGAATGGGATCCGGAAAAGAAGAATTCCTTATTGATATGAGTAGTCTATCATCCCTAATAAGCCAGGCTATTACATACACACCCACTCGGAGGAACCGGCGTCCTCGTCGGACCACAAACGTTCCCTCTTGGCACAACGTGCATGCATCGATCCGGTACATGTGCCATGCCGTGTCTTACGATGGGTCTAAGCGTCATGAACAACATGACGCGCACTGTCATAACCATCCGTGTAACCGCGCGGTCGGCTCGATACCAACTTAGCGCCCGGACACACCGCCGGTGGTCGTTACTCTGGCGGGATCTAGGCGGCCCCACAGATCAATACTAGTCTTTTCTGCGCACTTTGTCCTCACTCGTGCGCACAGGAGCAACTTCGATCGGTCACCCATCTGAAACTACTCCAAGCTGAGCACGCTTAACTTTGGAGTTCTGTCCGAATGGGATCCCGGAAAAGAAGGAATTCCTTATTGATATGAGTAGTCTATCATCCCTAATAAGCCAGGCTATTACATTGCCCTTACAAACTTCTTGGTTCAACTCCACATCTTGACGGAGGCTCCCAAGCGACACCTAACCAATCTAGCAGGCACCACCCTCCAAAAGGTAATAGATGGTGTTGATGATGATGAACTCCTTGCTCTTGTGCTTCAAATGATAATCTCCCCAACACTCAACTCTCCTCACTGATTTGGCTGTGGTGGAAGAAAGGATTGAGTGGAAAGCAACTTGGGAAGGCTAGAGATCAAGTTTCATATGGTGGGAGTGGAGCTACTTGATCTCAACACAAGGGTAGGTAGTTTTCTTCTCAGAAATGTAAGGTAGGAGTGGTAGTTCTTTTTGATGGCTCTCTCACGAATGAAGAGGGGGTGGAGGGGTATTTATAGCCTCCACACAAAATCCAACCGTTACACACATTTGACCAATCTCGGTCGGACGAAGTTGACAACTTCGGTGAGACCGAAAGTTCAAAACATGTGAGCGTTGGGATTTTCGGTGGGACCGAAAATACAATCTCGGTGAGTCCGATTCTTCCAAAGACTAGGGTTTGCCAATCTCGGTGGGACCGAATTTATCATCTCTGTGACACCGATTTGATGACAGAAGGTTACAGAAGCTTGGCAACACTAGTTTCGGTGAGACCGAGTTTAGAATCGGAAAATCCGAAATTTCTAGGGTTTGGGTATATGGCTGAGGTGGTTCATCTCGGTGTGACTGATTTTATGGAATCGGTGGGACCGAGATTACTTATGAGTGTATATTGGAATGAAGGATTGCTGATAGTTTGGGAGATGTATCACTAAGCACTTTGAGCAACGGATCATTAACATAACCTCATCCCTTTTAATAGTATTGGCTTTCCTATAGACTCAATGTGATCTTGGATCACTAAACCAAAAATGGAGTCTTGAGCTTTTGCCAATGCTTGCCTTAGCATTTGAGGGTCCACTTCTTGATCATTGCCATACCCATATCAATTGAACTTTGAAATGATTCTCAAGAAACAATTAGTTCAATGATATATATGTTGCTATTAATTACCAAAACCACCCGGGGATTAGTTGCACTTTCAGCTGCGAAACGGGACTATGTCAAAGATTAACTCTTCGCTCCGGAAATTATTCGGGGATCCGAAGACCACTTCGATGTGGTGAGCACATCACGATTGGCTTCCACTCTGGTATGACACCTTTAAAGGTTGTCTTTGTAGGGTTAATCCTTGATGGGTCTATGCCCATTTTGCGCCTTGTATCTGATAAAGCAGGTTCGAGGCTGCTACCGCCATCCATCGAGGACTCTCGTGAGGTGGAACCCATCGGCGATTGGGTCTAAAACCAATGCGGCGAATCCGCCATGGCGTATGCTGGTCGGATGGTCTCTTCGATCGAAAGTGATCGGACAAGAGGACCATGGATTGAACTTTGGGCGGCTGGCTCCATCGCATAGGCGTCCTTAGTGCGCGTTCCTCTTCCTCTTAGGTATGTGGGTGGCGTATATCATATTCACCGTCCGTGCTTGTGAAACCCATACATCCTCTGCTGTTGGCGGTCGGGTCTCTTCCTCGTCGTATTGTTTAGCCTTGTCATTATTTTGGCAATTAACTTGCCGGCTGCTTGAACACCAGCAATCTCTATTGGTGTGGTTATTGGCTTTTCGAGAGGTGCCATGTATCGGCATAAGCGGTCGAGTATTCGGTCCAGTTAGACGGACCGGAGTGGTTCTTTTGAATGGCTTCTTCCGGACCAGGTTTAGAGCCCTCGGAATCCGGCATTGACCCCGTATCCTCCTTATCGTCGCCGTTAATGCGGCGCTTGTTTTAACCGGCGTGACTGCCGTTGTTGTCCTTAGTGTCCGCCTTTGCCAGAATTTTTACGGAGATTGTTGCTGCGGGCTAGCCAGCTGTCCTCTCCCGCGCAAAAGCGGGTCATTAAAGATGTGAGGGCTGCCATGGACTTTGGCTTTTCTTGCCCTAGGTGCCGGGCTAGCCATTCATCCCGGATGTTATGTTTGAAGGCTGCAAGGGCCTCTGCATCCGGACGATCAGCGATTTGATTTTTCTTCGTTAAGAACCGTGTCGAGAATTATGCGGCGATTCGTGCAGCTGCTGAATGATGTGGCTTAGGTCATCGGCGTCGGTGAGTCGCTTTATCGTGCCTGGAAGTTGTCGAGAATGCGGCTTCGGGTCTTCCAACCAATTGACTCTGCGGGCAAGCTATTTAGCCAATGCCGAGCTGGTCCTTTAAGCAGAGTGGGAGATACTTGATGGCATGGAGATCATCGCCGCTGGCCATATGGATGTGGAAAGATAGTCTTGATCCAAACCGCGAAGTCTGTTGTGCGGCGTAAGATTCGATGTTCTGGGTTTAAAGCCTTGGGGATCGATGATCCATTACTTCGTCGATGAAGCATAAGCGGGTGTCTTGGCGCCTCTGTATTGAGCGATATCGCGGCGCAGCTCGAGAAGCGGTCTGCTGTGCTTTCGGCCCGGCAGGTTATTGTATCCGCACGATGGTATTCGTTATGGGTCGTAGAAGCGCACGTGATCCATAGATGGATCTGCATTGCCTTGCTTTGTCCTCAATATGTCTACGCAAGTCCGGTAGCGTTCCCTCTTAACCGTGCTTTTGGGCGATGTCGGGGTATGGTCTTGGCTGGGGGCTGGATGCCTCTCATCACGACCACGGGGTGGTCAATCAGCCATATCGTCTTGTTGGTGATGGGCGTATGTATGCTTCCTCCTCTAATCGGGGAGCAGCTTGCGTCTTAGGTAACTTTGGAGGGCGTTGAGTTTATACTCTTGACGCGAGGACCTCGGTCCATCGATCGGCCAGCGAGTCTGATCAGCTTGAAGCTGTTCTTGCTTTTTCTTTAGGCTGTTTGCCGTGGCGATAAGCCTGCGCTTGAAGTGCTCTTGTTCGACAGGATCCTCGGGTACGACGAATTCGTCATCGTTGAGGCTTGCCTCGTCTTTGGAGGGAGGCATATAGTTATGATCCTCAACCTCTTCGTCTGCCGCCCTCTCATGAGGGCTTGCTTCTGCATCCTCCTGCGCTGAGTCTTGCTGGAGGGGATTGTCTTCGGCACTCTCCGGAGTATTATTAACTCCTGTGATGGAATATCCATTCTTGCTGTGGCGGGATTTAGAGCGGCGCCACTGACGTCGGCGTTTGGGCTGCTTCTTTAGAGAGTCTGCCTCCGCTGCTTCTTCGCCATCCCCGTCTTTTGGGGTGTCCACCATATACATGTCGTATGACGAGGTGGTCTTCGGTGCCACATAGGCGCTGGTTCTGTTAAATCTCGACATCGTTGTCCATAAGCGTCGATGTCGTCGGATCGTAGTCTAGCATGTCGGTTAGATCGTCGGCGATGGCTACAAAGTGGGTGGTGGGTGGGCTCTGAATTTCTTCGTCGTTCGTACCCCAACCATCACGGCCATAGTCGGCCAGGACTCTCTGATAACGAGAATCGTTAGTGAATTCAGGATATCGCCAAAAGCGAGTATTGAAAAGATGTCATGGCGGTGAATTCCATAACCGCGCCCAATCGGATTGATTGGTAGGGCGCGGGAGGTTGGTCCGGCGAGTCGGCACCTCGGAATCACGAGTTCGCGAGGGACAAGATCGGTGTTCATTGCATCGCCGTGGATGTTGAAGCCCCGGCGGCGTCTATCCACCGGCCCTCGACTGTCGCGATCGGCTCCGGGCTAATGGCGAAGCGGATCCGTGTCGCGACCACCAAGGCACTGTTCGATGGCGAGCTAGATCATGCCCGTCGTCACGGTCTTGGCGGCTTGGTATGGCTCGAGTCCGTCGAAGATCAAGTCTCCGCGGACATCGGCCGTGAAGTTTAAGCTTCAAATCGACTGGCGGCGGGCGTAGCTTCGATCTGCTCTAGATGGCCAAGTGAATTGGCCCTGCGAAACCGCCGAATCTGAAGATCTGTCCGGGTAGAAAAGTCTCACCAGACAGCGTTGCTGGTTGAAGATGCCATCAAGCCTATCGGTGGCGACACGGAGGAACTCTCAATGAAAGCACCAATGTCGGTGTCAAAACCGGCGGATCTCGGGTAGGGGTCCCGAACTGTGCGTCTAGGCGGATGGTAACAAGAGGCGAGGACACGATGTTTTTACCTAGGTTCGCGCCCTCTTGATGGAGGTAAAACCCTACGTCCTGCTTGATTAATATTGATGATATGGGTAGTACAAGAGTAGATCTACCACGAGATCAAGGATGCTAAACCCTAGAAGCTAGCCTATGGTATGATTGTTGTAATGTCTGTTGGCCTCTGGACTAAAGCCCTCCGGTTTATATAGACACCGGAGGAGGCTAGGGTTTACAGTCGGTTACAATGGTAGGAGATCTACATATCCGTATTGCCAAGCTTGCCTTCCACGCCAAGGAAAGTCCCATCCGGACACGGGACGGAGTCTTCAATCTTGTATCTTCGTAGTCTTGGAGTCCGGCGGATAATGATAGTCCGGCTGTCCGGACACCCCCTAGTCCAGGACTCCCTCAGTGTGCGTTGCCTGAGGTCATCTCCCATGGTATTTTTTCAATAACCGTTTGCTATAGCAAAACCCAATTAGCAGGCTAATTGCCCTGTTATTAATAATCCATTTATTAATCTAATTGACATTCATATTAAGCACATAATATATTTCATTTCCATATTAAGGAAGCAGAATTTCATAATTGAAATACATCAGGGTACAACATGATATAGCTTCAGAACTCAACTACCCCATTACACAACTGCACCAGCACCAAGTTTCACATGCAACATGTAGAACCTTTCAAAATTAGCATCATAGATGGTATATAGACAGATGCATCTCATCTGGAAAACTGCTGAAGCGGAATGCGAATATTGAGCCTTCATTTATGTTGAAGGTCTTTGCAGCTTTAGGACAGTGCTTGTGGATGATTGACCGTCCGTCCTTCGTCCTCTTCAGAAACACTTCAATATTGAACTATGGGTGTTTTATGAAAACCTTCCTCGCCTCCTGACCATAGAGGTGGTTTGAGAGGTAATCATTAGTGAACTGCTTTGGAAAGGCCTGAAAACAAGGATGTGCATAAATATCTTCTCTACATTGGAAATGGGGCAAAGGAATAAAAAAGGCAAGGTATAATAGTTAGTAGCGTCTTGTAGTGAACCGATGTCTTCTTCATTGTGCAGACAAAGATCTTGTTGTTTTCTGTCTCTAATTTCTTTATCCTGACAATCTTTCTGAGTTTCTTGATTTGATTGATATTCATGGACAACTCATTTCCCCATATGCAAATAGGGTCAAACAGCGGGTCAAAACCTCTGACAGCAGGACCTACATGTGCAAGACCAAATTGTTAAAAACCTAAATATTAGAATGGTTCCTGCGATTGCACAATAATGTGCTATTAGACAACGGACCATGTGAAGGAAATATGCCCTAGAGGCAATAATAAAGTTATTATTTATTTCCTTATTTCATGATAAATGTTTATTATTCATGCTAGAATTGTATTAACCGAAAACATAATACATGTGTGAATACATAGACAAACATAGTGTCACTAGTATGCCTCTACTTGACTAGCTCGTTTATCAGAGATGGTTATGTTTCCTAGCCATGGACAAAAGAGTTGTCATTTGATTAACGGGATCACATCATTAGGAGAATGATGTGATTGACTTGACCCATTCCGTTAGCTTAGCACTTGATCGTTTAGTATGTTGCTATTGCTTTCTTCATGACTTATACATGTTCTGTAACTATGAGATTATGCAACTCCGTTTACGGAGGAACACTTTGGGTACTACCAAGCGTCTAGCGTAAGCGGGTGATTATAAAGGAGTACTACAGGTGTCTCGAAGGTACATGTTGAGTTGGCGTATTTGAGATTAGGTTTTGTCACTCCGATTGTCGGAGAGGTATCTCTGGGCCCTCTCGGTAATGCACATCATTATAAGCCTTGCAAGCAATGTAACCAATGAGTTGGTTACGGGATGATGCATTCTGAGCGAGTAAATAGACTTGCGGTGGCGAGATTGAACTAGGTATTGGATCTGACGATCGAATCTCGGGCAAGTAACATACCGATGACAAAGGGAACAACGTATGTTGTTATGCGGTTTGACCGATAAAGATCTTCGTAGAATATGTAGGAGCCAATATGGGCATCCAGGTCCGCTATTGGTTATTGACCGAGAATAGTTCTAGGTCATGTCTACATAGTTCTCGAACCCGTAGAATCCATGCAACAAGGTTTCGATGGCGGTTATATTATGAGTTTATGAGTTTTGATGTACCGAAGGAGTTGAGTCCCGGATGAGGAGTTGAGTCCCGGATGAGATTGGGGACATGAGGAGTCTCGAAATGGTCGAGGCGTAAAGATCGATATATTGGACGACTATATTAGGAGTTGGAAGGTTCAGTGATTGGGTATTTTTGAGTACAGGGGAGTTACGGGAATACGGGGAAGAGTATTGGGCCTTAATGGGCTTTAGTGGGAAGGAGCCGGGAGGCGCGCCCTCCCAAGCCCAGTCCGGGTGGACAAGGGTTTGGGGCGGCCCCTCTTCCTTCCTTCTCCCTTCCCTTCTTTCCCCCCTTGACCTAGTTGGACTAGGAAAGAAGGAATCCTACTCCTGGTGGGAGTAGGACTCCTTGGCGCCCTCCTCCTAGGGCCGGCCTCCTCCTCCCTCCCTCCTTTATATCTGGGGCAGGGGCACCCATGACACACAAGTTGATCTACGGATCGTTCCTTAGCCGTGTCGGCGCCCCTTCCACCATATTCCACCTCGGTCATATCGTCGCGGAGCTTAGGCGAAGCCTGCTTGATAGAACATCAACATCGTCCTGCGCGTCGTCTTGTGGAACTCATCTCCGAGCTCGGCTGGATCGGAGGCGGAGATTGTCATCGAGCTGAGCGTGTGCTGAACTCGGAGGCTCCGTCGTTCGGTGCTTGGATCGGTCGGATCGTGAAGGCGTCGACTACATCAACAGCGTTGTGATAGCGCTTCGCTTACGGTCTCACGAGTGCGTGGACGAACACTCTCCCCTCGTTGCTATGCCATCACCATGATCTTGCATGTGCGTAGGAATTTTTTGAAATTACTCGTTCCCCAACATGGCATCGAGCCTAGGTTTTATCGTTGATGTTATATGCACGAGTAGAACACAAGTGAGTTGTGGGCGATATAAGTCATCTGCCTACCAGCATGTCATACTTTGGTTGGTATTGTTGGATGAAGCGGCCGGACCAACATTACAGCGTGCGCTTCTGAGAGGCTGGTTCTACCGCCGTGCTTTGCACACAGTGTGGCTGGCGGTGTCGGTTTCTCCAACTTTAGTTGAACGAAGTATGGCTACGCCCGGTCCTTGCCAAGGTTAAAAGCAGTCTATTTGACAAACTATCATTGTGGTTTTGATGCGTGGTAAAGCGGTTCTTGCTAAGCCCGTAGCAGCCACGTAAAATTTGCAACAACAAAGTAGAGGCGTCTAACTTGTTTTTGCAGGGCATGTTGTGATGTGATATGGTCAAGACGTGATGCTATATTTTATTGTATGAGATGATCATGTTTTGTAACTGAAGTTATCAGCAACTGGCAGGAGCCATATGGTTGTCGCTTTATTGTATGAATCACTAAGCGGTAGCGATAGTCGTAGAAGCAATAGATGGCGTAAACGACAACGATGCTATGATGGAGATCAAGGTGTCGCGCGGTGGCGATGGTGATCACGGCGGTGCCGGAGATGGAGATCACAAGCACAAGATGATGATGGCCATATCATATCACTTATATTGATTGCATGTGATGTTTATCCTTTATGCATCTTATCTTGCTTTGATTGGCGGTAGCATTTTAAGATGATCTCTCACTAATTATCAAGAAGTGTTCTCCACGAGTATGCACCGTTGCGAAAGTTCTTCGTCTTTGAGACACCACGTGATGATCGGGTGTGATAGGCTCTCGTTCAAATACAGCGGGTGCAAAACAGTTGCACACACGGAATACTCAGGTTATACTTGTGAGCCTAGCATATCTGATATGGCCTTGGAACACGGAGACCGAAAGGTCGGCGTGAATCATATAGTAGATATGATCAACATAGAGATGTTCACCATTGAAACTACTCCATCTCACGTGATGATCGGACATGGTTTAGTTGATTTGGATCACGTGATCACTTAGATGACTAGAGATGTCTGTCTAAGTGGGAGTTCTTAAGTAATATGATTAATTGAACTTTAATTTATCATGAACTTAGTCCTAGTAGTATTTTGCAAATTATGTTGTAGATCAATAGCTCGCGTTGTTGCTTTCATATGTTTATTTTGATATGTTCCTAGAAAAATTGTGTTGAAAAATGTTAGTAGCAATGATTGCGGATTTGATCCGTGATCGAGGTTAATCCTCATTGCTTGCCTGAAGAATTATGTCTTTAATGCACGCTAGGTAGCGGACCTATTGCAGGAGCGGATCTGAGGCGTTATGAGCGTTTGGCTAGCTCAATATGATGACTACTTGATAGTTTTGTGCACCATGCTTTATGGCTTAGAATCGGGACTTCAAAGGCGTTTTGAGCGTCATGGACCATATAAGATGTTCGAGGAATTGAAGTTAATATTTCAAGCAAATACCGAGTTGAGAGATATGAAGTCTCCAACAAGTTCTATAGCTAAAAGATGGAGAGAATCGCTCAACTAGTGAGCATGTGCTCAGATTATGCAGGTACTTCAATCGCTTGAATCAAGGGGAGTTAATCTTCCGAGATAAGATAGTGATTGACAGAATTCTCTAGTCACCATCACTAAGTTACTAGAACTTCGTGATGAACTATAGTATGCAAGGGATGGCGAAAACGATTCCCGAGCTCTTCGTGATGTTGAAATCGACGAAGGTAGAAATCAAGAAAGAGCATCAAGTGTTGATGATTGACAAGACCACTAGTTTCAAGAGAAGGGCAAAGAAAGAAAGGAACTTCAAGTGGAAAGACAAGCAAGTTGTCACTCCTGCAAAAGAAGCCCAAAGCTGGACCATAGCCTGGCCGAGTGTTTACTTGCAAAGGAAATGGTCCTTTGGAAGCGGAAATGCCCTGAATATTTGGTGGATAAGAAGGATGGCAAAGTGAACAAGGGTATATTTGATATCTGATTATTGATGTGTGCCTTACTAGTGTTTATAGTAGCCCACGAGTATTTGATACTTGTTAGGTTGCTAAGATTAGTAACTCGAAGCAGGAGTTCTGAGAATAAGCAGAGACTAGTTGAAGGAAAGTGACGATGAGTGTTGGAAGTAGTTCCAAGATTGATATGATCATCATCGCACACTCCTATACTTTCGAGATTAGTGTTAAACCTAAATAAATGTTATTTGGCATTTCGTTGAGCATGAATATGATTTGATCATGTTTATTGCAATCTGATTATTCATTTAAAGTCGAGAGAATAATTGTTGTTCTGTTTACATGAATAAAACCTTCAATGGTCATACACCCAATGAAAATAGTTTATTGGATCTCGATCGTAGTGATACACATATTCATAATATTGATGCCAAAAGATGCAAAGTTAATAATGATAGTGCAACTTATTTGTGGCTTGCCGTTTGGAGTCATATCTGTGTAAAGCGCATGAAGAAACTCCATAAAGATGGATTTTGGAATCACTTGGTTATGAATCATTTGATGCTTGCGAACCGTGCCTTTTGGGCAAGATGACTAAAACTCCGTTCTTGAAACAATGGAACGAACTCTTGACTTGTTGGAAATAATACATCTTGATGTATGCGAGACCAATGAGTATGAAGGCTCGTGGCAAATATCATTATTTTCGACCTTCACAAGATGATTTGAGCAGATATGGGTATATCTACTTGATGAAACATAAGTCTGAAATAGTTGAAAGGTTCAAAGAATTTCAGAGTGAAGTGGAAAATCATCGTAACAAGAAAATAAAGTTTACGTGATTTGATCGCGAGACAAATATTTGAGTTTCTGAGTTTGGTCTTCATATAAAACAATGTGGAATAGTTTCACAGCTCACGCCACCGAACACCACAGCGTTATGGTGTGTCCGAGCATCGTGACCGCACTTTATTGGATATTGTGCGATCTATGATGTTTCTTATTGGTTTACCACTATCGCTTTCGGGTTATGCATTAGAGACAACTGCATTCACATTAAAAGGGCACCATCTAAATCCGTTGAGACGACACCATATGAACTGTGGTTTAGTAAGAAACCCAAGTTGTCGTTTCTTAAAGTTTGGGGCTGCGATGCTTATGTGAAAAAGTTTCATCTGATAAGCTCAAACCCAAATCGAATGCGTCTTCATAGAATACCCAAAGGAAATTGTTGGGTACACCTTCTATCACAGATCCGAAGGCAAATTATTAGTTGCTAAGATGGATCCTTTCTAGAGAAGTTTCTCTCGAAAGAAGTGAGTGGGAGGAAAGTAGAGCTTGATAAGGTAATTTGTACCTTCTCCCGAATTGGAAAGTAGTTCATCACGAAATCAGTTCGATGATTCCTACACCAATTAGTGAGGAAGCTAATGATGATGATCATGAAACTTGAGATCAAGTTACTACAAAACCTCGTAGGTCTTCCAAAATACAGTCCGCACTTGAGTAGTACGGTAATACTGTTCTGGAAGTCATGTTACTAGACCATGATGAACCTACGAACTATGAGGAAGCGATGATGAGCCCAGATTCCGCGAAATGGCTTGAGGCCATGAAATCTGAGATTGGATCCATGTATGAGAACAAAGTGTGGACTTTGGTGGACTTGCTCGATGATCGGCAAGCCATATTGTATAAATGGATCTTCAAGAGGAAGACAGATGCAGATAGTAGTGTTACTATCTACAAAGCTCGACTTGTCGCAAAACGGTTTTTGACAAGTTCAAGGTGTTGACTACAATGAGATTTTCTCAACTGTAGCAATGCTTAAGTCTGTCTGAATCATGTTAGCAATTGCCACATTTTATGAAATCTGGCAAATGGATGTCAAAAACTGCATTCCTTAATGGATTTATTAAAGAAGAGTTGTATATGATGCAACCATAAGGTTTTGTCAATCCTAAAGGTGCTAACAAAATGTGCAAGCTCCAGCGATCCATCTATGGACTGGTGCAAGCATCTCGTAGTTGGAATATACGCTTTGATAAGTTGATCAAAGCATATAGTTTTATATGGACTTACGATGAAGCTGTATTTACAATAAAGTGAGTGGGAGCACTACACCTTTCGATTAGTATATGTGAGTGACATATTGTTGATCGAAATGATGTAGAATTTCTCTGCAAAGCATAAAGGAGTGTTTTAAAGGAGTTCTTTAAAAGAAAGACCTCGAGTAAAGCTACTTACATATTGAGCATCAAGATCTATTGAGATAGATCAAGGCGGCTTGATAAGATTTTCAATGAGTACATACCTTGCAAGATTTTGAAATAGTTCAAAATGGAACAATCAAAGAAAGAGTTCTTGCTGTGTTGCAAAGGTATGAAATTGAGTAAGACTCAAATCCCGACCACAGCAGAAAATAGAAAGAGAATGAAAAGTCATTCCCTATGCCTCAGTCATAGGTTCTATAAAGTATGCTATGCTATGTACAAGACCTATTGTATACCTTGCTCTGTATTTGACAAGGGAGTACAATAGTGATCTAGGAGTAGATCACTGGACATTGGTCAAGAATATCCTTAGTGAGGACTAAGGAAATATTTCTCGATTATGGAGGTGATAAAAGAGCCCGTCTTAAAAGTTACCTCGGTGCAAGTTTTCACACCGATCCAGATGACTCTAAGTCTCAGTCTGGATACATATTGAAAGTGGGAGCAATTAGCTAGAGTAGCTCCGTGCAGAGCATTGTAGACATAGAATATTTGCAAAATACATACGGCTCTGAATGTGACAGACCCATTGACTAAGCTTCTCTCACAAGCAAAACATGATCACACCTTAGTACTCTTTGGGTGTTAATCACATAGCGATGCGAACTAGATTATTGACTCTAGTAAACCCTTTGGGTGTTGGTCACATGATGATGTGAACTATGGGTGTTAATCATATCTGAGATATGAATATTGGTGTTAAATCACATGGCGATGTGAACTAGATTATTGACTCTAGTGCAAGTGGGAGATGAAGGAAATATGCCTTAGAGGCAATAATAAAGTTATTATTTATTTCCTTATTTCATGATAAATGTTTATTATTCATGCTAGAATTGTATTAACGGAAACATAATACATGTGTGAATACATAGACAAACATAGTGTCACTAGTATGCCTCTACTTGACTAGCTCGTTTATCAAAGATGGTTATGTTTCCTAGCCATGGACAAAGAGTTGTCATTTGATTAACGGGATCACATCATTAGGAGAATGATGTGATTGACTTGACCCATTCCGTTAGCTTAGCACTTGATCGTTTAGTATGTTGCTATTGCTTTCTTCATGACTTATACATGTTCCTGTAACTATGAGATTATGCAACTCCGTTTGCGGAGGAACACTTTGGTTACTACCAAACGTCTGGCGTATCTGGGTGATTATAAAGAGTACTACAGGTGTCTCGAAGGTACATGTTGAGTTGGCGTATTTCGAGATTAGGTTTTGTCACTCCGATTGTCGGAGAGGTATCTCTGGGCCCTCTCGGTAATGCACATCATTATAAGCCTTGCAAGCAATGTAACCAATGAGTTGGTTACAGGATGATGCATTACAGAACGAGTAAAGAGACTTGCCGGTGACGAGATTGAACTAGGTATTGGATACCGACGATCGAATCTCGGGCAAGTAACATACCGATGACAAAGGGAACAACGTATGTTGTTATGCGGTTTGACCGATAAAGATCTTCGTAGAATATGTAGGAGCCAATATGGGCATCCAGGTCCCGCTATTGGTTATTGACCGAGAATAGTTCTAGGTCATGTCTACATAGTTCTCGAACCCGTAGAATCCGCATGCTAAGGTTTCGATGTGGTTATATTATGAGTTTATGAGTTTTGATGTACCGAAGGAGTTCGAGTCCCGGATGAGATCGGGGACATGACGAGGAGTCTCGAAATGGTCGAGACGTAAAGATCGATATATTGGACGACTATATTCGAGTTCGGAAAGGTTCCGAGTGATTGGGTATTTTTCGAGTCTGGGGAGTTACGGGAATACGGGGAAGAGTATTGGGCCTTAATGGGCTTTAGTGGGAAGGAGCCGGGGAGGCGCGCCCCTCCCAAGCCCAGTCAGGTTGGACAAAGGGTTTGGGCGCGCCGCCCTCTTCCTTCCTTCTCCACTTCCTTCTTTCCCCCTTGACCTAGTTGGACTAGGAAAGAAGAATCCTACTCGGTGGGAGTAGGACCCCTTGGCGCCCTCGTCCTAGGGCGGCCTCCTCCTCCCTCACTCCTTTATATCACGGGGCAGGGGCACCCATAGACACACAAGTTGATCTCACGGATCGTTCCTTAGCCGTGTGCGGTGCCCCTTCCACCATATTCCACCTCGGTCATATCGTCGCGGAGCTTAAGCGAAGCCCTGCGCGATAGAACATCAACATCGTCACCACACCGTCGTCTTGTGGAACTCATCTCGAGCTCGGCTGGATCGGGGCGGAAATCATCATCGAGCTGAGCGTGTGCTGAACTCGGAGGCTCCGTGCGTTCGGTGCTTGGATCGGTCGGATCGTGAAGGCGTCGACTACATCAACAGCGTTGTGATAGCGCTTCGCTTCACGGTCTCACGTGCGTGGACGAACACTCTCCCCTCTCGTTGCTATGCCATCACCATGATCTTGCATGTGCGTAGGAATTTTTTTGAAATTACTACGTTCCCCAACAACATGCACGTGCTAACCTCGATTGTAAACCTCAGTGCTTCCCATTGTTTCCCTGCAACACATATAAGGTAGTTAGTCATGAGGTTAAGTAAGGGTTCGCATGTTATCAGTAAAATATGTTGATGAAAAATAAGCACATTGCAGATTCATCGGATTAATTCAAGCCACATCGAAAACCCATTTATCCAAACCAAGCATGATTAAGAACTAAGAAATATAAAACTTGTATATGTTTCTCATGTATTAAGTGGAGCCAAATTCGATTTATTTCTCACGTGGTATACAATAATAGCATGCAGCCACAAATTTGGACACCGCATTGCAGAATTGAACCATCCAGTTAAGTGAACACCACAACAAATGAACAATAAATATTAACTGAGCACCACACTGCACAATATAACAAACTCCTAATAGAAAATCAGACAGTTAACCAAACCAAGCATGCTTTACAACTTGGACATATAGCAATTGTATTTGTTTCTCATGTATTTAGTACAACCAGATTCGATTTATTTCTCACATGGTATTCAACAACAGAATGCAGCCACAACAATTGGACATCGCATTGCAGAATTGAACCAAACAGTTAACTAAACACCACAACACAAATGAACCAAACATTAACTAAGCACCACATGGGACAATGTATAACCAAACCAATCATGCTTGACAACTTGGAAATATAAGAATTGTATTCGTTTCTCATGTATTTTGTAAAGATAGATTGATTTATTTCTCACATGGAAGACACTACAAAATTGCAGCCTGAAGAAATGAACATCACATTTGCTGAATTGAACCAAACAGATAACTGAACACCACATTGCACGACATATAGAACATATACTCTAGAGCAGAAGATTGCATGGTAAAAGTAGATAGCACAATTCACTAGAATTTGTTAAGGAAAGGCAGTACCTAGCAAACTGAACATGGGTCCTTATAGTGAGCTAATAAGACAAGCTACTCCTCGTTGGCGGAGATATCGATGATGATTGGCTCCTTGGACATGGAAGACGGCGAGGCCTCCGCTTCGTGGGTGCCCTCATCGTAGTGGTGAGTTGCCTGAGCCTCTCCGGGCACCAACCTGCTGGCTCTCGAGATGAGCTAAGCATGTGCACGCTGAGAAAACACCTCGTAGTCTTCGTTGAAGGCACCGACGGTGGCCTCTAGAAAATGCCATGAACTGTCATTTAAAGCAGCCAACCGCGTCGTGGCGTCGGCACGCAAGGCGTCGATGGTGGCCTCGATGGCGAGGTGCTCCTCCAAGATCTGGGGTTCGGCATGAATAGCAGCCATCGCGACCTCATCAGCGCGCGCGGCCGCGATTTGCTTCTCCGCTGCCAAATGCTCCTTGAGATCCTGGCTATACTGCGTGCACCATGGCTTAGGGCGGCGCTTATTTGGTGGAGGGGTCGGTGATTTGGGTGGAAGGTGTCGCGCTCGCGCCAGTGGTCGGGGCATGTGCGATGTGGATGTTGGGGAACGTAGTAATTTCAAAAAAATTCCTACGCACATGCAAGATCATGGTGATGGCATAGCAACGAGAGGGGAGAGTGTTGTCCATGTACCCTTGTAGACCGTAAGCGGAAGCGTTATAACAACGCGGTTGATGTAGTCGTACGTCTTCACGATCCGACCGATCCAAGTACCGAACGTACAGAACCTCCGAGTTCAGCACACGTTCAGCTCCAAGTGTCGGGGACTCCAAGTGTCGGGGATGAGTTCCGTCAGCACGACGGCGTGGTGACGATGATGATGCTCTACGGTGGCGAGGCTTCGCCTAAACTCATGACGATATGGTGAGGTGGAATATGGTGGAGGGGCACCGCACACGGCTAAGGAACGATCCGTAGATCAACTTGTGTGTCTATGGGGTGCCCCCTGCCCCTGTATATAAAGGAGTGGAGGAGGGGGAGGGCCGGCCCTCTCTATGGCGTGCCCTAGGGGAGTCCTACTCCCACCGGGAGTAGGATTCCCCCTTTCCTAGTAGAACTAGGAACCCTTCCATGTAGTAGGAGTAGGAGAGAAGGAAAGGGAAGAGAAGGAGAAGCAAGGAAGGGCCCCCTCCCTAGTCCAATTCGGACTAGTCAAGGGAGGTGCGGCCACCCTTTAGCCCTTTCTCTCCTTTCCCGTATGGCCCATGAAGGCCCAATACAATTCCCGTAACTCTCGGTACTCCGAAAAATACCGAATCACTCGGAACCTTTCCGAACTCGAATATAGTCGTCCAATATATTGATCTTTCGTCTCGACCATTTGAGACTCCTCGTCATGTCCCGATCTCATTGGGACTCGAACTCCTTCAGTACATCAAAACTCATAAACTCATAATATAAGCTGTCATTGTAGCGTTAAGCGTGCGGACCCTACGGGTTCGAGAACTATGTAGACATGACCTAGAACTATTCTCGGTCAATAACCAATAGCGGAACCTGGATGCCCATATTGGCTCCTACATATTCTCTGAAGATCTTTATCGGTCAAACCGCATAACAACATCGTTGTTCCCTTTGTCATCGGTATGTTACTTGCCCGAGATTCGATCGTCGGTATCCAATACCTAGCTCAATCTCGTTACCGGCAAGTCTCTTTACTCGTTACGTAATGCATCATTCCGTAACTAACTCATTAGCTGCATTGCTTGCAAGGCTTGTAGTGATGTGCATTACCGAGAGGGCCCAGAGATACCTCTCCGACAATCGGAGTGACAAAACCTAATCTCGAAATCAACCCAACATGTACCTCTGGAGACACCTGTAGTACTACTTTATAATCACCCAGTTACGTTGTGACGTTTGGTAGCACCCAAAGTGTTCCTCCGGTAGACGGGAGTTGCATAATCTCATAGTTACAGGAACATGTATAAGTCATGAAGAAAGCAATAGCAACATACTAAACGATCAGGTGCTAAGCTAACGGAATGGGTCAAGTCAATCACATCATTCTTCTAAAGATGTGATCACGTTAATCAAATGACAACTCATGTCTATGGTTAGGAAACATAACCATCTTTGATTAACGAGCTAGTCAAGTAGAGGCATACTAGTGACACTATGTTTGTCTATGTATTCACACATGTATTATGTTTCCGGTTAATACAATTCTAGCATGAATAATAAACATTTATCATGAAATAAGGAAATAAATAATAACTTTATTATTGCCTCTAGGGCATATTTCCTTCAGTCTCCCTCTTGCACTAGAGTCAATAATCTAGTTCACATCGCCATGTGATTTAACACCAATATACATATTTGTATATGATTAACACCCATAGTCCACATCGTCATGTGACCAACACCCAAAGGGTTTACTAGAGTCAATAATCTAGTTCACATCGTTATGTGATTAACACCCAAAGAGTACTAAGGTGTGATCATGTTGTGCTTGTGAGAGAGGCTTAGTCAACGGGTCTGTCACATTCCGAGCCGTATGTATTTTGCAAATATTCTATGTCTACAATGCTATGCATGGAGCTACTCTAGCTAATTGCTCCCACTTTCAATATGAATCCAGATTGAGACTTAGAGTCATCTGGATCGGTGTAAAAGCTTGCACGGATGTAACTCTTTACGTCGGTCTCTTTTATCACCTCCATAATCGAGAAATATTTCCTTAGTCCTCACTAAGGATATTCTTGACCAATGTCCAGTGATCTACTCCTAGATCACTATTGTACTCCCTTGCCAAATACAGAGCAAGGTATACAATAGGTCTGGTACATAGCATAGCATACTTTATGGAATCTATGACTAAGGCATAGGGAATGACTTTTGTCGGGGGTTGGGTGCGACATATGCCAGAGGATGGCTTATCATGGTGGGGTCGCCGGTGCCTGGAAATGGGATGAGGCGCAGACATGCACGCCGGCGAATCTTACCCAGCTTCGGGGCTCTCCGGGGAGATAACACCCCTACTGCTGCTCTGCGGGGTCTCCGCATGATCACTATGGTGAAATGGCTACAAAGGTGCTCCTGGAGCTGTATCGGGAGGCAAGAAGAAGCTAGGTTGGGTGCCCCTGTCTATGGGTCTAGCTCTACCCAAGGCCGAACCCTTTGCATGGGTGCCCCGGGGGGTTTATATAGGCCTACCCCCCGGTGGTACAATGGTAATCTGACTGGGCGTGGCCCCCAGCCGTCAGTCTCTCAAGCCGCCGTCCTTCTGCCCGGCCACAGGGCTGCCGGCTGGTGGGTCCAGCCCAGGCCGAACATCAGTGCTTGTCAGCACTCGATGGCGAGGCTTGGTCATGGGGTCGTGGGAGCAGTGCGCCCGTCTGTCGGCGATCATGTCGCCCTCCCCATCAATCTGGTTTATGGCTCGTGGGGCCTGGCGGGAGGCACCGACTCAGGAGGCCGACTCCCTCACGGCCGTCTTCGGCGCTCTGCCGTCTCGATTCACCCAGCGGCGGGTGGCCTGCGATCTCTGGGCGTACATGCCAGCGTCGTGGGCACGCGTGCATCATGCTGCGTGGTGGTCGAGGAGGCATGGCAGCGATGTCGCGCCTCGCCGGAGATCTCCCGGCGATACGGCTCACTGTAGCCATGCCAACCCCTCGTAGGCGGGAAGGGACGGCCAGGTCAGGGCCGTGCCCTGCATCGGTCTTCGTGAAAGGTCGTGGGCCGACTCCCATAGTCGGCATTCCCGGAGGTCGCAAGCCGAGAGTCGGCTTGCTTTAAGGTTGCCGTCTGGGACTCGGCTTTTCGGGGGATCTCCCTCTGGGACTCGGCCTCTCCGAAGATCGCCAGCTGGGAAGCGGCCTCTCCAAAGGTAGCCAGCTGGGACTCGGCCAGAGGGGCGCGGCCTGCCCCGATGTCTTGAAAGATCCTGGGTCCCGGGTCGGCCTACCTGTGGCCCATTACTCCGACAGTAGTCCCCGAAGCTGGTGAAGCCCTGCGTGCGCCGCCTTGTGGGGCTTCAACAGTTTCAATCTTCCCAAAGACGACTCTGAGACTCGGCCGTTGCTTCTTCGGGCCGGCTCGCCGAAGTCGGACTTGTTCAGTAAGGGGCCATTATTTGTACGTCGCGGCGGGAAAATAGGCGGCATATCGGATACGCTTCCCTGCCATTATTGAGACGGTCTTATCGCGCGGCGCCACGTGGGGAGGATAGTCTGCCTGCCCACGCGCGCGACGGGACGGGCCGCCCGGTGGGGCCCGCCACTACCGTGCCTCGGCTTACGAGCGGATCCGCTGCGGCTGCAGGCGGTTGGCATCCCCACGTTGTTACTACACGCAGTAACTTCGTGGGGTAAATCGTGAGGCGGCGTGGGGCCTCGGGCGTAGTTAATCCCACGTCTGCCCCCTCGGCTCCTCAGCCCATAGGGCTATAAATAGGCGGGGAGGAGCGGGGCGGCACTGCGCGCACACCCTCTCCCCCGCTCTCCTGCCTTCTCTTCTTCCTCCGCCGCGAGCCAAAGCATCTTCTCTCGTCGGCGATGAGCTCTTCCTCCGCCGCACCCCCTACCTCGCGCTCCGGTGTGTGGGATGGCTCAGACGTGGAGGCGGAGCACATCTAGTTTCTCCGTCGGACCCGCCGTCTCCCGAGCGCGGACCTGGTGCACGCCCGTCCCGCGCCGGCGGGAGAGATCCGGCCCTTGCGCGCGGGCGCGGCGGGTCATCTTCCGCTTTCGCACCTAATCTGCGGGCTGGGGCTTCCGGCGGCGGGTTCTTCCGCTCGTTCTGGAGTTCCACAGCTGCAGCCGCTGCACCTCACCCCAAGCGCGTGGTGCTGCTTTCCGCCGCCGCCACTCTGTGCGAAGGCTACCTCAGCGTTCTCCCCACCCTCGAGCTGTGGGGAATTTTTCTCTTGGCTTCGGTACTCAGGCCGCCGCACGCCTCGGCTCAGTCGGCACCTACATCGCGGTCGCGGCGCTCGGCGGCCGACAACCCTTTCCCCCATCCCGTTGGTGAAGTCGGTGAAGATGTGGCAGAAATCTTACTTCTCGTGAAGAACGTCTCCACCGGCGGCCGGGTCAACTTGCCGCCCTCCGACCCCGAGCCCCTGACTGGCAGGCTTGCCGATTGATCCACCGTCCAAATCGCTGTCTCCCTCCGGGCCGGCTCCGTGGCGCGGCTCCGACTTCTGCTGCAGTCGGAGGGGCTCGTCGCATCTGATCTTCTGGCCGCCTTCGTGGCGCGCCGAGTCCTCCCGCTCCAAGGTCGGCCTCACCTCATCTGTCAGATGAGTGGCCGCCATGATCTGAACCGGCTGTGCACCAAGGACATGCCGCGCGGGGAGGTGGCGAACTTGGTGAACCACATCGCGCACTGCGAGTTCACGGAGGACTGGCAGTTTGGCAAGGAGCCGTACTCGCGCGACAACCCCCCTCCAATGGTAAGTCGCATCCTTCGGTAGCTTGATCCTCCTTGCGGCCGACTCCGAACTCTAATCGTCGTTGGTTTCTTCTGAGCAGAATCCCCTCACGGCGCCCGTAGCCAGCGCCACGAGAGAGCCCCGCGACTTCGTCCCAGATCGCGAGGACAATGACGTCGATGACCCCGACTTGGGGGCGGCGGCGCTGGAGGCCGACGCCGAAGGCGGCGGAAGGGGCGGATGGCGGCCTCGAGCCATCGGCTACCTTCGCCGGCCCGGCCCGAGGGCAACGCCGGCGTGGAAATCGCGCGCGCCCGCCACCGAGGCGGTCCCTCCGGCCAAGCCGGCGAAAAGCGTCACGCCGGGCAGCGCGCCGGCGGCAAACAAAAGAAGTTCAAGGGGCGCCGCGCGCTCAGCGGAGGAGGCGGCGAAAGCCAACCGCTTCCGAAGGGAAGTGAGGAGGCCGCCGCTAGTTCCCGCGTGAGTCTTCTTTACTCTTTGTTGGATCTCATTCGAGTCTTCTTTGATTTTTCCCTCCGATCTTCTCCAGAGCTCCCCTCTCCCTTGAGAGAGCCGCCGTCCCCTCTGTCATGGGGTCGGTAGAGACATCCTCCAACACTCGGCGGGTCGATCCCGCTGCCGACCTTCGGGAGGCGACGGAACAGAACGCGCGGGAGAAGCGCGATGAAGAGGAGGCCGACCGCCTAGAGAAGGCGGAGGCTGAGAAGGCGGCCGCCAATGCCCAGCGGAGACTGGAGGAGGCCGAGACTGCCGCCGCGACGAAGCGGCACGCTGAGGAGGTCGCGCGTCGCCGATCGGCGATGCTTGTTCCTCCGCTGTCGTTGGCGCCGCCGGCTCCGGAGTTCACGGGGCAGACCGGAGAGGTCGGCACCGAGAACCCTCTCGTGGAGGAGGCGGCGGCGACGCTCGCTCGGACACCCATGCGCCGCCTCCGCCGCCTCCGCCTCCGTCTAGGAGGCCGCATAACAAGCAGCGGTGGACCAGCGGTCCTCCGACCACAGACGACGCCGAGGCACGGCTGCTTCTTCAGGTCGCCGCGTCGACCGCCGCCCGGCTTGAGAGGACGAGCTTCGGCGCCCTTGAGTTCGGGAGGCTAGCGCCGCAAGTTTGGCAAATCTGGGCGTCGAGGCCTCCGGCACGCGCCCACCGGCTGAATTCTGCGGGGCGGCACCGCCCGCTGAATTAGGCCCTCCTAGGCGTCGATCGAAGCTGCGCGAGGCGGCGCCCTCAACTCGCACCAGAGCGCGCCGCCTTGCGGACATCTGTCAAAGCACGTTTCCTTTCTCTTTTTAATTTACATCTTTCTCTGTCTTTCTCTGTCTTTCTCGTGTGAGGCGCTGGCGCACTCCACTGGTGTAATCCCGAGTTCGGGTGGCTGCTGGGCAGAGGCTGGAACTCCCTGTGTGTTGAATTACTAACTTTGCCTTTGTCGGCTGCGGGAATACCACAACCTCCACGCCACTGCCTTCAACCGCAGCGTTGAGGAGCTGAAGAAGCGGACCCGCCGATTTGTGGAAGCCGAGGTGAGTTAGTTCTTCCTTCTTTGCGAAGTGCGCTGCACACCGCGGGCTGTAGTCCCGAGATTCGGGCCGATCTGGGCGGTCGGTCCGATCTCCCGGCGATCTATCTTCCTTCTTCTCCATGAAGCGCGCTGGCGTGCCAGCTGGATGTAATCCCGAGATTGGGCCGGCTGGCAGCGGTCGGGCGGATCTCCAGCGATCTACCTTCTTGATGACTTTCTTGTCTTCTTCTTCGATCTTCAGGCGCCAACGCCGCCCTCCAGGAGCTGCTGGGCGAGGCCAACACCACTCGTCGCGCCAAGGAAGAGGATTGCGACAAGCTCGCCAAAGAGCGCGATCTGCTGGCGACGCAGCTGGCCGAGCAGAAGGAGTTGCTCCGGAAGGCGCGAGATGACGCCAAGTAGCGGGAGGATGCCCTCATGGTCGAGTTCGAGGTTGAACGCTCCGCCTGGACTGATCGGGAGGCGATGCTGACCTCCAGCTACCACGAGCTTGAGGACATCGTCGATGGTAAGTCTTTTTTGCTTCCTTGGTCTTCCGACTCTGTGTCTGCCTGATTTCTGACTTTCTGACTATCTTCTTTTCTGTCTTGGCAGACTTTTTTCTCGGCCATTCACAAGCCGTCCCTTTGGCCATCGAGGCGGCTCGGGAGGAGCGAAGGGCGAAGGGTGAAGTGATTGCCGCCAATGCCCCCCGAACCATCGACGAGCAGCTTTTGAGCATCGGGGCTCGTCTTCGTCCTGCTCACCGTCTGCTGCACCGTCTTCAGCGCGCCGGCGCCCAAGTGGTCGCCGCCCTCTGGCCGGACTTGCCGGCTCTTCGCACCGCCAATCGGACCGCCGACTGGCTGGAAGTCGCCGCCGGCCGCTTTGAGGCTTGGAAGGGCTCCTCGGCCCATGCCGGAGCACGCCGGGCCTTGGAGTTCGTCAAGGGGTGGTATTTGGGGCTGGACCTGGACCGTCTGGCCGCATTCCGGTCAGAGGCCCAGGCCGAGCTGGAGGCCGTAGAAGGTGCCCGTGCCGAGCGCACGGCGGCCATCGCCGAGTACACGGACACCAGTGTCTTCGTGCCCGAGCAGACCGAAGGCGGGGAGGAGGCACCGCTGGACTGGTTCGGGATGAATCCGGAGTACGAGGAGGACTCGGCGGAGGTGATTGACTCCAGCGCCGAGGAGGAGGACGAGTCGGAGGACGGAGGCGAGGAGGAGGCGCCAGAAGACGAAGCAGGCGGCCAGCCTCAGCCCGATCGCGCATCCAGCAACGAGCCACGCAAGGACAAGGCGACCGTCGCCGGAGGCGACCAAGCTGAGACCGCCCAGCCGACTTCCCCGGCATCCGACACCGGCGTAACCTCCGATCCTCCGGCTCCGGAGGCCGCCTCCTAGAGTGCTTCTGTTTATCTGTCTTTATTAACCTTTTGCAAGACTTGTTAGATTCAAACAATTCCACCCGCGGGGTGTATCCTGAACTCTTATTCAGAGATTCGGCCGATGGCCTTATGTAAATATTTATCTAATTCCCACCTTTACTTGCTTATTGCCCCTTAGACTTTTTCCTTTGCCGCCTTCCTTTAGTTGCCGCCTTGCCGGCTGGATAGCCGCTCTGCGGACTGTCGCCAGGTCAAGTGCTCGGCTACTTCAGGAAGGCAAGTACTTAGCCATTTAGAGTTTTTTTTCTAGCAAGTCTGCTAGGAAGCGACAGGCCGACTATTCGAGAGTCGGCTGTCCTTGATAAAAGGTCGAGGCGGCGAGCCGACTGCTCATGAGTCGGCTCGGTGGGGGGAGGCTGGTAGCCGGCTTGGGCTATGCGTAAGCTTTTAGGTCCTTAGCCATTTTTCGTGCGTGCGCCCGTTCTTGCTTGTCCCCTGCCTACCGACAGTCGCTCTGCGAGCTGCGGCTTTAGACGAGAGGCTGCTGGCGCAACACATTACTTATCGACGCGCAGAAGCATTTCATAGCGCAAGGCGGCGAGTCCCGGGCGACTAGTCGGACCGGTGCGAACGATATGATAAAAAGAGCAGCATATTGAGCGTGATTCTTATCATACAGATAATCAAAAAGGCAGTCCCCGAGCTCGTCCCGGGGGGCCTAAGGTCTTAGTACTTTAATACAAAGAGGGTAGCGTGATACATACTGCATCAACTGTAAAATCTTCGAAGTAGATTTGTGTTCCACGGGCGCTCTGTTTCTTTGCCGGAGTCGTCCCTCTTGCGCGCTCGAGGCTACTAAGCGTCGATCAGATAGTAGGCGTCGTTCCCTAGCACCTTCTCGATCTTTGAAGGACCTTCCCAAAGCGCCGACAACTTGTCTGGCGGCTGTTCTCTGAATCAGCGGAGCACAAATCGCCCTCTTGGAGCGATCTTGGCTTGACCTTGCGGTTGTAGTATCGGCGCGAACTCTGCTGGTAGATCTTTGGACCGGTGAGTGCCAGCAGTTGGCCCTCTTCCAGCAGATCGATGCCGTCTTGGCGTGCTTCTTGGCTTCCTCTTGGTGTACATGGAGACTCGCGGAGAGTCGAACTCTATATCCGTTGGGATGGCGGCCCGGCACCGTGAAGCGAGGAAGAAAGGCGTGAAGCCGGTTGACTTGTTTGGGGTTGTCTGCGAACTCCAGAGGGCGGCAGCAGCTCTTGACCGAACAACCGGCGAGCGCTCAGTGGTTCGACCAATCGAGGCTTGATGCCGGACAGGATGAGGCCGTTGGTTCGTTCCACTGGCCGTTTGACTGCGGATGGGCAGCGGACGCTAAGTCGGTCGGATGCCTGCGTCAGCGCAGAACGAGCCAAGTCGCCTTTAGCGAAGTTGGTGCCGTTAGCGGTGATGATCTTGTGCGGTATGCCATACCGCCTTTGTGATGTCGGTAATGAAGGTTACTGCTGTAGGCCCGTTCAATTTCTTGATAGGCTTTGCTTCCACCCACTTGGTGAACTTGTCCACGCGACAAGCAAATGAGTTAGGCCACCTCGGGCCGTCTTGAATGGTCCTACCATGTCCGGGCCCCAAAGCTGCGAAGGGCGAGCAATGGGGATTGTCTTCGCGGAAGCTTGGTGAAGGGGCTTGGAGCAGAACATCCGCACCTTGCATTTTTGGACTAGCTCTTTAGCTTCTTCAGGCGATCGGCCAAAAGAAACCGTGCTGAAAAGCTTTGGCCACGAGTGCCCTCGAGGCCGCATGGTGGCCGCACTCGCCCTGATGGATGTCTCTGAGGATCGCTTGGCCTTGCTCTGACTCTACACAGCGCTGGTAGACACCAGTGACACTGCGCCTGACTAGCTCTCTGTTGACTATGGTGTATGCTGCCGCTCGGTGCTGCACTTGCCGAGCCAAGATCTCGTCTGTTGGTAATTCCTTGTTCACTAGAAACTTGAGGATGGGCTGTGCCCATGAAGGTGCTGCTATCTCTTCAACTGCTACCACAGCGACTTGGACGAGTGTGGCTGGGCTGGGAGGTGGCGGGTTGGAGTCTGCCGCCGTTTGCTGGATTGAGGGAATCTCTGGGCCGGTAGGGCAGGTCCCGGCCGACCGGCGCAGATCCGGGCGAAGTTCGGAAGTCCCAGACCAATCGGCGCGATCCCGGGCTGGGCTCGGAAGTCCCCGGGCCGACTGGCGCAGTCCCCAGGCTGGGCTCGGAAGTCCCCGGGCCGACTGGTGTAGTCCCCGGGCTGGTTTCAACTGTGGCTTTCTTGAGGTCGCCTGCCGGGGCCTTGGAGTCGGATCCGACTATTTGGCGGAGCCGCACGAAGATGAAGTCGACTCGGTGAAGGCTTGATAGGCGGCTTGAGGAGGCGCCAAGGCGACGCCAGAAGGTATCGCCTGGCGAGTGGAGCCGACTCGTGCCAAGGCATCTGCTTGATCGTTGTCGTTTCTTGGTACGTGAAGGAATTCGCACCCCTCGAAATATCCGCTGAGTTGCTGCACCAGGAAGCGGTAGCTTGCCATGTTTGCGTCTTTGGCGTCCTAGTCGCCAGATGATTGCTGAACCACCATGTCGGAGTCGCCATAGCACAGGATCGGGCGAATGCCGAGTTCTTTAACAAGCGGAGCCCATGGATGGCGCTTCATATTGGCGGCGTTGTTGGAGGCGGCGAAGTGGATTTGCAGCACATATTTGAGCTTGTCGCCCTTAGGGGAGGTGAGGACGACACCGGCTCCAAGGCCAGTGCGCATCTTGGAGCCGTCGAAGTGCATCCGCCAATGAGTGGAGTCGGTAGGCAAGCGGCGTCTGAGTCTCGGCCCGATCAACGAGGAAGTCGGCCAGGCGCTGCGACTTGATGGCGATCTTGAGGGCTAGTAGTAGATGGTGTAAGGAGCTAGATCTATAGCCCATTTGGCCACTCGGCTAGAGCGTCTCGACTTGCAATGATCTCGGCGAGTGGGCGGTGCAAACCACGATGATTGGATGCTCTTGAAAGTAGGGCTTGACTTCTTGGCGGCAAAATGCACGCCATAACACATCTTCGATAGTGAGGGTAGTTTTGATTGGAGGTCGGCGATTACCTCGCTCGAATATACCGGTCTACGGGTGGGGCGCCTTTGCCTTCCTCCTTCGCTCGACTACGATGGTATCTTGACTACTCGGCTGGTGGCGGCGATGTACAAGAGCATGGGCTCTTTGGGAGTCGGAGCAGCCAACACGGGGGGAGTAGTCAACATCTTCTTCAGTTGGAGAAATTCCTCATCTGCCTTGTGGTTCCACTCAAAAAGGTGGTCTTCTTCATCGCTTGATACAAAGGTAGAGCTTTCTGTGACCGATGATAATCGGTGATGGGCCTTGACAGCCGGTGAACCTCTGCACATCCAACAGTCGGTTGGGTACCTCCATTCTCTCAATGGCCTTGATCTTCACGGGGTTGCACTCTATGCCGCGTTCGGAGACCAGGAAGCCAAGGAGCTGGCCGGCTCGGACTCCGAAAACGCACTTCTCGGGGTTGAGCTTGATCGGGAATCGGCGCAGATTTTCAAAGGTCTCTTTGAGGTCTTCCAGCAGCGTCCCACGCTTTTCCGTCTTCACCACCACATCGTCCACATAGACGTGGGCGTTTCTGCCGAGTTGCTTGAGGAGGCAATTCTGCATGCAACGCTGAAAGGTGGCGCCAGCATTTCTCAAGCCGAACGTCATTGTCAGGTAACAGAAGGCTCCAAATGGTGTGATGAATGCGGTCTTCAGTCTGTCTGCTGGATTCAGCTTGATCTGGTGATATCCTGAGTATGCATCTAGGAAACTCAACAGCTCGCATCCGGCTGTGGAGTCTATCACCTGATCAATCCTTGGCAGGGCAAACGGGTCCTTCGGGCAGGCTTTATTGAGGCTTCTGTAGTCGATGCACATCCGCCACTGCTTATTTTTCTTCAGTACCAACACTGGGTTTGCCAGCCACTCTGGAAAAAACACTTCCATGATGAATCCGGCTGCCAGGAGCCGGGCTATCTCTTCTCCAACAACTCTTCTTTTCTCTTGACCCAGGCGGCGCAAGGGCTGCTGCTGGCGAACTCATATCTGGTCTGACGTGTAGCTTGTGCTCGACGAATTCCGTCGGTACACCCGGCATGTCCTTGGGGGACCATGCAAAGATGTCGCGATTCTCACGGAGGAAATCGACGAGCTCGCCCTCCTATTTGCTGTCAAGGCCTGTGCCTACGACAGTGTATCTCTTTGGGTGCTCTGGGTCCAGGGGTATCTTCTTGGTTTCTTTTGCCGACTTGAATGATCCATCTACCGCCGACTCCTTGGGGTCGGGCGACATCTCTGGCTGCTTCCCGGCCATCGCCACGACTCGGTCAAGGAGCCGCTTCTCGGCTGCGATCACCAAAGACTCGGCCAGCCGACTGCTCTCGGCCGCGCAAGCGGACGACTTCTTGTAGTCACCGGCAATGGTCAGAATCCCCTTGGAACTCGGCATCTTCATTTTGAGGTAGGCGTAGTGGGGAACCGCCATGAACTTGGCCAAGGCAGGCCGGCCAAGCACTGCGTGGTACGGGCTCTCCAAGTCCACCACCTCGAACCAGACCGGCTCTCGGCGGAAGTGATCTTTTTCTCCAAAGAGGACGTCTATCAGGATCTAGCCAATCGGTGAATAGGAGAGGCCGGGTACAATTCCAGGGAACACAGTGCGGCTGCTCTGCAGCTGCCTTCGCCTGATTCCGAGCTTCTCCATGGTGTCTTTATACAGGATGTTTATGCTGCTGCCTCCGTCTATCGGGACCCGCGAGAAACAGGCGGCCCGCCTATCGATGTGGAAGTCGCACCTAAGACCAGGGCATAAGAGCACGGACTCGGCATCACCTCTGGGTGATCCGCCCGACTCGGTGATAGGCCTCTCGGACCAATGCATGAACTCGGAGCATCCGTTGCTCTGCGTTTACTTCTTCTGCTGTTGGCGCTTTCTCGCGGTCATCTGCCACACTGGTGAACACTCGTGGGCCGTGCTCTTCCGGGAACTCGTCTTGGACTCGCCCGGTGGCGAGCCGCCCGGCCGGGCGGGGCGGCGGGAGGCGGGGCCCTGCGGGAGGCGGAGGAGTGAGGCTGTCTCCCTTGGCGATTCTGGCGAGCCAGTGGCACTTTCTTGTGGTGTGGTTCGAGGGCTTCGCGCCGCTGTGGAAATTGCAAGGGCCATCCAAAGTCTGCTCGTAGGAGAAAGCCGGCAACCAATTGGACTTGCCGCCTTTCTGCCGCTTGGCCGGAGGCTGCCCTCCAGCTGCGATCTTCCATTCTTTGCGACACGCCGACTGTTGGAAGTCATCTATGGGGCCTTGCGCTTGTTGTCGTTTTGTTGCTGTCGCCGACTGGTGTCTCCAGCCGGGGTTCTGGGAGCCTGGGGAGTCACTTTGCCAGCCGCGTTGACTTGAATCTCCGTCTTCATAGAAGAGTCGGCCGTGGCGTACTTATCCGCTATGACTAGCAGCTCGTCAAGGGTTTCTGGCTCGTCGCAGAGGAGCTTGTGCTTGAGGAGGGTGCCCTCTCGGCACCCGGCGGTGAAGTATTCGATAGCCTGCACCTCGTGCACGCCCTCGCAGGAGTTTCAAAGTTCGCCCCAGCGTGTGAGGTAGTCGTGCGTTGATTCTTCCGGGCCTTGCACGCACAAGGAGAGCTGGCGCGGCTTGGGAGGTCGCTTGTATGTGCTGGTGAAGTTGCGAATGAAGGCTTCGGTGAAGTCGACCCAACTATTGATGCTGCGGGGCTTTAGGCTGTTCAGCCATGTCCGGGCCGTGCCCTGGAGCATGAGGGGAACATACTTCACGGCAACTCGCTTGTTGTCGTTTGCTATGTTGACGGCTGTGGAGTAGTCTATCAGCCAGTCCTCCGGCTTCACAGAGCCGGTGTACTTGGGCGTGTCTCGGGGAGCGTGAACCCTTTGGGGAAAGGTTCGTCTCTAATGCGGGGCCCGAAGCAAGGCGGACCCAACTCATCTTCATCTTCCAGCGCTAGGGATCGGTGGAGTCGGTCGATCCGATGGCGGGCGTCATTCTCTCCGACTCCTTCTCGGCGGCCAAGGCGACCTCCGAGAGTCGGATGCTCAACAGGCGGCGGAGAAACTCGCCGCTCTCTTCGAGGCGGGGGAGCCAGATAATCGTCCCGTCGTTCCACTACTCTTGGGCGGCCATCTTGGTCACGCTCGATGGTGATGCGAGTCCGACTGTGGCTGATAGCTGGCTCCTTCTCTTTCCTTCCGCGGACTCCGCCAGTCGGCGTCCGCGAGCTCGCGCCTTGATCTCGGCAGGGAGGTGAGTCATCGTTTGGCTGCTGCAGCGCATCTGCAAGGCCGCCGGCTGCGTTTTGCGCAGCAACCGCGTCGAGGAGCTGCTGGACTCGCTCCGTCATCACACGGCGCTCTTCGCCCTCAAAGTTCTTCAGCTCGTCGATGCCCGCTTTCGGCGCGCGGATATTCTCCGCTGGGGTGGCGTACACGGGGCGTTTCGCCCCGAGCAAGTCGGCGATGGCCGCGCTGCGCTGTCGGACCGCACCTAGACGGCTCGGCCTAGTCGGAGCCGGCGAGCCGCCTACGGCGCGATCCATCTCGCGCTGGTATGCCTCTGACAAGCGCCCCATGCTTGCCAACTTCTTGGCGCCTTCGATGATCTGAAGGTGGCGTGTTTCCAGCGTCTCGGCGTCCGCGTCCTCTGGAATGGGCGCGGTCAGGTCTTGCAGGACCGCTAGCAGCGGGTCCTGGGCGTCTTCGCCGGAGTGCTCGCCATGACTGATGACGAGCACCTCCGTGACGGCGCTTCTGCCACTCTCCTCGTACGGAAGCGGCTCGTCGTAGACCACCACGTTGGTGGGGAAGATGTCGAGCGTCTGGCGTCGGTCGACCAGCATCAGGTCGGAGGAGTTTACGGACTCAAGTCTGGCGGGCTCGCCGGGCGGCGTGGAGTTGGTCGAGGAGGCCCGTGAGAAGGTTGTCGGGGCCACCGTGCACGTGTCGGATGCAGGCTCGTCGGAGCGCACCTCGCCGATAAGTTCGGCGAGGCGCTCCACAACCAAGCGGCTTCCAGCGCGCCCGCAGCAGCGTCGTCGATGCAGACTCCATCTGGCGAGCCGGGCTAGCTGCGCTCGCCAGGGAGGAAAAGGGTTCCCGTCCAGAACAGATCTCCGGACGACGGTGCACCTCGCCCCACGGTGGGCGCCAAATGTCGGGGGTTGGGTGCGACATATGCCAAAGGATGGCTTATCATGGTGGGGGCGAGTAGGACGTCGCCGGTGCCTGGAAACGGGATGAGGCGCAGACATGCACGCCGGCGAATCTTACCCAGCTTTGGGGCTCTCCGGGAAGATAACACCCCTACTGCTGCTCTGCGGGGTCTCCGCATGATCACTATGGTGAAATGGCTACAAAGGTGCTCCTGGAGCTGTATCGGGAGGCAAGAAGGAGCTAGGTTGGCTCTCTCTCCCCCTGTCTATGTGTCTAGCTCTACCCAAGGCCGAACCCTTTGCATGGGTGCCCCGGGGGGTTTATATAGGCCTACCCCCGGGGGTACAATGGTAATCTGACTGGGCGTGGCCCCCAGCCGTCAGTCTCTCAAGCCGCTGTCCTTTCTGCCGGCTTCTAGGGCCCGCCGACTGGTGGGTCCCACGGACAGGCCGAACACTGTGCAGCACTCCTGATGACGCAGGCCTGGTCATGGGGTCGTGGGAACAGTGCCTCCGTCTGTCAGGCGATCACTGTCGCCACTCCCCATCCAATCTGGTTTATGGCTCGTGGGGCCCTGGCGGGGAGGCGGCCGACTCCGAGGAGGCCGACTCCCTCAGGGCCGTCTTCTGGCGCTCTGCCGTCTCTGATTCACCCACTGACGGGTGGCCCTGCGATCTCTGGGCCGTACAGGCCGGCGTCGTGGGCACAGTGTATCATGCACTGTGGCTGAGGTCAGGGGAGGCATGGCACGTCGGGGCCATGCCCTACATCGGTCTTCGTGAAAGGTCGCGGGCCGACTCCCATAGTCGGCATTCCCGGAGGTCGCAAGCCGGGAGTCGGCTTGCTTTAAGGTCGCCGTCTGGGACTCGGCTTTTCGGGGGATCGCCCTCTGGGACTCGGCCTCTCCGAAGATCGCCAGCTGGGAAGCAGCCTCTCCGAAGGTCGCCTGCTGGGACTCGGCCAGAGGGGCGCGGCTTGCCCCGATGTCTTGAAAGATCCTGGGTCCCGGGTCGGCCTACCCGTGGCCCATTACTCCGACAACTTTCATTTTCTTTTCTATTTTCTGCCGTGGTCGGGATTTGAGTCTTACTCAAAATTCACACCTTTTCAACACAGGTAAGAACTCTTTCTTTGACTGTTCCATTTTGAACAATTTCAAAATCTTGACAAGGTATGTACTTATTGAAAAACTTATAAAGCGTCTTATTCTATCTCAATAGATCTTGATGCTCAATATGTAAGTAGCTTTACTGAGGTCTTTCTTTTAAAGAACTCCTTTCAAACACTCCTTTATGCTTTGTAGAATAATTCTACATTATTTCCTATCAACAATATGTCTTTCACATATACTTATCAGAAATGCTGTAGTGCTCCCACTCACTATCTTGTAAATACAGGCCTCACCATAAGTCTGTACAAAACTATATGCTTTGATCAACTTATCAAAGCGTATATTCCAACTCTGAGATGCTTGCACCAGTCCATAGATGGATCGCTAGAGTTTGCACATTTTGTTAGCACCTTTAGGATTGACAAAACCTTCTGGTTGCATCATATACAACTCTTCTTTAAAAAAACCATTAAGGAATGCAGTTTTGACATCCATTTGCCAGATTTCATGAAATGTGGCAATTGCTAACATGATTCGGACAGACTTAAGCATCGCTACATATGAGAAAATCTCATTGTAGTCAACACCTTGAACTTGTCGAAAACCTTTTTGCGATAAGTCGAGCTTTGTAGATAGTAACACTCCTATCAGCATCTGTCTTCCTCTTGAAGATCCATTTATAAAATATGGCCTGCCGATCATTGGGCAACTCCGCCAAAGTCCACACTTTGTTCTCATACATGGATCCCATCTCAGATTTCATGGCCTCAAGCCATTTCGCGGAATCTGGGCTCATCATCGCTTCCTCATAGTTCGTAGGTTCATCATGGTCTAGTAACATGACTTCCAGAACAGGATTACCATACCACTCTGGTGCGGATTGTACTCTGGAAGACCTACGAGGTTCTGTAGTAACTTGATCTGAAGTTTCATGATCATCATCATTAGCTTCCTCACTAATTGTTGTAGGAATCACTGGAACTGATTTCAGTGATGAACTATTTTCCAATTCGGGAGAAGGTACGGTTACCTCATCAAGTTCTACTTTCCTCCAACTCACTTGTTTCGAGAGAAACTCCTTCTCTAGAAAGGATCCATTCTTAGAAACGAACGTTTTGCCATCAGATCTGTGATAGAAGGAGTACCCAACAGTTCCCTTTGTGTATTTTATGAAGAAGCACTTCTCCGATTTGGGTTTGAGCTTATCAGGTTGAAAACCCTTCTCATGTAAGCATCGCAACTCCAAACTTTAAGAAACGACAACTTGGGTTTCTTGCTAAACCACAGTTCATATGGTGTCGTATCAACGGATTTAGATGGTGCCCTTTTAACGTGAATGCAGCTGTCTCTAATGCATAACCCCAAAACGACAATGGTAAATCAATAAGGGCCATCATAGGTCGCACCATATCCCATAAAGTGCGGTTACGACGTTCGGACACACCATAATGTTGTGGTGTTCCAGGTGGCGTGAGCTGTGAAACTATTCCACATTGTTTTAATTGAAGACCAAACTCGTAACTCAAATATTCGTTTCCGCGATCAGATCGCAGAAACTTTATTTTCTTGTTACGATGATTTTTCCACTTCACTCTGAAATTCTTTGAACCTTTTACCTATTTCAGATTTATGTTTTATCAAGTAGATATACCCATATCTGCTCAAATCATCTTGTGAAGGTCAGAAAATAACGATACTTGCCATGAGCATCAACACTCATTGGATTGCATACATCGGTATGTATTATTTCCAATAAGTCAGTAGCTCGTTCCATTGTTCCGGAGAACGGAGTTTTAGTCATCTTTCCCAAAAGGCATGGTTCGCAAGCATCAAATGATTCATAACCAAGTGATTCCAAAAATCCATCTTTATGGAGTTTCTTCATGCGCTGTACACCGATATGACCCAAACAGCAGTGCCACAAATAAGTTACACTATCATTATTAACTTTGCATCTTTTAGCATCAATATTATGAATATGTGTACCATCACGATCGAGATCCAACAAACTATTTTCATTGGGTGTATGGCCACTGAAGGTTTTATTCATGTAAACAGAACAACAATTATTCTCTGATTTTAAATGAATAACCGTATTGCAATAAACATGATCAAATCATATTCATGCTCAACGCAAACCCCAAATAACATTTATTTAGGTTTAACACTAATCCCGAAAGTATAGGGAGTGTGCGATGATGATCATATCAATCTTGGAACTACTTCCAACACTCATCGTCACTTCCCCTTCAACTAGTCTCTGTTTATTCTGTAACTCCTGTTCCGAGTTACTAATCTTAGCAACCGAACAAGTATCAAATACTCAGGGGTTACTATAAACACTAGTAAGGCATACATCAATAACCTGGATATCAAATATACCTTTGTTTACTTTGCCATCCTTCTTATCCACCAAATATTCGGGGCATTTCCGCTTCCAGTGACCATTTCTTTTGCAGTGTAAGCACTCAGTTTTAGGCTTTGGTCCAGCTTTGGTCTTCTTCACGGGAGTGACAACTTGTTTGCCATTCTACTTGAAGTTTCCCTTTCTTTCCCTTTGCCCTTTTCTTGAAACTAGTGGTCTTGTCAATCATCAACACTTGATGCTCTTTCTTGATTTCTACCTTCGTCGATTTCAACGTCATCCCTTGCATACTATAGTTCATCACTAAGTTCTAGTAACTTAGTGATGGTGACTAGAGAATTCTGTCAATCACTATCTTATCTGGAAGATTAACTCCCACTTGATTCAAGCGATTGTAGTACTCAGACAATCTAAGGACTTGCTCACTAGTTGAGCGATTCTCCTCCATCTTTTAGCTGTAGAACTTGTTGAAGACTTCATATCTCTCAACTCGGGTATTTGCTTGAAATATTAACTTCAACTCCTGGAACATCTCGTATGGTCCATGATGTTCAAAACGTCTTTGAAGTCCCGATTCTAAGCCGTTAAGCATGGTGCACTAAACTATCAAGTAGTCATCATATTGAGCTAGCCAAACGTTCATAACGTCTGCATCTGCTCCTGCAATAGGTTTGTCACCTAGTGGTGCATCAAGGACATAATTCTTCTGTGCAGCAATGAGGATAAACCTCAGATCACAGATCCAATCCGCATCATTGCTACTAACATCTTTCAACACAGTTTTCTCTAGGAACATATCAAAATAAACATATGAAAGCAACAACGCGAGCTATTGATCTATAACATAATTTGCAAAATACTACCAGGATTGAGTTCATGATAAATTAAAGTTCAATTAATCATATTACTTAAGAACTCCCACTTAGACAGACATCTCTCTAGTCATCTAAGTGATCACGTGATCCAAATCAACTAAACCATGTCCGATCATCACGTGAGATGGAGTAGTTTCAATGGTGAACATCACTATGTTGATCATATCTACTATATGATTCACGTTCGACCTTTCGGTCTCCGTGTTCCGAGGCCATATCTGTATATGCTAGGCTCGTCAAGTTTAACCTGAGTATTCCGCGTGTGCAACTGTTTTGCACCCGTTGTATTTGAATGTAGAGCCTATCACACCCGATCATCACGTGGTGTCTCAGCATGAAGAACTTTCGCAACGGTGCATACTCAGGGAGAACACTTCTTGATAATTAGTGAGAGATCATCTTAAAATGCTACCGTCAAACTAAGCAAAATAAGATGTATAAAAGATAAACATCATATGCAATCAAAATATGTCACATGATATGGCCATGATCATCTTGCGCCTTTGATCTCCATCTCCAAAGTACTGTAATGATCTCTATCGTGACCGGCACGACAGCATGATCTTCATCATCTTGATCTATATCAATGTGTCGTCACGTGGTCGTCTCGCCAACTATTGCTCTTGCAACTGTTGCTATCGCATAGCGATAAAGTAAAGCAATTATTTGGTGCTTGCATCTTATGCAACAAAGAGACAACCATAGGGCTTTTGCCAGTTGCCGATAACTTTAACAAAACATGATCATCTCATACAACAACTTATATCTCATCACGTCTTGACCATATCACATCACAACATGCCCTGCAAAAACAAGTTAGACGTCCTCTACTTTGTTGTCGCAAATTTTACGTGGCTGCTACGGGCTTAGCAAGAACTGTTCTTACCTATGCATCAAAACCACAACGATAGTTCGTTAAGTTAGTGCTGTTTTAACCTTCGCAAGGACCGGGCGTAGCCACACTTGGTTCAACTAAAGTTGGAGAAACAGACACCCGCTAGTCACCTGTGTGCAAAGCACGGCGGTAAAACCAGTCTCGCGTAAGCGTACGCGTCATGTCGGTCCGGGCCGCTTCATCCAACAATACCGCTGAACGAAAGTATGACATGCTGGTAAGCAGTATGACTTGTATCGCCCACAACTCACTTGTGTTCTACTCGTGCATATAACATCAACGCATAAAACCTAGGCTCGGATGCCACTGTTGGGGAACGTAGTAATTTCAAAAATCCTATGCACATGCAAGATCATGGTGATGGCATAGCAACGAGAGGGGAGAGTGTTGTCCACGTATCCTCGTAGACCGTAAGTGGAAGCGTTATAACAACGTGGTTGATGTAGTCGTACGTCTTCACGATTCGACCGATCCAAGTACCGAACGTACGGCACCTCCGAGTTCAGCACACGTTCAGCTCGATGATGATCCCCGGACTCCGATCTAGCAAAGTGTCGGGGATGAGTTCCGTCAGCACGACGACGTGGTGACGATCATGATGCTCTACCAGCGCAGGGCTTCGCCTAAACTCCACGACGATATGACCTAGGTGGAATATGGTGGAGGGGGGCACCGCACACGGCTAAGGAACGATCCGTAGATCAACTTGTGTGACTATGGGGTGCCCCCTACCCCCGTATATAAAGGAGTGGAGGAGGGGGAGCACCGGCCCTCTCTATGGCGCGCCCTAGGGGAGTCCTACTCCCACCGGGAGTAGGATTCCCCCCTTCCTAGTAGAACTAGGAACCCTTCCATGTAGTAGGAGTAGGAGAGAAGGAAAGGGAAGAGAGAAGGAGAAGGAAGGAAGGGGGCGCCCCCCTCTCTAGTCCAATTCGGACTAGTACAAGGGGAGGGGTGTGGCCACCCTTTTGGCCCTTTCTCTCCTTTCCCGTATGGCCCATGAAGGCCCAATACGAATTCCCGTAACTCTCCGGTACTCCGAAAAATACCCGAAACACTTGTAACCTTTCCGAACTCCGAATATAGTCGTCCAATATATCGATCTTTACGTCTCGGCCATTTCGAGACTCCTCGTCATGTCCCCGATCTCATCCGGGACTCCGAACTCAATCGGTACATCAAAACTCATAAACTCATAATATAACTGTCATCGTAACGTTAAGCGTGTGGACCCTATGGGTTTGAGAACTATGTAGACATGACCTAGAGCTATTCTCGGTCAATAACCAATAGCGGAACCTGGATGCCCATATTGGCTCCTACATATTCTACGAAAATCTTTATCGGTCAAACCGCATAACAACATACGTTGTTCCCTTTGTCATCGGTATGTTACTTGCCCGAGATTCGATCGTCGGTATCCAATACCTAGCTCAATCTCATTACCGGCAAGTCTCTTTACTCGTTACGTAATGCATCATTCCGTAACTAACTCATTAGCTACATTGCTTGCAAGGCTTGTAGTGATGTGCATTACCGAGAGGGCCCAGAGATACCTCTCCGACAATCGGAGTGACAAAACCTAATCTCGAAATACGCCAACACAACATGTACCTTTGGAGACACCTGTAGTACTCCTTTATAATCACCCGATTCGTTGTGGACGCTTGGTAGCACCAAAGTGTTCCTCCGGTAAACGGGAGTTGCAGAATCTCATAGTTACAAGAACATGTATAAGTCATGAAGAAAGCAATAGCAATATACTAAACGATCAAGTGCTAAGCTAACGGAATGGGTCAAGTCAATCACATGTCACGCCCAATATGCGACCCTATCCAAAAGGAACTCGAAGGTCCCACCAAGGATAGACCCGCATATTGGAACGCTTTTGCAAGGTGGATATCATTACATCAACATTACATAATAGATGGGGATACATGCATAAGGCATACAATGCCACACAAATACAACAACATATTACAATAGAGCACCATCCGACTATAAATGAAACACAAACAGAAACTCAAACGACATCCACCCTGCTAGCCCATGCTGCCGACCTGGAACCTATCCCCTGATCGAAGAAGCAGAAGAAGAACTCCAAAACAAGCAACATCGCTCTCGCGTCAAGATCATCGCATAACCTGTACCTGCAACTGTTGTTGTAGTAATCTGTGAGCCACGAGGACTCAGCAATCCCATTACCATGGGTATCAAGACTAGCAAAGCTTAATGGGAAAGGAAGGGGTAAAGTGGTGAGATTGCAGCAACGACTAAGCATGATATGGTGGCTAACATACGCAAATGAGAGTGAGAAGAGAAACAAAGGAACGGTCGTGAATCTAGCAATGATCAAGACGTGATCCTGAACACCTACTTACGTCAAACATAACACAGAAACCGTGTTCACTTCCCGGACTCCGCCGAGAAGAGACCATCACGGCTACACACGCGGTTGATGCGTTTTAATTCGGATCTGGTGTCAAGTTGTCTACAACCGGACATTAACAAATTCCCATCTGCCACATAACCGCGGGCATGGCTCTTGAAAGTTTATACCCTGCAGGGGTGTCCCAACTTAGCCCATGACAAGCTCTCGCGATCAACGAAGGAATAGACCTTCTCCCAGGAAGACTCGATCAGTCTCGGAATCCCGGTTTACAAGACATTTCGACAATGGTAATACAAGACCAGCAAAGCCGCCCGATGCGCCGACAATCCCGATAGGAGCTGCACATATCTCGTTCTCAGGGCAACACCGGATAAGCGAAGCGTACAGGTACCGACGAATCCAAGTTGCCAAGGAATGGTCCCGCACGGTGCTCTAGTTTGGACCAACACTTAGACAAGCATTGGCCCGGGGGGGGGGCTATAATAAAGATGACCCTCGGGTTGGCCGACCCAAGGGAAAAGGGATAGGTGGTGGTGAGGCAAATGGTAAAACCAAGGTTGGGCCTTGCTGGACAAGTTTTATTCAAAGCGAACTGTTAGGGGGGTCCCATAAATCACCCGACCGCGTTAGGAACGCAAAATCCGGGAACATAACACCGGTATGACGGAAACTAGGGCGGCAAGAGTGGAACAAAACACCAGGTATAAGCCCAAGCCTTCCACCCTTTACCAAATATATAGATGCATGAATAATATAAGATATATTGTGATATCCCAACATAACCCTGTCCACCATGGAGAAATCTTCAACTTCACCTGCAACTAGCAACGCTATAAGAGGGGCTGAGCAAAAGCGGTAACATAGCCAAACAACGGTTTGCTAGGAATGGTGTCAAAGGTTAGAGGTTCATGGCAATTTGGGAGGCTTGCAGAGCAAAAGATATGTAACGCAGCATAGCGATAGAACGAAGCAACTAGCATAGCAATGATAGTAGTGAGATCCAGGGTAGCGGTTAATCTTGCCTGAAATCCCGCAAGGAAGAAGAACGAGTCCATGAAGAAGATGAAGCCACGAAGTCGAACCACACGTAGACGAACGCATCCTCACGATCGCAACGAAACGGGAACTATCGAGAAGAAGCACACAACATAGTAAACACACCACACATAGACAAGACATGATGCACAACAAGTATGATGCATGAGAAAGCTAGATGAGGCTACTTTAAATGAGGCCGGGAACAACATATAACAATTCCGGTAAGTCCTCGTATGCAAATTTCAAAATTGGTCCAGATCTCAACAAACCTTAAGTTGAAGTTGTTAAACAGCAAGTTAAGATGCACCAAGATGATCTACACGAAATTCTAGTCAAGTTACATATAAAGTTCATTAGATTCGGAGCTACGGCCTAGAAGATATTAGCAAAACAAGTTAAACATGGCATTGATGCAAAATGCATACAAACATCAAGCAAACACACCAAAACAAGGATGCAACATGATCATATGAAACAACATGCAAAATCAAGCAAGTTTCATATAGAGCACACTCAAAACGGAGCAACGGTTCAACACATGCACTCTATACAAGTTATCGCAACAATCTGTCCATAACAGCAACTAGGCATATTGCAAGCATCAAATCAATATGCTACAGCACACCAACATAATAACAAAAGGCATGGGAATGAAGTACAGGTAAAGCACTACAAAACATGAACACTGAGCTATCTCCAGAAACAACTAGAACATGCTCAAAAACACATGGTAAGATTGCAAATAATAACAGTTTCAGACTTTGCAGAAATAACATCAGGTTGCAATGTTTAGAGCTATCAAACAACATGTTACAGGAATATATCATGGCAAACAAAGGCATGGCATGATACTACTAAATGCATAGAACAGCAGTCCCTTACTGACCATGAGCCAAAAAGGCATAGAAAATATGATGGCACCCATGTAAACATGGCAAGTTATAATACAGATTCATACATGGAAGGAACAATAATAAGTAGGCATGTTCGTGAGCTTGAACCACTCACCACAGGGCAATACATGGCATGGCAAGGCAACCAACAGTAAGAAAACATGTTTGTGATGCTATACAAGGCAAGAGAAAGGTCATAGGGTGCATGGAACACTAGAAAAACACATGGGAACAAGTGAACTTAATGTTAACAGGCTGACAGCAACATTATGAAGCAACTATGGAGCAAGATATGAACAATCTACAGCAAGCTATAAATGCAACCTGAGGCATGGATGGTTAGAGGATGCCATGTAGATCAAAACATGTTTATAGAACATCTCCAGATTATGCATAGAATGATTAGTAGCAACATGTTTATATAGCATCACGCAATAACAGATTCAGCCTAGCAAAACAAAGAACAAAGAAGTACACTACTTAACAAGCTCGATTCACTCACCACAAGTCATTGCATGACAAGATAAGCATAGCATCATCAAGAAGACATGTTTGTGAAACAAACCAAGGCAAGAACAAGTTCATAGCATGCAAGGATCAACTATAGCAAGCTTGGCCATATTGAATAACATGTAAACAATCTGCCAGGAAACATTTTGAAGCAAAAGTAGAGCACTCAAATGACATGCTAGACTACTCCATAATAGCAACCAAGGGCAGGGATGGATAGACAACAACCATATGTTCAAAACACCCTTACTGAAGTATCTCTAAATATGCATGGATCTCTCTGTAGCATCACGTTTACATGGCATCAAAATAACAGCATAAGCAGGGGACTAAAATCAGCAATATCACGAAGCCTAGTTTGCATGCTTGTGCTAGTCACCACATTGATCACAAAAATACATGGCATACACCCCGGAAAGATGGCATGGCATAGATCAAAACACCAGAGACATCAACCTCATAGGATGCACACATCAATCATGACAAAATGACAAATGAGCAAGTTATAACAGCCAAAGAGATCAACATCAACATGCACTCTTCCAACAGCATTTCGGCATCAAGATGAGCTCAAATGAAAATGATGCAATGAGATGAAATGAAGTACTCGTCGAGACGAACAATTTGACATATTACACGCACAAAACAGAGCTACAGATGCAGAGATACAATGCGATGAACATGGCATGATTATGTCAGGGATTCGGGGACTTAGGCGAAAATCACCTCCGGATCCATAGTTGACCCGGGCACGGATGTCGAGGCAGGGCCGGATCTCGCCGGAGTCGGGGCTGGAGGTGGCCGGGGACGGCCGGAGGCGCTCGGGCAGGCCGGGATCCGGCCGGATCCGTCCGGCGAGGACGGGAGGCGCGGGCCGCGGCGCTGGCGCTGGGGATCCAGCAGCTGCGGCTCCGGCGACCGGAGCGGGCGGCGGCGGGCGGCGGCCGGGCGGCCGAGCGCTGGAGGCGGCGCGCCTGCGTGGCGGGATCCGCGACGGGTCATGGGATGGGCGACGGGCGAGGCGCGCGACGGCCCGCGGCACGGCGGCGAGGCGCCGCCGACGCATTTAACGGCGTGGCGGCGACGACGGCGGATGCGGGCTCGAGCGGCGCCTTGCGAACCGGTCTGGGCGGCGGCGCGACGCCCAATGCTGGCTGCGGGCCGCTGGTCGGTGGCGGCGGAGGCGCGGGGAGGCCACGTGGCGAGACCCGATTCGCCAGGGGCGCAGCGGTGGACGCGTCCGGCTCCGTCCGGACGTGTCCGGCGGCGCGGAGAGGAGCGTGGCTAGGGTTAGGGTGGAAATGATCCGGGATTTTGGAGGGGGAGACTTATTTATAGATAGAGGGAGCTAGGAGAGTCCAAATGAGGTGCGGTTTTCGGCCACGCGATCGTGATCGAACGACCGACAGCATGGAGGGGAGTTTGCTGGGTTTTGGGACACTTTGGAGGGGTGTTGGGCTGTAAACAAAAGAGGCCTTCTACGGTTACCCGGTTAACCGTTGGAGTATCAAACGACCTCCAAATGGCACGAAACTTGACAGGCGGTCTACCGGTGGTATACCAAGGGCGCTTGGCAAACCTCGGGCCATTCTGAGAATGTTCAACACCCACACAAGAGAAGAGGAAAAAAGGGGAACGCCGGAAGACATAGGAGTGCCGGATTGCAAAACGGACAACTGGGAAAATGCTCGGATGCATGAGACGAACACGTATGCAAATGCGATGCACATGAAGACATGATATGAAATGCAGATGATGACATGGCAAATTGTAACACATAAGCAAATGACATGGAAAAGACGGCGAATAACTGGGGGACACCTGGCGCATCGAAACCGAGGCATTACAACACTCCTCCACTAACAAGAGATCTCGTCCCGAGATCTTAAGACCGAGACGGAAGGGAAAAAGGGATGAGGAGAAACAAGAACTCAAGAGAAGAAGCACAGAAGAAGAGAGGAACGACGAGAACGACGAGAATCGAAAGCTCACGGAAACAGATGGACTATGAAACAACTCGTTCTAACCGGAGTGGTTAGAATGAGAAAAGAAACGAATAAGACTGAAACGATTTAGGCAGCACTCCGGCTGAAACATGGAGGAATAGAACACGAAGAACTCTTGAACAAAAATCTTGATGAACTCTTGAAGAATGAATTAAATCATGAAGAACCACCATGAAGAACTCCGGTACCAAAAGGATGACGCGATATAATTCAAGATGGAAAGAATAAGATTAAGGCCCTGCGATGATTTAGATGGAGGTTCCGACGAAATGGCCGAGGAAAATTGAACTCCGGAAAAGAATGGATGAAAACACTTGGAACTAGAATTTATACACCAAGAACAAACTCCGAAGAAAAGGGATTACTCACTTGGATGAAATAAGAATAAGATTTATTGTATGCTTATCCTTCATCAAATTAAATTGATGACACAATGGATTTAGCATACTACTTATTCTTCTTGAGAAAGGATTGAGAAGGGAAATATGGCGCAAAACTTGAGAAAGTCTTCATGAACCACCGGTAGAATTGAAAAGAGCGAATGAATTAATATGATAATCAAAGAAAAAGAATCTGAAAGAACCACCGTGAGAATTCGAAAATGACTGATGAAAGAGACTTAATCATCGGGAAGAATTAGAAGAACCAATATGCTAGTGGGGATTTAGATGCAAAAGAACAAAGAGATCATGAGCTGATTAAAAAACACTTGAACGAAGCACCGGGAAAATAGATAACGATAACTGTAATGATGGCCTCCGGTAAAAATGAAGAATGACGAACGATACGAGAAATCACCGGCTGAAATGATTGAGGGAAGATTGAAGAGACTCCACACGAATGGAATTGATGCTCGAAAGAGACTCAGACTCCGGGAAGGAGAGGGTGGGAGGGCGGGAAAACAAAGTCAACTAGAGGGGAGAATCGACGAATAACTAGAAGAGAAAACACCGGTTGAACTCATTGAGGAAAGAAAACAAAGACTTCGCACGAGTAGGATGGATACTCGATTACGGACTGCGGTTTCGAGGAGAAGAAGGGAGGGTGGGTGGGGAAAACAAGGACAACTTTGGACAGGGAAACAACAACGATGTCGGAGGAAGAACTGAGGATTGATCTCGCAAAGAGAGAGAGGTTCGAATCAGCTTGACGAGAAATGCACCGGATAAAAGAGCTGAGGAACAACGATCGGAAAACCAACTGCGTGAACCTAAAGAAAATTTGAAAGGGAAGAGAAATAATTTAAAAAACCTATGTCAGGATTCCTCACCAGAGCGACAAAGGGGCAGAGGAGTAAAAAGAATTCCTACCCTCCGATATAACTAGACTCCGAAAACAGTTTTCTTCTAGACTCAACAAAGGCCAAACTACACGATCAATCAAGGGGGCTCCTAGGGTCGGTCGAGGCTCTGATACCAACTTGTCACGCCCAATATGCGACCCATTCCAAAAGGAACTCGAAGGTCCCACCAAGGATAGACCCGCATATTGGAACGCTTTTGCAAGGTGGATATCATTACATCAACATTACATAATAGATGGGGATACATGCATAAGGCATACAATGCCACACAAATACAACAACATATTACATCAGAGCACCATCCGACTATGGATGAAACACAAACAGAAACTCAAACGACATCCACCCTGCTAGCCCAGTGCCGCCGACCGAACCTATCCCCGATCGAAGAAGCGTAAGAAGAACTCCAAAACAAGCAACATCGTTCTCGCCAAGATCATCACATAACCTGCACTGCAATCGTTGTTGTAGTAATCAGGAGCCACGAGGACTCAGCAATCCCATTACCATGGGTATCAAGACTAGCAAAGCTTAATGGGAAAGGAAGGGGTAAAGTGGTGAGGTTGCAGCAGCGACTAAGCATGATATGGTGGCTAACATACGCAAATGAGAGCGAGAAGAGAAACAAAGGAACGGTCGTGAAGCTAGCAATGATCCAGAGGTGATCCTGAACACCTACTTACGTCAAACATAACACAGAAACCGTGTTCACTTCCCGGACTCCACCGAGAAGAGACCATCACGGCTACACACACGGTTGATGCGTTTTAATTCGGATCTGGTGTCAAGTTGTCTGCAACCGGACATTAACAAATTCCCATCTGCCACATAACCGCGGGCACGGCTCTTAAAAGTTTATACCCTGCAGGGGTGTCCCAACTTAGCCCATGACAAGCTCTCGCGATCAACGAAGGAATAGACCTTCTCCCAGGAAGACCCGATCAGCCTCGGAACCCCAGTTTACAAGACATTTCAACAATGGTAAAACAAGACCAGCAAAGCCGCCCGATGCGCCGACAATCCCGATAGGAGCTGCACATATCTCGTTCTCAGGGCAACACCGGATAAGCGAAGCGTACAGGTACCAACGAATCCAAGTTGCCAAGGAATGGTCCCGCACGGTGCTCTAGTTTTGACCAACACTTTGACAAGCATTGGCCCGGGGGGGCTATAATAAAGATGACCCTCGGGTTGGCCGACCCAAGGGAAAAGGGATAGGTGGTGGTGAGGCAAATGGTAAAACCAAGGTTGGGCCTTGCTGGACAAGTTTTATTCAAAGCGAACTGTCAGGGGGGTCCCATAAATCACCCGACCGCGTTAGGAACACAAAATCCGGGAATATAACACCGGTATGATAGAAACTAGGGCGGCAAGAGTGGAACAAAACACCAGGCATAAGGCCGAGCCTTCCACCCTTTACCAAATATATAGATGCATTAATAATATTAGAGATATTGTGATATCCCAACATAACCCTGTCCACCATGGAGAAATCTTCAACTTCACCTGCAACTAGCAATGCTATAAGAGGGGCTGAGCAAAAGCGGTAACATAGCCAAACAACGGTTTGCTAGGAATGGTGTCAAAGGTTAGAGGTTCATGGCAATTTGGGAGGCTTGCAGAGCAAAAGATAGATAACGCAGCATAGCGATAGAACGAAGCAACTAGCATAGCAATGATAGTAGTGAGATCCAGGGTAGCGGTCATCTTGCCTGAAATCCCGCAAGGAAGAAGAACGAGTCCATGAAGAAGATGAAGCCACGAAGATGAACCACACGTAGACGAACGCATCCTCACGATCGCAACGAAATGGGAACTATCGAGAAGAAGCACACAACATAGTAAAAACACCACACATTGACAAGACATGATGCATAACAAGTATGATGCATGAGAAAGCTAGATGAGGCTACTCATGGCAAGAGATGATGCAAACAAGAACAACACATCAAAGCAAGTTTAAATGAGGCCGGGAACAACATATAACAATTCCGGTAAGTCCTCATATGCAAATTTCGAAATTGGTCCAGATCTGAACAAACCTTAAGTTGAAGTTGTTAAACAGCAAGTTAAGATGCACCAAGATGATCTACACGAAATTCTAGTCAAGTTACATATAAAGTTCATTAGGTTCGGAGCTACGGCCTAGAAGATATTAGCAGAACAAGTTAAACATGGCATTGATGCAAAATGCATACAAACATCAAGAAAATACACCAAAACAAGCATGCAACATCATAATATGAAACAACATGCAAAATCAAGCAAGTTTCATATAGAGCACACTCGAAACGGAGCAACGGTTCAACACATGCACTCTATACAAGTTATCGCAACAATCTGTCCATAACAGCAACTAGGCATATTGCAAGCATCAAATCAATATGCTACAGCACCCCAACATAATAACAAAAGGCATGGGCATGAAGTACAGGGAAAGCACTACAAAACATGAATACTGAGCTATCTCCAGAAACAACTAGAACATGCTCAAAAACACATGGTAAGATTGCAATGTTTAGAGCTATCAAACAACATGTTACAGGAATATATCATGGCAAACAAAGGCATGGCATGATACTACTAAATGCATAGAACAGCAGTCCCTTACTGACCATGAGCCAAAAAGGCATAGAAAATATGATGGCACCCATGTAAACATGGCAAGTTATAATACAGATTCATACATGGCAGGAACAATAATAAGTAGGCATGTTCGTGAGCTTGAACCACTCACCACAGGGCAATACATGGCATGGCAAGGCAACCAACAGTAAGAAGACATGTTTGTGAAGCTATACATGGCAAGAGCAAGGTAATAGGGTGCATGGAACACTAGAAAAACACATGGGAACAAGTGAGCTTAATGTTAACAGGCTGACAGCAACATTATGAAGCAACTTTGGAGCAAGATATGAACAATCTACAGCAAGCTATAAATGCAACCAGAGGCATGGATGGTTAGAGGATGCCATGTAGATCAAAACATGTTTATAGAACATCTCAAGATTAGCATCACGCAATAACAGATTCAGCCTAGCAAAACAGCAACAGCAAGTACACTACTTAACAAGCTCGATTCACTCACCACAAGTCATTGCATGACAAGATAAGCATAGCATCATCAAGAAGACATGTTTGTGAAACAAACCAAGGCAACAACAAGTTCATAGCATGCAAGGATCAACTATAGCAAGCTTGGCCATATTGAATAACATGTAAACAATCTGCCAGGAAACATTTTGAAGCAAAAGTAGAGCACTCAAATGACATGCTAGACTACTCCATAATAGCAACCAAGGGAAGGGATGGATAGACAACAACCATATGTTCAAAACACCCTTACTGAAGTATCTCTAAATATGCATGGATCTCTCTGTAGCATCACGTTTACATGGCATCAAAATAACAGCAGAACAGGGACTAAAATCAGCAATATCACGAAGCCTAGTTTCCATGCTTGTGCTAGTCACCACTTTGATCACAAAAATACATGGCATACACCCCTGGAAAGATGGCATGGCATAGATCAAAACACCTGTAGACATCAACGTCATAGGATGCACACATCAATCATAACAAAAATGACAAATGAGCAAGTTATAACAGTTTCAGCAGATCAACATCAACATGCACTCTTCCAATAGCATTTCGGGCATCAAGATGAGCTCAAATGAAAATGATGCAATGAGATGAAATGAAGTACTCATCGAGGCGAACAATTTGACATATTACACGCACAAAATGGAGCTACGGATGTAGAGATACAATGCGATGAACATGGCATGATTATGTCAGGGATTCGGGGACTTTGGCGAAAATCACCTCCGGATCCAGAGTTGACCCGGGCACGGACGTCGAGGCAGGGCCGGATCTCGCCGGAGTCGGGGCCGGAGGTGGCCGGGGACGGCTGGAGGCGCTCGGGCAGGCCGGGATCCAGCCGGATCCGGTCCGGCGAGGACGGAGGCGCGCGCGCAGCGGCAGCCGCGAGGGATGCGCGCGCGCTCTCGTGACCGGAGCGGCGGCGGCGGGCGGCGGCGGCGGCCGAGCGCCTTGAGGCGCGCGCCCGCAGTGGGCGGATCCGCGACGGGTCGCGGACAGCGACGGGCGAGGCGCGGGACGGCCAGGCGGGCGCGGCAGCATGGCGCCGCCAGCGGCAAACGGCGTGGCGGCGACGACGGCGGATGCAGGCGCGCGGCGGCGCGCAGAACCGGTCGGGCGGCGGCGGCGACTGGCCTCGCTGGGCTTCGCTGCGGGCCGCGGGCCGGCGGCGGCGGAGGCGCTGGGGAGGCCATGTGGCGAGACCCGATTCGCCGGGCACGGGCGGCGACGCGTCTGCCTGCCCTGACGTGTCCGGGCGCGCGAGGAGCGGGCTAGGGTTAGGGTGGAAATGATCCGGGATTTTGGAGGGGGAGACTTATTTATAGATAGAGGGAGCTAGGAGAGTCCAAATGAGGTGCGGTTTTCGGCCACGCGATCGTGATCGAACGACCGAGAGCATGGAGGGGAGTTTGCTGGGTTTTGGGCCACTTTGGAGGGGTGTTGGGCTGCAAACAAAAGAGGCCTTCTATGGTTACCCGGTTAACCGTTGGAGTATCAAACGACCTCCAAATGGCACGAAACTTGACAGGCGGTCTACCAGTGCTATACCAAGGCCGGTTGGCAAACCTCGGACCATTCCGAGAACGTTCAACACCCACACAAGAGAAGAGGCAAAAAGGGGAACGCCGGAGGACATAGGAGTGCCGGATTGCAAAATGGACAACTGGGAAAATGCTCGGATGCATGAGACGAACACGTATGCAAATGCGATGCACATGAAGACATGATATGAAATGCAGATGATGACATGGCAAAGTGCAACACGCAAGCAAATGACATGGCAAAGACGGCGAATAACTGGCGGACACCTGGCGCATCAAAACCGGGGCGTTACATCACATCATTCTTCTAATGATGTGATCCCGTTAATCAAATGACAACTCATGTCTATGGTTAGGAAACTTAACCATCTTTGATTAACGAGCTAGTCAAGTAGAGGCATACTAGTCACACTATGTTAGTCTATGTATTCACACATGTATTATGTTTCCGGTTAATACAATTCTAGCATGAATAATAAACATTTATCATGAAATAAGGAAATAAATAATAACTTTATTATTGCCTCTAGGGCATATTTCCTTCAGTGGAAGGAGGAGGAGGGTGCGGGTCGGGTGTGGATTACCTGCCTGGATAGGCGAGGCCGAGCAGCGTGAAGGAGGGTCGCCGGTGAGGAGGCGGCATTGCAAGCAAAGGTTTCAACTTGGAAAGAAAGGCGAAAACAGGGGAAATGTTGCTTTTTGTAAGGGGGAGGGGGCGGGGAGGTAGATATTTTCACGGAAGTCGAAAATTTGGAATCACTTCAGCGAAAAACTGGCACGCAAAGTGTCATTAAACACGGTCCCTTATTTAGAACTCTGTACAATATATGGACATCACAAATGATTGAGATAGCTTAACCCCTGTGCGATGAGTTTGAAAGTCAAAAATTTTGGTTTGAATTTCCATGTTAATAGTGGTCATCCACATCGTTACATCATTTGGGTACACAAAGGAGACTACGGCAGACCCACACTTCTTAATCGAGCAAGTTCAGCAATTAAACAGAGCTAGCTGACCTAAACATTACTCTAACAAATTAAAGACAAGCACTCTTAATTAAAAAAACAAAGAGTACTACTACGGCTGGTGCTCGTTGATCTCCGCCGCTGCCTCCATGTCCAGCTCGCGCCCGACGGTCTCTTGGGGAAGGGGCTCCATGGCATCCATCGCACCATACTCGGCAAACATCTTGCCATCCGCGTCCGCCTTCTCTTTGGAAAAGGCCGCCACGAGCTGGGCGTGGGCGGCCGCGATCTGGGATTGGATGGGCTTCGTCGTTGCATGGTATGCAGCGGAGGAACGGACGGCTGCTCAAACACTCTCGGCGATTGCCAGCTCTTCTCCCGTGGGTTGCCGACTGTTGTCGAAGAAGCTTTGATCGATTTTTGTGGTAACCGCCAGGAGCTGGGCATGGGCGGCCTCTACATGGTCGGGGCGGCCTCCATCAGGGCTAAGGGCACCACTGCAGAACGGACAACTGTTGTGCCACTCTCACCAGTTGTGATACCCGAGCCAGATGTTGCTGCCTCCACCTGAGAAGCAACCGCGGCCGTTTGGGCTGCCATGGCCGCCCGGTCGCATATTGTGGCCGCGCTCATGCACCTTGTTAGCACGCGCATGGCGGCTATGGCCACGCTCTCGCCGGAGTGGGCCATAGAAGTTTCCCTCATGACGAAGGTCCACGTGCCCATCTTTCACCGGCGACGATTAAAGAGTGAAATGATATTTGGGGAGCGAGCTAGTGTGCTAGAGACGCAGGCTATGGACTTTAGCCGACGCACCTTCTCGCGTAAGCCACAGGCGTACTATACACTGACGTTGCTCTAGGATATTTTGCGCTGCATCTCACACAATTAGTGATAATAAACTATGTGCAATGTACTTGATTATTCATATTGATTTGAATAACATAATGGCGTCACAGCGGCAATGGACGGTCTTTGAATTGCTATACCATTTATCTACAGTGAACATGCAACTATATGTGTGTCGTCAAAGAATTGGAATTAACTGAGATTTCTGTGCATTCATGTGCATAATTAAAATTTGAACTACATGCCCATGCTCTAATGCATATAAATTGGTTGAAAATTCAAATATGTGTCCTTGGTTGCATGCTTAGGTCCCATGCAAAAAATGGGAATGAATGTCAAACACCCTGCCACGGTTACTCGGCTGCAAACATTGAGATACCTGGTTTTTAAATTCTAGTAAATCCAAAGCTCGTCTGAAATTCATGAAATATGGCATGCTATCATGGAGCGGCATCAACATGTCGTGGTAATTTTTTGTCCCATTTGGGGCAGGTTTGGGGACATGCTTCTCACAAACCAGAGCTTCTCACAACTAGCCTCATGGTTTCGGTAGGGAACGTCCCACCTTTGGGGACGAAACGATATCCATTGCCTCTTATTGCTTTCAAAAAAATTCTCATGTCAACATAGAATAACAGGAGTGTTGTGTCAATTTTTGGGATTTTTCGGGGTTCATTTGGACATTTTGTGCATTAACTGAGTTTTCAATGCATTTATGTGCATAATTCAAAATTGAACTACAAGCACATGCTCTAATGCATATAAATTGGTTGAAAATTCAAATTTGTGTCCTTTGTTGCATGCTTAGGTCCCATGCAAGAAATGGGAATGAATGTCAAACACCATGCCACGGTTACTCGGCCACAAATATTGTGATACCTGGTTTTTAAATTCTAGTAAATCCAATGCTCGTCTGGAATTCATGAAACTTGGCATGCTATCATGGAGCGGCATCAACATGCCGTGGTAAATTTTTGTCCCATTTGGGGCAGGTTTGGGGATATACTTCTCACAAACCAGAGCTTCTCACAACAAGCACCACAAAAAAAATACACTTTCGTGATGATACGTGTTTGTCACAGTAGGTCGCGTTTTTTGTCATGCATGTACATCCATGACGATTTTATGACAGAATCAAGATAGTCATACCGTCTTTGTCGTGAAGTGTTCCATGACATTACCAAAATTATCATCACGGAAGTGTCCACTTCCATGACGATAAATCACGCGTCACAGAAGTGCTTTCGTCAAGGGTGACCGACATGTGGCATCCACCGTAACGGAACGTCGTTAAGTTATCGGGTCGGGTTTTGGATCTGATAACGCGTTACAGCCCCGACCAATGAGGATTTTCCACCTGTAAAATCATCATTGGCTGGAGGGAACACGTGTCGGCTCATCATTGGGACAGATGTCATCGACTCACTGGACAGAAGGCGCCTATGATACGTCGAAACGTGGCACGGCCAAACAGTGGCCCATTCCTGTGAAAAGGCCGGCCCGTTTGACTTGGTTAAAAGCTAGCGGGCTGGCCCATGGAAAGCCTGTTAATGGCCTGTCAGCATATAGCCCATTTACAGCCCGTGTGAAGCCCCCGATTCAATCGTACACTAATCATACACGCAAACGTGTATGATCAAGATCAGGGACTCACGAGAAGATATCACAACACAACTCTAAAATAAAAATAAGTCATACAAGCATCATAATACAAGCCAGGGGCCTCGAGGGCTCGAATACAAGTGCTCGATCATAGACGAGTCAGCGGAAGCAACAATATCTGAGTATAGACATAAGTTAAACAAGTTTGCCTTAAGAAGGCTAGCACAAACTGGGTTACAAATCGAAAGAGGCGCGGGCCTCCTGCCTAGGATCCTCCTAAACTACTCCTGGTCGTCATCAGCGGCCTGCACGTAGTAGTAGACACCTCCAGTGTAGCAGGAGTCATCGTCGACGGTGGCGTCTGGATCCTGGGCTCCAGCATCTGGTTGCGACAACCAGGGAGAAAGGAAAGGGGGAAAAGGGGGGAGAAAAACAACCGTGAGTACTCATCCAAAGTACTCGCAAGCAAGGACCTATACTACATATGCATGGGTATATGTGTAAAGAGGCAATATCGGTGTTCTGAACTGCAGAATGCCAGAATAAGAGGGGGATAGCTAGTCCTATCAAAGACTACGCTTCTGGCAGCCTCCGTGTTGCAGCATGTAGAAGAGAGTAGATTGAAGTCCTCCAAGTAGCAACGCATACCATAATCCTACCCGGCGATCCTCCCCTCGTCGCCCTGTGGAAAAGTGATCACCGGGTTGTCTGTGGAACTTGTCTAGGTGTGTTTTATTAAGTATTCGGTTCTAGTTGTCATAAGGTCAAGGTACAACTCCGGGTCATCCTTTTACCGAGGGACACGGCTATTCGAATAGATCAACTTCCCTGCAGGGGTCCACCACATAACCCAACACGCTCAATCCCATTTGGCCGGACACACTTTCCTGGGTCATGTACCGGCCTCGGAAGATCAACACGTCACAGCCCCACCTAGGCACAACAGAGAGGTCAGCATGCCGTTCTAAATCCTATGCGCGCAGGGGTCTGGGCCCATTGCCCATTGCACACCTGCACGTTGCGAGGGTGGTCGGAAGCAGACCTAGACCCCTAATACAAGAGCTGGCGTTCCAGTCCAATCCGGCGTGCGCCGCTCCGTCGCTGACGTCAAGAAGGCTTCGGTTGATACCACGACGTCGAGTGCCCATTTCTTTCCCGCGTAGTTGGTTAGTGCTTATAGGCCAGTGGCCGGACTCAGATGAAATACCAAGATCTCGTTAAGCGTGTTATTATGAAGTAACCGCGGACGCCGACCAGGACCAGGCCCACCTCTCTCCTAGGTGGTCTCAACCTGCCCTGTCGCTCCGCCACAAAGTAATAGTCAGGGGCCGTCGGGAACCTAGGCCCACCTCTACCAGGATGGAGCCACCTGTCCTTCCAGCCCCCACATCAGAATCACGTGCGGGTACTCAACGAGATGACCCGACTTTAGTCACCACCTGTATAGTATGTATATATGTATAGTATATACCCGTGATCACCTCCCGAGTGATCACGGCCTAATAGTATAGCAAGGCAGACTGACAAGAATGTAGGGCCAATGATGATAAACTAGCATCCTATACTAGGCATTTAGGATTGCGAGTAAGGTATCAATGAATGTAGCAACAATGACAGGCTATGCAACAGAGTAGGAGTAGCTGAACAGTAACATTCTACAGTACTCTAATGCAAGCAGTAGAGAGAAGAATAGGCGATATCTGGTGATCAAAGGGGGGGCTTGCCTGGAAGCTCAGCCGAGAAGGAGGGGTCGTCAACACCGTAGTCGATCGGGGTACCAGCAGAAGCGTCAGTCTCGTAGTCTACCAGAGAGAAGAGGGGGAAGAAACAATTAATACAATACAAACAGATGCGTATCGATGCATGACAAAACAAGTAGCGATGCCAGGTGTGCCCTAATGCAGTAGGGAGTGATACTGGCGAAAGGGGGAAACATCCGAGAAAGTATCCCCGGTGTTTCGCATTTTCGGACATATGAACCGGAGGGGGAAAGTTGTGTGTTTGCTATGCTTGATGGGATGTGTGGCGGACGAACAGGTTGCCTATCCAGATTCGTCTCGTTGTTCTGAGCAACTTTCATGTACAAAGTTTTCCCATCCGAGCTACGGTTTATTTTATATGATCTTCTAAAGTTTTAAATCATTTTTAGAATTTATTTAATAAATTTAATTCAACATTATCCAGAATAGTGCGTGCTGCTGTCATCATGATGCAATGCTGAGGTCATCAGTCAATAGTGCGGTTGACTGGGTCAAATCTGACCTGTGGGTCCAGTGGGACCCACGTGTCATTGAGAAAGAGGTAAAATAGGATTTGTTTTAAACTACTTAGGATTAGTTAAGGTGGGCCCCATTAGTTAAGGTGGGCCCCATTAATTAATTTTAATTATTTTTATTTTTATTAATATTTTTAGTCCTTTTTTATAACCGCTCAGGCGTGGGCATGGCTGCCAATGGGCCCATGAGGCCAATGGGGCGAAGTTCTAACAAAGTGGCGGGTACCGTCGGGCGAACCCGGAGACGGCCATGGCGGGCGCCGCCGGCGTTATTCCCGGCCATGCCAACGGCGCGGTGCCGCCGAACAACATGGTGGGAGCGGCGTGCTGGCGAAGGGGCCGGAAGCGGTGGACGGAGGCGTTCTGGGGTGGCGGCCAGAGAAGCCACCAAAGCCGTGTTGGGGCTGCGGCGCGCTACTGGGCGATGCGGAGCCAAGGCGGAATGTGGGTCGCGACAATGGCGTGGGGGGCTGGTGGCGCGACACGGCACGCGACCGCGAGGCGACGGGCACAACCGGACGGCACGACGGCTCGCTGGCAGCGCTGCCCGCCCGCGCCCAGCGCTGGGCAAGCGCGCGAGGAGCGGCGACGGTCTCGGGGCAAGGAAGAGAGGAGGACCGGGGGGGTGGAGCGAGACGCGCGGGCGGGGCACTGAGGGGTTGGCCGGGTGAGTCTGTCCGTGGGCGACGGCGGAGCCGAGCGCAGGGCAGAGGCAGGTCGCGCAGGGGAGAGAGAAGAGGGGGAGCTCACAGGGACGGTAGGGTTCGTGGCAATGGGGCGTGGGGTGGTAGGCGGGGACGACGGCGTCAAGGGGGCAGTCCGGCGAGGTGGAGGAAGCAGGCCGGCGGGGGAGTCTGGCGAGGCGTGGGCTCCAGGCGGCGACTGACGGCGTCGGGCGGTAGGGATCGCGATGGGGCGCGTGGCGATGCAGACCCTTCCCCCCGATCCCGATCTAGATCGGGGAAAGACGAACGTGGAGTGGGGGTGAGTGGTGGGTTGTGACGCCCCCGATTCAATCGTACACTAATCATGCACGCAAACGTGTACGATCAAGATCAGGGACTCATGGGATATCACAACACAACTCTAAAAACATATATAAGTCATACAAGCAACATATTACAAGCCAGGGGCCTCGAGGGCTCGAATACAAGTGCTCGATGATAGACGAGTCAGCGGAAGCAACAATATCCGAGCACGTATATAAGTTAAACAAGTTTGCCTTAAGAAGGCTAGCACAAACCGATACAGACGAAGAGGCGCAGCCTCCGCCTCGATCCTCCTAAACTACTCCCGGTCGCCGTTAGCAGCCCGCACGTAGTAGTAGGCACCTCTAGTGTAATAGTCGCCATCGACGGTGGCGTCTGCCTCGATTCCAAAGATCTGGTTGCGACAACCGTAAAGAAAGGAAAGGGGAAAAGGGGGAGAAAGCAACCGTGAGTACTCATCCAAAGTACTCGCAAGCAAGGAGCTACACTACATATGCATGGGTATATGTGTAAAGGGCCATATCGGGACCGAATCGCAGAATGCCGTAATAAGAGGAGGATAGCTAATAATGTCAAGACTACGCTCGCAGCCTCCGCCTTGCAGCATGTAGAAGAGAGTAGATCAAGTCCTCCATGTAGCATCGCATAGCATAATCCTACCCGCAATCCTCTCCTCGTCGCCTGTTAGAGATCGATCACCGGTTGTATCCGCACTTGGTAGGGTGTGTTTTATTAAGTATCCGGTTCTAGTTGTCATAAGGTCAAGGTACAACTCCGGTCGCCCTTTACCGAGGGACACGGCTATTCGAATAGATAAACTTCCCTGCAGGGTGCACCACATAACCCAACACGCCGATCCAATTTGGCCGACACACTTTCTGGGTCATGCCCGCCCTCGGAAGATCAACACGCCGCAGCCCCACCTAGGCACAACAGAGAGGTCAAGACGCCGGTCTAACTCCTATGGCGCAGGGTCAGGCCCATCGCCCTTTGCACACCGCACGCTATAACGCGCCGGAAGCGTAACTAGCCCCTTAATACAAGTGCAAGCTTACGCCCAATCGGGCGGCACCACTCGGTCGCCGACGCCAAGAAGGCTTCGCCGATACCACAACGCCGAAAGTGCCCATATCTTTCCCGCGTAGTTGGTTAGTGCGATAGGCCAAAGGCCGACTCGATCAAATACCAAGATCTCGTTAAGCGTGTTATTGTGAAGCAACCATGACGCCGACCAGGCCAGTGCCCACCTCTCGCCTAGGTGGTCTCAACTCGCCTGCCGCCGCCACAAAGATCCACACAGAGGGCCATCGGACAAAGGTTCTTTCAGCCCCAACTCCGTGAATCACTCACGGGTACTCTTCGAGCGGACCCGACTTTATTCACCATCTGTAGTATGTATGTATGTATGTATAGTATATACCCGTGATCACCTCCCAAGTGATCACGGCCCGATAGTATAGCAAGGCAGACTGACAAGAATGTAGGGCCAATGATGATAAACTAGCATCCTATACTAAGCATTTAGGATTGCGGGTAAGGTATCAATGATCAGAAGCAACAATGACAAAGGCTATGCAATGTAATAGGAGTAACCGAACAAGAACATGCTAACTACTCTAATGCAAGCAGTATCGAGAAGAATAGGCGATGTCTGGTGATCAAGGGGGGGGGGCTTGCCTGATTGCTCTGGCAAGAAGGAGGGGTCGTCAACTCCGTAGTCGAACTGGGCAGCAGCAGCTTCGGTCTCGTAGTCTACCGGAGAGAAGAGGGGGAAGAAACAATGAATACCATGCAAACAGATGCATATCGATGCATGACATGACAAGTAACAATGCTAGGTGTGCCCAATCGCGGTAGTAGGTGGTACCGACGAATGGGGGGAAACATCCGGGAAAGTATCCCCGGGGTTCCGCGTTCTCGGGCAGAGGTACCAGAGGGGGAAAGTTGCGTGTTCGGCATGCTACGGGCGTGTGGCGGACAAACGGGCTGCGTATTCGGATTCGTCTCGTCGTTCTGAGCAACTTTCATGTAGAAAGTATTTTCATCTGAGCTACGGTTTATTTTATATTAATTTTAAAAGATTTAAATCATTTTTAGGATTTATTTAACTATTTAATTCTAACATTATCCGTATTAGTGTTTGCCGACGCCATCATGACGCCAAGATGACATCAAGATGACATCGCAGTCAATGAGGTGTTGATCGTCAATCGACGTGGGGCCTAGTGGGACCCACCTGTCATACACTGTTAGGTTAATTAGAGTTTAGTTAAACTAATTACTGTTTGTTAAACTAACAAGTTAATTAGACTAATTAATTAGGATTAATTAACTTAATTAATTAATTAATTAATTAATTATTTTTATTACTAATTTTTTTATTTATTATATATTTATTTATTTATTTATTTTAATTCTTCTTTCTTAACGTTCCAGGGGGCTGGACCCCACATGTCATTGGGCCAGCAGGGCCATAGCGGGTTCGGGCGTGTTTTCGGGCAGCGGGCGATGCGGGCGTCGGGCACCAGCCCGCCCGGCAGGCCACAGCGGGGCTTGTGCGCGCGGTCGTTCACGGAGGAGCGCCGGCGGCCAGCTGCGCTGCGTGTCGGGGAACGGCAGGCTGCTGGCGGCAGCCGCCGCCTGGTGAGCGCTTGAAGCCGCGGGCGGCCGGGAGCAAAGCGACGAGGGCGGGAGCGATGTGAGCGATTACGGCGGTGGAGCTGCCGAGGCGCGGGCGCGTGGTCGCATTGCCGGCACGCACGCTGGGCGCGGCCAGCGCGGGGTGACCGCGGTCGGGGCGCGTTCAGACGGTGAGCGGCGATGGGGAGAGATGCTATGAGAGGGCAGAGGAGAAGGGGAGGGTGGTGGCTCACTGGGCCCCGTAGGTGTGCGAGAGTGAGCTCGGGGAGGGCTCGGGGAGGGCTCGGGGGGGTCTGGCGACGAAGAGGACAACGGCGTCCGACGAGGCATAGGAGCTCCGATCGTGGAGGAGGGCGAAGACGGGTGGCGACGGCGGTGGGCGTCGAGGCGCCGGCGAGGTGCGACGGGGTCGGGTCCGGTGATGAGGCGAGGTCGCGGCATCAGGCGGGCGCCGCGCGAGGTAGAGGAGGGGGCGCAGAGTAGTCCCTCAGGAGCGGCACCGAGCCCGGCTGGCGGTGGCTCACATCGGGCGCGAGCGAGGGAGGAGGGGATCGGGCTCCTCCCGATCCAGATCCAGAGCGAGGGGGTGGGGGAGAGCGAGTGGGGGGGGGGGCGAGTGGGTGACGGGGTGGTTTGGGTTCCCCCCCCCATGGGTATAAGGCAGGGGTGGGTCGGCTGGCAGGGCCAGGTGGGCCGACCTGGCCGGTGAGCTGGGTCGCCTGGCCCAGTTGGTCAGGGGGCCTTTTTATTCTTTTTTGTTTGTTTTGTTTTCTATTTTTGTATTTTCTTTTATTATTTCTTTTCTGTTTAAATTCATTTAAAGGTATTTAGGCATTTCATAAAAATGTGTTTAATTCACCATAATTACCGATGCAATAATTGACATAGCCCGAACATTTTTGTTTTAATATTTGAAAACTTTTGTCGTTTGACTTATTTAGGATTTAAATTTGAAACGGTTTTGAATTAACACGAGATTAATTACAGTGACAAAGGTGATGTGGCACCATTAACGTGAGATTACTGTAGCATGATTATCCGGGCGTCACAAATCTCCTCCACTACAAGAAATCTCGTCCCGAGATTTTGGAGGGGAGTAAGGGGGAAAGACTAGGTTGCTAAATTCTAACGGTTCTTCTCGATCTTTGTTGCACTTCCCGAAGTAGCTGACCCTTTACGTTGATGTCTCCATTTCTCTGCTTCATGCCATCATGACGAAGTCGGCATCCTTTCTTCGGAAACTCCATCGTACTACGAACGCGACCAAAGGAAAAAACTCCGGAAGAACGCGTCTCCACGAAGGTGGGCATATGACGGTGAACTCAATGGGAAATACACAAGGTACCCCCATGAGTTGTATTTTAGTGAATTCCTTGAGTGCAATATATGATGGTACCAAAGTTTCAAACGGGTAGGCAATCATTTGATGACTACACAGAAGCTGGAATGCGGGCTTGAACAACGAGAATAACATGGTGTTTGATTCCAGGATGAAGAATGGTATAGCATTCAGCTTGTGAATCCCATACGAAGCCAGGTGCAAAGGATACATTAGAATCCGGGTTATAAAGAAGAGTCAGGTTTCGATCCAGTGGACCTGTGGGTTAGGGGCCCACCATGTGGTTGAAAGTACGAAGGGGGCCGACATCTTGCATGGTCACGATGGTAAGGCATGTCTGAGGGTAGCCTATCAGTTATGTCGGCAACAACATCGATACCAAGGGCGAGGGACGAAGAGAACCATTTTTCCTGCTCGTTGAACGAGGCGGGCCAATAGGCAAGGTTCTCGTCCATCGGTGGCTACCGGAATGTCATCAACAATAGTAACAAGGTTACACCAGACAAGATGGTACACCGAGGTGTTTACATAAGCAGGGAAATATTACTGCTTATATAGATCACAAGAAGGTTTAAGCAAAACAATGGAAAGGAATATGTGTTTAAACACATATTTCAGGGGGTATATCCTTCCCAAGGACAAGCAGAGTATGATATCCATGATAGGAAATAATGTAGAAAACCCTTTAGGTAAGGGGAGAGAAATTTCATGACATTACCCGTGTTTTGATAATTGATAAAGAAACATTAGCATTGGGCTTTAAATGTTCTTGTTGAAAATTGGAGTATCACAGACATGCTTCGAGATAGCATTGACATGGTCTTCAAGCAAAGGTCGGACTTTGGATACACAAAGGATCCATCATGATAAACTTATTAAACAAGGCATTAAATTTCCTCATGGAAAAATGGTTAACCTTGTTAAAAAGGAAACTATAACAATAGGCCCTCCAGCCAGGTGGGCTAGGAATGACACCACCTTACCGGGTCATATTAAGACCAAAGTTATAACTCTTGGAATTATGTTCCAACCATCATATCAGACCGTGATTCAGTTCTGATAGGTGGCAGGATACCTCAGACTCGGCATGCCTGAGAAGAAAGGTGCAACACAAATTGTCAAGATGACATTGTAAGATTCTCGGGATATGAACTATGGAAGCAAGTCCCGAAACAAGCATTAATCACTTAACCAATGAAGGGATAAGGAGGTAATTGATGAACTCAGTGACAATTCATCGAGATTTCGAAAGGATGGGTTTCCACAATTATGTGAACGAGGAGATAACATTTGTCAGATCAAATGATATAATGACGTATGCTCGAGGAAAGCATACCCAATTGAACATTGATTGAAAGGTGCACCTGAAAGATGGGCTTAGGTAGCATGATCAACGTTAGAATGGTGGTGCAACAACCAATAGTCTAAGAACGAACTATTGACCATCAACTTCAAAGCAATAGGGTTGTTAGAAGTACAAAATCTACGCAGTACCGTTCAGTTGTTGGAATCCCGGTTAGAATCAACACGGGAGCCAAGAAGGGAAGGTTATGGTGAGGAGTATTACTTGCAACAATAATTCATAAGAGGTGGTGAAAGTCTCATGACATTCTTGACAAGACAGATGGTAATACTCCAAGGTAAATAAGAACAAAAGGCTGGATGGCAAGGAACTCAAGGTATAACACAGAACACGAACAAGTTTGTGTTGGAGGGGAGGCATTAAGGTGGTCGATGACAACACATATCATCGAGGGCAAGGATGGTATTTCTCATCATGAATTCAATTGATATCCAGGAAGGAGTCAAGATGTTGATGATGATCACGACAAATTTTGTCAATAGGCCCCACGAAGATGTAATAGATCGGCGATGACATCAAGTCAAAGGAATGATGACGCGAAAGGTTATTGGAACCACGAGTAAGGCGCAACTCAAAATCAAGCTTGTTGTTCAAGACGAAATGATATGATGAGCAAAGCCGACGTAAGCTTAGCTCATCGTCAAAAAAATATGCTCTGTGAAGAAGGACCAGGTAGCACAGTTAAAATCGGCACGACAAGGATATAGCCAAATAGGCTAGGAATGACGTGATTGAGTTCAAACTCGTAAGTAATGAAGGTTACCAAGAGTTGCTTAATCGTGATGCGGACTCGAGTCAGTTATCGGTCTCTTTGAGTGTTTAATAACTCAGAGCCCATGAAAAATTGGAATCAATGAGAGTGTAACACTTGATGAAGAACTCATAAGAAGTTATACAGTTCCGTGATAATCTTGAGATACCAGGGGGGTAATACTCGATGACAAATCAAAGTAGAGGTTGGACTGGGGTATTACTCTGCAGAAGACAAGTGCTTAAACTTGCACGAGAAATGGTATTTAAGGAAAACATGGTCGGAAACCACGATCATAAAGGATCGAACCACGGATACAAGATGAACTTATAACAAGGGGGTAATTACTTTTACGAGCAACTTCCATGATAAGTTATACATCGTGTCCATGGGCATGAACGCAAGGTCCAAGGTCGACTCCCACTTCTTCAATGTATAACCTTCCATTCACTTCTCGCTTTGATAAAGGCATTAGTGTTGAAGTTTTACCTGGTGAAATACCAGATGAGTATGACTCGTGAAAACTTCCGAGTTCACACATATAAAGGAAGGCATAGGTTCAACCCATCAGGGTATCGTGGAAACATATACCACGAGCTTCAATAGTAAATACCACCAGCTCGAAAGCAAAGCATGGTTGGCCAAGCAGATGATACAATTTACCAAAGGCACTATGTATCAGGGGAAGAACTTACAAGGTGATTGGATATGAAGGACACTATCGGATAACAATCGAACAATGGATCGGGTGATCCACAACGGAGCTGGTGTGAGTATCGGTACTCCATCAGAGGAAGAAAGAATGCACGAGCATCATATTATAGAACATCGGAATAATTCGATGCTTAGATAACAAAGGAATTTTGATTTCCAAAACAAAGGATCAGAAGCAATGCTCTGATTAGGGATGGATAAGATGAATAGCCTTAGGGTACAATCAACGACAATTGGATTGGTCGAGAACCAATTCCAGTTAAAAGAATGGCAGCTCAGCCGGAAAGGTAATTTATAAGAATCAATGATGATTGCGTGTATTCGCAAACATATTGAGTCAACAGACTCAAAATGATAATGACAAGGAATGTCAATAAGACTACGAGACTTATGAGATTAACCATAATGCAAGCAAGCAAGAATTTCAAGAGCAAAAGGCTCCAGAGGATTTTCGGGAGATCGAATAGTATTTTGAAGACTTTTGTGAAACACATGAACAACTGAGGATGAGCGGATACTCGACAAGTGCGAGGATTTATTTGAAGGGGTATTCATGTGGCAAAGAACTGCTAGGCAGTAGGCACAAAGTATTCTCGAAACAATAGAGAAAACTTCGGGGTATCTTGTAATAACAAGATCAATAGGGGATGATCGTATGAATGGCAAGTGTAAGTAGTTATCCATAAGGATTTATCGGTGGTCGGGAATAGCAAAAGTGATGGGCACAAAGTCTCGAGAGAATATCAAAGAGTATCTTCGGAATCTTCTGGTGAAGCAGGCCATCATCTGGAGTGAGGGGCTAGCCGGGAGAAAGTATTTATGAGAACCTAGAGTTAAAGTTAGCAAAACCATTTAACCCGAATAGAAGAGAAATCAGGGTCCCAGAGTAAAGGCGAGGAATAAAAGATCCTAATACCACCCAACTGGCGATGTGGGCCCATGGGCCGCACAGCCATGTTAGTAAAACAGTTTTCAACGACTAGACTCAACTTCGGCCAAGGAGTGTGGAAGGGGGATTCCTACAGGCAGTTGGCTCTGATACCAACTTGTGACGCCCCCGATTCAATCTTACACTAATCATGCACGCAAACGTGTATGATCAAGATCAGGGACTCACGGGAAGATATCACAACACAACTCTAAAAACATAAATAAGTCATACAAGCAACATATTACAAGCCAGGGGCCTCGAGGGCTCGAATACAAGTGCTCGATCATAGACGAGTCAGCGGAAGCAACAATATCTGAGCACAGACATAAGTTAAACAAGTTTGCCTTAAGAAGGCTAGCACAAACTGGGATACAGATCGAAAGAGGCGCAAACCTCCTGCCTGGGATCCTCCTAAACTACTCCCGTCGTCGCCGCCAGCTCGCACGTAGTAGTAGGCACCTCCAGTGTAGTAGTCGCCATCGACGGCGCGGCCTCGCCTCGGATTCCAAAGATCTGGTTGCGACAACCGTAAAAAGGAAAGGGGAAAAGGGGGAGAAAGCAACCGCCAAGATCATCCAAAGTACTCGCAAGCAAGGAGCTACACTACATATGCATGGGTATATGTGTAAAGGGCCATATCAGTGGACTGAACTGCAGAATGCCAGAATAAGAGGCAGATAGCTAATCATGTCAAAGACTACGTTCTGGCAACCTCCTTCTTGCAGCATGTAGAAGAGAGTAGATCGAAGTCCTCCAAGTAGCATCGCATAGCATAATCCTACCCGGCAATCCTCTCCTCGTCGCCCTGTTAGAGAGTGATCACCGGGTTGTATCTGGCATGGAAGGGTGGGTTTTATTAAGTATCTGGTTCTAGTTGTCATAAGGTCAAGGTACAACTCCGGGTCGTCCTTTTACCGAGGGACACGGCTATTCGAATAGATAAACTTCCCTGCAGGGGTGCACCACATATGTAACGCCCTCGATGCGGCTATATCTCCCACGTGTCGAAGCACGACTTAGAGGCATAACCACATTGAAAGCAATGTCGCAAGTGAGGTAATCTTCACACAACCCATGTAATACATAAGGGAAAGAGATACATAGTTGGCTTACAATCGCCACTTCACACAATTACATGAATAAAGCATTACATCATCCAGATACAATCAAGGTCCGACTACGGAACCAAAATAAAAGAAGAACCCCAAATGCAATAAAGGTCCCCGATTGACCCCAACTGGGCTCCACTACTGATCAAATAGAACGAAACAACACAAAGGGCAAGATCTTCATCGAGCTCCTCCTTGAGCTTGGTTACGTCACCTGCTCGGTAACATAGACACCTGCAAACTGGTTTTGGAAGTATCTGTGAGCCACGGGGACTCAGCAATCTCGCACCCGCGAGATCAAGACTATTTAAGCTTATGGGTAAGGTAAAGGCATGAGGTGGAGCTGCAGCAAGCGACTAGCATATATGGTGGCTAACATACGCAAATGAGAGCGAGAAGAGAAGGCAAAGCGCGGTCGATAAAAGTATGATCAAGAAGTGATCCTATAGCAACCTCGCCAAGCATAACTCCAATACAGTGTTCACTTCCGGACCCGCCGAGAAGAGACCATCACGGTTACACACGCGTTGATGCGTTTTAATTCGGATCTGGTGTCAAGTTATCTACAACCGACATTAACAAATTCCCATCTGCCACATAACCGCGGCACGGCTCTCGAAAGTTTATACCTGCAGGGTGTCCCAACTTAGCCCATGACAAGCTCTCGCGATCAACGGCGAATAGACCTTCACCCGAGACACTCCGATCAGACTCGGTATCCCGTACATCAAGACATTTTGACAATGGTAAAACAAGACCAGCAAAGCCGCCCGAATGTGCCGACAAATCCCGATAGTAGATGCACATATCTCGCTCGTGGCACACCGGATTGTCCAAACTTCCGTAGAGCCAGCCCAGAGTTGCCCCCGTGACCACCGGCGGTGACAGTTGGACCAACACTCACGACGAGCACCGCCCGGGGTAAATAAAGATGACCCTTGAGTCTGCAGAACCCAAGGGAAAAAGGCTTAGGTAGGCAAATGGTAAAACCAAGGTTGGGCCTTGCTGGACAATTTTTATTCAAAGCGAACTGTCAAGGGGGTCCCATAAATCACCCGACCGCGTAAGGAACGCAAAATCCGGGAACCTAACACCGGTATGACGAAAACTAGGGCGGCAAGAGTGGAACAAAACACTAGGCATAAGGCCGAGCCTTCCACCCTTTACCAAGTATATAGATGCATTAATTAAATAAGATATATTGTGGTATCCCAACAAATAAACATGTTCCAACAAGGAACAACATCTCCATGTTCCAACAAGGAACAAACTTCAATCTTCACCTGCAACTAACAACGCTATAAGAGGGGCTGAGCAAAGCGGTAACATAGCCAATCAACGGTTTGCTAGGAATGGTGTCAAAGGTTAGAGGTTTGACATGGCAATTTGGGAGGCTGATAAGCAAATGGTAGGCATCGTAGCATTGGCATAGCAAAAGAGCGAGCAAACTAGCATAGCAAAGATAGTAGTGATTTTGAGGGTATGATCATCTTGCCTGAAATCTCGCAAGGAAGAAGAACGAGTCCATGAAGAAGACAAACGGACATAGACGAACGAATCCTCACAACTCCGGAACGAAACCGAAGCTAACGAGAGAAGCAACCCGGAAAGAAACAAACAACATAGTAAACCAAAAGCACAAACATGGCATGATGCACAACCAAGTATGATGCATGTCCAGTTTAAATAGCATGGCATGGCAATATGCACAAACAAAAGTACAAGTTAAATGGAGCCCAATATGCAACGAGTTGCATATTGACAAAACACCACATCAATTATTTAGTTCTCTCTCGGTTATGAACACACCAATATTAAATGTTGGTTAACATGGCAAGTGGTGAAGCATAAGTAAACTAACTATTTAGGCAAGTTTAAATGAGGCCGGAAATAAGAACCAACAATTCCGGAAAATCCTCATGTGCATTTAGCAAATTAATGGAAACAGCAAATATAAACATTTTAATTGTTGTTATCATGATGCAGATGACATATGCAAGTTTTATGCAATATTTATGATAATGTTGACATGAGCATGATAAGGAGCATTTGGTCACCATGGCGGAACGAAAAGGGTGGCACGGCGGCGAAACAAAAATGGTGCCACGGCAACGATAACGAAAATGGTGCCACGGCAACGATAACGAAAATGGTGCCACGGCAACATTCCGATGATCCGATAACTCATTGAGATACCGGTGCAAAAGAGCAAGTGTGCGGATGTGCGGAACATGCAAAAGATGGTGGGGTGCTCCCGACTACCGGGTTCCCACAGGTCAACGGCATGGCAAACGAGAAGGAATGCGCAAGCAACAATTCGGACGTGGTGTAAACATATGGTACATCTCATACATGCACGGGCATCTCATCGCGGTCATCTCGGGTTATACCTTCGAAGCGTGCATTTCGGGCGGAACGCGTTTCGTAGAGGGAAGTAGTCTTTCACGGGCCGACGGTAGTGGTACATCTCGTAGACGTTCACGGGCCGTAGTGGAGGTAGACGTTCACGGCGTAGTCGTACGTGTCGGCGGTAGTTGGAAGTAGTTGTACATGGCGAAGGAGTACTAGTCGCATCACCGGGTGTGGTCATACACGTTCAGAGCGGAACTTGGCGTCCAAGGTTCGGTGGTTGTGGAGGCAGGGGATCAAGGCTGGCGCGCCTTCTTCGCCTGCTCGAAGCAGAGGCGCGGCCATAGCACCACTGGGGCTTGGTCGTGACAAGAAGCGGGGACGCAGCGGAGGCCTGGCGATGCTTGGGACTCCGGCGAAGTGCGATGCGACCGGGAGGTTGGAGGCGCTGGTGACCCGTGGTGGCGATGAGCGGATGGCGGCTTGGGCGCGAAGCAGGGCTGCGGGGCGATGCAGACGGCGACCCGGCAAGAACCGAGGCGAGGCAGGTCGGCGACGATGCATGGTGCAGGAGAGGTCCGGGCGGCGGAGGACGACGGATGCGGGCGCAGGGGAGGGGCACGACCGCAGCGACGGAGGTTAACGGGCTCCGCCTGGTTCTGCGCGGAGGTCAAAGGGACGGGACGAGGGTGCGGCGGCGGAGAAGCGGGCGGTGGCGGCCGGACCAGAAGGTGGCGGCGGGGTCGCGAGAAGAGCAACGGCAGCAGGGCGCGTTGCTGCGGAGCTGGAGAGAACGACGACGGAAGGAAAGGAGGCCATGGATCGGGCGCCATGGGAGGCTAGGCGTGGGGCTGAGAGGGGTCAAAAGTAGGCTGCGAGGAGAGGGTGAGATCGAGAGGAGGAGATGGGGATCGGACCATCTTGGCGCTGGAGGGATCAGGCATCGAGGGAGAAAGCGAGGGGATCGGGAGGATGCTAGGGTTAGGTGGGGCTGGGGGTTAGGTGGGCCGGCTTAGGTGGGCCTAGGGAGGCCGGCGGAGGAGCCTTGGCCCATGTGGGAGGAGCTGGAGAAAAAAAGGCTGGTTCTCTCTCTCTCCCTACTTCTTTATTTCCCAAAAATAGAAAATAACTCTAGGAAGAAAAGGAGAAGAAAGGAAGGTAGAAATAGAATTTTGGGCATGGGGATAATTTTCTCAGACTCAGAAAAATGAGTTTAATCCAAGAAAATAGGAGTGGGCATGGATGCAAGGTTTAGATTCAAAAACATTTGAATTTAATTCAAATGGGTGAATAGGAAGTGGAAGTTTGGAAGGCCCAAAAATGTTGAGAATTTTAGAGGAGCCACAATAAATGGAGAAAGAATTGTTGGCAAAGATTGAGGAAAGGAATTGAGATAACAAAGGCATGGGGAATTATTTGCAAGTGTGTTATGGTTAATTCCAAATAAATGGAATAATTTTATTATGGCTCCCTAATATTCGAGGATATGTTATAAAAAGAAGTCACCATGTGAGTTCCCTCGATTTAAATGGACCGAAGATCCATGCAATTTATTTAGCTGAGTTATAAAAATTAATGATATGATGGCATGATGACATGATGCAATGCAAATGAAGCTAAGAAGAAAGCAACAAACAAAACAAATCACATGACGAAACTCGGAGTAGCTGGAAGTCTTCTGGAGCGTTGGTCTCGGGGCGTCACAACACTCCACCACTACGAGAGGATCTCGTCCCGAGATCTAGAAAGGCACCGGAGGGAAAAGAAAAAAGGAAGATAAGAGGTCAAACTAATTGCTTCTTTGACAAATGAGTGAAACCACGAACCTTGAGAGGTTGAACAAATTGAAACAAAGAATACAATGGAAAGAACGAGATTGCAAACACTCCATTAGCAAAGAGGAACAGGGAACATTTGAGAACCTTGTAGGTTGAGAGACATGAGAAAAATAGCTTCACGAACGAAAAGAATATGACCACCTCGGTATGATGAGATAGTCAAGGAACAAGAATGACAGAATTTGGACAGCACTCCGGTAGAAAAGAGAAGAAAACTTGATAAGATGAAAAGAACTTGAGCAGAGGGCACAACACTCCGGTTAAATGGATAAGCAAGGAAAAGAACATGATATTGACAAAACGAGGTGATGGGTGAAGAGCACAACATCACAATGCCTCCGGAACGAAAGAATAGAAGCTAGACCGTTGGGATAAAGGGACGGAGAAGAAAATGACAACTTCTACCACAATTGAATTTGGAAGGCATCCTTGCAAGAAGGTTAGAATAGAGTTGTTGGAAGACCAACAACGAAAAGAATAAGTTTGTAGTGGGCTTATGGAAACATCTCAACATTATGAGGTGACAACCGGCCACTAACGGAAACGATTGCTTGCTTGAGATCAACGAAGAGATGAAAACTGGTTTTGCCGAGAGGATAGGAGAAAACTTGGATCATTGATAAGCACCACAAATAGCAACATTCCTTAGGAAAGGCTTTAGGTGAAATCTATACCAAGATAACTCCAATGAAGAGATTGACGGTTGGAAAGATCTCTTGAACAAGAGAAAATGATGGATTTAAATATGTCACTCTTGAAAACTTGTGAATCATGAAACGCGAAGGGAAATTATCAAGAATGACCTAACACCACCTCAGAAGATAAGGTAGAAAGAATTGCACTTTGGAATGCCAGATGAAGAATGCTTGAACTCCTCAAAACAAGACATGTGATGAACACCATGTTTAATTTTTGAGTATAGCTTGGCTGATCTTAACTTCAAGAGAAATCTTGAAGAACAATTGAAGAATGAAAAGAATCCTTGACGAACCACCATGTAGAGCCTCCATGAAGAACTCCGGTAAACAAAAGGGTGATAGAAAGAAAGAGAAGTTGAAAACACAAGGTGAAGCCTTGCAATGATTTAGATGGATCTTCATGATGATGAGAGCTTGGAACTCCGGGAAAAGAAAAGATGAAACAACTGAAACCGAGAATTTTAAGGGCCTCCGGAATAAAGAATTAATCACTTGGATGAACAAGAATAAGAATTATGTTATGCTTATCCTTCACCAATTAAATTGATGACAAGCAACAGATTTGGCATACTACTTATTCTCGTAGAAAGGATTAAGAGAGATATGGCGTAAACTTGAGAAGGTCTTCAAAGAACCACCGGTAAGATTTGGAAAGAACGAATGAATTGATATGATAACAAAGAAAGAGAACTCTTGAACGAACCACCGTAAGAATTGAAATTGAACGTAGCAAATGCACAAATCACCGGGAAGAATTGCAAAATGAATGAAGATACTTTAGGGTATTTAGATACATGAGAACAAAGAGATCAAGAACTGATTAGAGGATATTCGATTGATGCACCGGCAAGATAGGAGAATGATAACTGACAGCTGAGGATGAATAAACCTGAATTGATGGACTCCAGATGACAAACTGAGAAGACTCTTGAATATCTCCTGATGGGTGAAAAAGATTCTCACAATCGAAAACAATTATGAGAGGATGGCAATAAGCTAGCACCATGAATCTTGAAGAGAATAGAGCAAGATTAAAGAGAAGCTCTTCTTCGGTCTTCAAATGATGAGAATGACAACGAGAAACACCACCAAGAATTATTGAGGCACACCGGAAGAATCAAAAGCGGAGAGGTTGAGCCAACTATGAAAAGAATTTGAAAGATCTTGGAGAAAAGCATTTGACTGATGATAACTCATTCTTACGTCAAACTTGGAGAAGAATTTAGGATAGCTCTTGGAAAATAGAAGAGTCAGGTAAGATCCTGGGAAAAGACCTGTGGGTTAGGGCCCACTCAAAAGAACACCGTTGAAAAGATTTAAAAGAGATGTTGCACCGGTTGAATTAAATGACTTGAATGAGATACCAATCTCGAAAGAGCTTGAACGAATGCAGAGTGGAAACACGAATCTTCGAGATATCTTGAGCACTCCGGAATAACAAACATGAAGAAGTAGAATGATAAATAGATACACCGGCATAAGAAAGCACTTGAAATGAGAAAAAGAATATGATCAACACCGAAAGCTTGAGTTGGATCCACCGGAGAAGAAAATTAGAATGGAACAATGATAAGGTTGAAGCTTCCTTAGCGTCTTCATGAGAAATCACCGGATAAAACATTAAAGGAAAAGAATGAAGAAACTTCACTCAATAAAATGGATACTTGGTTAAGAAATATGAGTCCTTGAGGAAAAAGGGTGGGTGGGCGGGAAAAAAACAAAGGCAACTTGGAGACGGATGAAACAAACACCGTTGAGAAGAAATGATAATTGGTCTTGCTGATGTTGAAGTGATCGGATCCACTTGAAGAGAAGCACGCCGGTTGAAAAGGATTGACATGACAATCTCGATTGTCGAGAAGGATTGGTATTCACATCGGAGTATGAGAACATTATTTCGGAAAGGTATGGAATCAACACTTGACATTGAAGCAACTCAATACCACAACTCAAGACAAAACAAAGAACTGGCTTGCGAATAAGCCGAACAAACATATGATAGAGATTTCGTCCGTTTTCGTGGTGGGGCCTACACGGCTCGATCAGACAAAGACCATCATGTACAAGGCAAGGCACATGACATACGAAGCGTCCCCGAGTCGGCATAGCCAAGGACTCTTTAAGACACAACGAGACCACTATAAAACCAACCATGAATAGGCGGACCACTAGACGTCGAACCACAATTTCATATCATACATCCGTCGGAAAGATATCCTAAGAGCTACTTGAATTCCCACCTATGAAACTCCCAAAATTTTCCGGTTATGCAATCAGGTGTTGGAGATACAGGGGAAGCATAATATCTCACACAAAACTAGCAAATCCTACATCCAGCTGTATCCATCCTTCAACACATAACCAAGAAACCTTCGGAAATCGTCTACCTCAACCTTCAAAAAGCATCCGTTATACAAGTCATGGCAATACTCCCGCACTCACCTCAAGATCGGGTTATCGGGGTTATCTCACCAACAACTGCATAAAAGAGATTTTCGATGTCGACGTACTAAACTCAGGTATTCCAGAACTGCAAGGTTAAAATTATGACGACCACACCTCAGAGCTCAACTCCCCGGGACACTTCCACTAAACCCCTGACAGGAGGCACCAAGACAATGTTCTCATCATAAAACCATCGGAACGATTCCAAGATACCCACGGGATCCTAAAAAAATTAGTGAAATTTGAGGAGAGAAGAGTCAAAACTCTACGTCAGGATGCCTTACCAGAGCGGTGAAGAGACTGGGGAGTAAAAAGAATTCTTAACTCTCCGATATATATAATCCTAAATGACTCAAAACATTTTTCTAGACACAACTCGCCGCTAAAATGATCAAGCAAAGGGCTCCTAAGGTCGGGAAGGCTCGATTACCAACTTGTAACGCCTCCATGCGGCTATATCTCCCACGTGTCGGGCACGACTTGGAGGCATAACCACATTGAAAGCAATGTCGCAAGTGAGGTAATCTTCACACAACCCATGTAATACATAAGGGAAAGAGATACATAGTTGGCTTACAATCGCCACTTCACACAATTACATGAATAAAGCATTACATCATCCAGATACAATCAAGGTCCGACTACGGAACCAAAATAAAAGAAGAACCCCAAATGTGACAAAGGTCCCCGATCGACCCCAACTGGGCTCCACTACTGATCAAATAGAACGAAACAACACAAAGGGCAAGATCTTCATCAAGCTCCTCCTTGAGCTTGGTTGCGTCACCTGCTCGATAACATAGACACCTGTAAACTGGTTTGGAAGTATCTGTGAGCCACGGGGACTCAGCAATCTCGCACCCGCGAGATCAAGACTATTTAAGCTTATGGGTAAGGTAAAGGCATGAGGTGGAGCTGCAGCAAGCGACTAGCATATATGGTGGCTAACATACGCAAATGAGAGCGAGAAGAGAAGGTAAAGCGCGGTCGATAAAAGTATGATCAAGAAGTGATCCTATAGCAACCTACGTCAAGCATAACTCCAACACCGTGTTCACTTCCCGGACTCCGCCGAGAAGAGACCATCACGGTTACACACGCGGTTGATGCGTTTTAATTCGGATCTGGTGTCAAGTTATCTACAACCGGACATTAACAAATTCCCATATGCCACATAACCGCGGGCACGGCTCTCAAAAGTTTATACCCTGCAGGGGTGTCCCAACTTAGCCCATGACAAGCTCTCGCGATCAGCGAAGGAATAGACCTTCACCCGAGACACTCCGATCAGACTCGGTATCCCGGTACATCAAGACATTTCAACAATGGTAAAACAAGACCAGCAAAGCCGCCCGAATGTGCCGACAAATCCTGATAGGAGCTACACATGTCTCGTTCTCAGGGCACACCGGATTGTCCAAACTTCCGTAGAGGCCAGCCCAGAGTTGCCCCCGTGACCACCGGCGGTGACAGTTGGACCAACACTCACGACGAGCACTGGCCTGGGGGGGTAAATAAAGATGACCCTTGAGTCTGTAGAACCCAAGGGAAAAAGGCTTAGGTAGGCAAATGGTAAAACCAAGGTTGGGCCTTGCTGGACAATTTTTATTCAAAGCGAACTATCAAGGGGGTCCCATAAATCACCCGACCGCGTAAGGAACGCAAAATCCGGGAACATAACACCGGTATGACGGAAACTAGGGCGGCAAGAGTGGAACAAAACACTAGGCATAAGGCCGAGCCTTCCACCCTGTACCAAGTATATAGATGCATTAATTAAATAAGATATATTGTGGTATCCCAACAAGTAAACATGTTCCAACAAGGAACAACATCTCCATGTTCCAACAAGGAACAAACTTCAATCTTCACCTGCAACTAACAACGCTATAAGAGGGGCTGAGCAAAGCGGTAACATAGCCAATCAACGGTTTGCTAGGACTGGTGTCAAAGGTTAGAGGTTTGACATGGCAATTTGGGAGGCTGACAAGCAAATGGTAGGCATCGTAGCATTGGCATAGCAAAAGAGCGAGCAAACTAGCATAGCAATGATAGGAGTGATTTTGAGGGTATGATCATCTTGCCTGAAATCTCGCAAGGAAGAAGAACGTGTCCATGAAGAAGACAAATGGACGTAGACAAACGAATCCTCACAACTCCGGAACGAAATCGAAGCTAACGAGAGAAGCAACCCGAAAAGAAACAAACAACATAGTAAACCAAAAGCACAAACATGGCATGATGCACAACCAAGTATGATGCATGTCCAGTTTAAATAGCATGGCAGGGCAATATGCACAAACAAAAGTACAAGTTAAATGGAGCCCAATATGCAACGAGTTGCATATTGACGAAACACCACATCAATTATTTAGTTCTCTCTCGGTTATGAACACAACAATATTAAATGTTGGTTAACATGGCAAGTGGTGAAGCATAAGTAAACTAACTATTTAGGCAAGTTTAAATGAGGCCGGAAATAACAACCAACAATTCCGGAAAATCCTCATGTGCATTTAGCAAATTAATGGAAACAGCAAATATAAACATTTTAATTGTTGTTATCATGATGCAGATGACATATGGAAGTTTTATGCAATATTTATGAAAATGTTGACATGAGCATGATAAGGAGCATTTGGTCACCATGGCGGAACGAAAAGGGTGCCACGGCGGCGAAACAAAAATGGTGCCACGGCAACGATAACGAAAATGGTGCCACGACAACGATAACGAAAATGGTGCCACGACAACATTCCGATGATCCGATAACTCATTGAGATACCGGTGCAAAAGAGCAAGTGTGCGGATGTGCGGAACATGCAAAAGATGGTGGAGTCCTCCCGACTACCGGGTTCCCACAGGTCAATGGCATGGCAAACGAGAGGGAATGCGCAAGCAACAATTCGGACATGGTGCAAACATATGGTACATCTCATACATGCAAGGGCATCTCATCGCGGTCGTCTCGGGTTATACCTTCGAAGCGTGCATTTCGGGCGGAACGCGTTTCGTAGAGGGAAGTAGTCGTTCACGGGCCGACGGTAGTGGTACATCTCGTAGACGTTCACGGACCGTAGTGGAGGTAGGCGTTCACGGTGTAGTCGTACGTGTCGGCGGTAGTTGGAAGTAGTGGTACACGGCGATGGAGTACTAGTCGCATCACCGGGTGTGGTCGTACACGTTCAGAGCGGAACTTGGCGTCCAAGGTTCGGTGGTTGTGGAGGCAGGGGATCAAGGCTGGCGCGCCTTCTTCGCCTGCTCGAAGCAGAGGCGCGGCCACAGCACCACTGGGCTTGGTCGTGACAAGAAGCGGGGACGCAGCGGAGGCCTGGCGATGCTTGGGACTCCGGCGAAGTGCGATGCGACCGGGAGGTTGGAGGCGCTGGTGACCCGTGGTGGCGATGAGCGGATGGCGGCTTGGGCGCGAAGCAGGGCTGCGGGGCGATGCAGACGGCGACTGGGCAAGAACCGAGGCGAGGCGGGTCGGCGACGATGCATGGTGCAGGAGAGGTCCGGGCGGCGGAGGACGAGGGATGCGGGCGCAGGGGAGGGGCACGACCGCAGGCGACGGAGGCCGATGGGGCTCCGGCCTGGTTGCGGCGGAGGTCAAAGGGACGGGACGAGGGTGCGGCGGCGGAGAAGCGGGCGGTGGCGGCCGGACCAGAAGGTGGTGGTGGGGTCGCAAGAAGAGCAACGGCAGCAGGGCGCGTTGCCGCGGAGCTGGAGAGAACGACGACGGAAGGAAAGGAGGCCATGGATCGGGCGCCATGGGACGCTAGGCGTGGGGCTGAGAGGGGTCGGGTGCGAGGCTGCGAGGGAGAGGGTGAGATCGAGAGGAGGGAGATGGGGACCGGGCTACTGGCGGCGCTGGAGGGATCAGGCATCGAGGGAGAGAGCGAGGGGATCGGGAGGATGCTAGGGTTAGGTGCGGCTGGGGGTTAGGTGGGCCGGCTTAGGTGGGCCTAGGGAGGCCGGCGGAGGAGCCTTGGCCCATGCGGGAGGAGCTGGAGAAAAAAAGGCTGGTTCTCTCTCTCTCCCTACTTCTTTATTTCCCAAAAATAGAAAATAACTCTAGGAAGAAAAGGAGAAGAAAGGAAGGTAGAAATAGAATTTTGGGCATGGGGATAATTTTCTCAGACTCAGAAAAATGAGTTTAATCCAAGAAAATAGGAGTGGGCATGGATGCAAGGTTTAGATTCAAAAACATTTGAATTTAATTCAAATGGGTGAATAGGAAGTGGAAGTTTGGAAGGCCCAAAAATGTTGAGAATTTTAGAGGAGCCACAATAAATGAAGAAAGAATTGTTGGCAAAGATTGAGGAAAGGAATTGAGATAACAAAGGCATGGGGAATTATTTGCAAGTGTGTTATGGTTAATTCCAAATAAATGGAACAATTTTATTATGGCTCCCTAATATTGGAGGATATGTTATAAAGAGAAGTCACCATGTGAGTTCCCTCGATTTAAATGGGCCGAAGATCCATGCAATTTATTTAGCTGAGTTATTAAAATTAATGATATGATGGCATGATGACATGATGCAATGCAAATGAAGCTAAGAAGAAAGCAACAAACAAAACAAATCACATGACGAAACTCGGAGTAGCTGGAAGTCTTCTGGAGCGTCGGTCTCGGGGCGTCACAACATAACCCAACACGCTCGATCCCATTTGGCCGGACACACTTTCCTGGGTCATGCCCGGCCTCGGAAGATTAACACGTCGCAGCCCCACCTAGCCACAACAGAGAGGCCAGCACGCCGGTCTAACTCCTATGGCGCAGGGGTCTGGGCCCATCGCCCTTTGCACACCTGCACGTTGCGAACGCGGCCGGAAGTAGAACTAGCCCCCTTAATACAAGTGCAGGCTTACGTTCCAATCCGGCGCGCGCCACTCAGTCGCTGACGTCAAGAAGGCTTCGGCTGATACCACGACGTCGAGTGCCCATATCTTTCCCGCGTAGTTGGTTAGTGCGTATAGGCCAGTGGCCAGACTCAGATCAAATACCAAGATCTCGTTAAGCGTGATATTATGAAGCAACCGCGGACGCCGACCAGGCAGGCCCACCTCTCGCCGGGTGGTCTCAACCTGCCTGCCGCTCCGCCACAAAGATCCACACAGAGGGCTGTCGGGACAAAGGTCCTTTCAGCCCCAATCCGGAATCACTTTCATGGTACTCTTCGAGTGGACCCGACTTTAGTCACCATCTGTAGTATGTATGTATGTATAGTATGTACCCGTGATCACCTCCCAAGTGATCACGGCCCGATAGTATAGCAAGGCAGACTGACAAGAATGTAGGGCCAATGATGATAAACTAGCATCCTATACTAAGCATTTAGGATTGCGGGTAAGGTATCATCGATCAGTAGCAACAATGGCAGGCTATGCAATGTAATAGGAGTAACCTAACAAAGAATATGCTACATGACTCTAATGCAAGCAAATAGAGAAGAATAGGCGATATATGGTGATCAAGGGGGGGGGGCTTGCCTGATTGCTCTGGCAAGAAGGAGGGGTCGTCAACTCCGTAGTCGAACTGGGCAGCAGCAGCTTCGGTCTCGTAGTCTACCGGAGAGAAGAGGGGGAAGAAACAATGAATACCATGCAAACAGATGCATATCGATGCATGACATGACAAGTAATGATGCTAGGTGTGCCCAATCGTGGTAGTAGGTGGTACCGACGAATGGGGGGAAACATCCGGGAAAGTATCCCCGGGGTTCCGCATTCTCGGGCAGAGGTACCAGAGGGGGAAAGTTGCATGTTCGGCATGCTACGGGCGTGTGGCGGACGAACGGGCTGTGTATTCGGATTCGTCTCGTCGTTCTGAGCAACTTTCATGTAGAAAGTATTTTCATCTGAGCTACGGTTCATTTTGTATTAATTTTAAAAGATTTAAATCATTTTTAGGATTTATTTAACTATTTAATTCTAACATTATCCAGAATAGTGTTTGCTGATGTCATCATGACATCAGCATGACATCAGCAGTCAATAGAGGTGTTGACTGGTCAACTGACGTGTGGGCCCAGTGGGACCCACCTGTCATAAACTGTTAGGTTAATTAGAGTTTAGTTAAACTAATTACTGTTTAGTTAAACTAACAAGTTAATTAGATTAATTAATTAGGATTAATTAACTTAATTTAATTAACTAATTAATTAATTATTTTTATTACTAATTTTTTTATTTATTATATATTTATTTATTTATTTATTTTAATTCTTTTTTCTTAACGCTCGGTATACCGGACCCCACATGTCATTGGGCCGCAAGGCCATAGCGGTTCAAGGCGTGTTTTGGTGGCAGGCGTCTGGCGTCGGGCACCACCCGCCCGGCAGCAGCTGTGCCGGCTTGTCTTGCTGGTCGTTCACGGAGGAGCGCCGTGGCCAGCTCGCAAAGATGTCGAGGGAACGGCAGGCGCGCCCAGCGATGGGCCGCCTGGTGAGCGCTGAGGTGCCGCGGGCGGCCGGGAGCAGGGCAACGAGGCAGCAGCGCGATGTGAGCTTCTCGGCGGGTGGAGCTGCCGAGGCGCGGCGCGTGGGTCGATTGCCGGGAACGCCGCTGCTGGCGCGCCAATGAGGGTGACCGCGATCGGGCGCTGCTCAGACGGTGAGCGGCGATGTGGAGGGACGCTATGAGAGGGCAGAGGAGAAGGGGAGGTTGGTGGCTCACTGGGCCCTGCAGGTGTGCGAGAGTGAGCTCGGGGAGGGCTCGGGGAGGTCTAGCGACGAAGAGGACGACGGCGTCCGACGAGGCCTAGGAGCTCCGGTCGTGGAGGAGGGCGAAGACGGGCGGCGACGGCGGTGGGCGTCGAGGCGCCGGCGAGGTGCGACGGGGTCGGGTCCGGTGATGAGGCGAGGTCGCGGCATTAGGCGGGCGCTGCGCAAGGTAGAGGAGGGGGCACAGATTAGTCCCTCAGGGGCGGCGCCGAGCCCGGCTGGCGGTGGCTCACATCGGGCACGAGCGAGGGAGGAGGGGATCGGGCTCCTCCCGATCCAGATCCAGAGCGAGGGGGTGGGGGAGAGCGAGTGGGGGGGGGGGCGAGTGGGTGACGGGGTGGTTAGGGTCCCCCCCATGGGGATAAGGCAGGGGTGGGTCGGCCGGCAGGGCCACGTCGGCCGGCCTGGCCGGTGAGCTGGGTCGCCTGGCCCAGTTGGTCAGGGGGCCTTTTTATTCTTTTTTTTGTTTTGTTTTGTTTTCTATTTTTGTATTTTCTTTTATTATTTATTTTCTGTTTAAATTCATTTAAAGGTATTTAGGCATTTCATAAAAATGTGTTTACTTCACCATAATTACCGATGCAATAATTGACATAGCCCGAACATTTTTGTTTTAATATTTGAAAACTTTTGTCGTTTGACTTATTTAGGATTTAAATTTGAAACGGTTTTGAATTAACCCGAGATTAATTACAGTGACAAAGGTGATGTGGCACCATTAACGTGAGATTACTGTAGCATGATTATCCGGGCGTCACATGGGTGCGGGCTAGGGTTCGGTTGCTCGAGGGGATAAGGTGGGACGGGATGGGTGTAGCGACCCGACCTCAGATGGTCAAGTCTCTGTGCTTCCGTGTCATCCCTGGATTGGTAATGCTGACACACACAGTACTCGAAGGATTTATAACAGAGTAGCAATCACACACTTATTACATCGAATGTCTCAAAAGAGAACTTATTACAATAATATGGCTTGAGGCCATCTAATGCGATAATAGCGGAAGGCTTCGAAGATAAAGTGAGTCCATCAACTCCAACGGCATAGCTGAGCTGCACGGCAACGACCTACAAACCTTACTCCTCGTCTGAAAAGTCTACAACATAATACGTTGCAGCCCGAGAACGGGTCAGCACATGGAGTATGCTGGCAATGTAACACAAAAGAGCAATAACAGAATAATACTACCACTACATGCATATTTGGCTGGTGGAAAGCTCTATGGTTACAGTTTTTGCAAAAAGCTAGTTTTTCCCTACAACAAAGGAATATAATTTTAATTTAACTATCACGGTGGTTGAAACATCATGTGAGAAGGTAACCCTAACTCAATGATCCCAATTAAAATAGTTAACAACCCAGCAAGATTAATTAAAACTGTTGAGATACATGCGAATACTCAAGTACTAGATACTCAGAATTGTCCATAACCGGGGACACGGCTAACCATGATTAGATTGTACACTCTGCAGAGGTTTGCGCACTTTTCCCCGCAAGACTCGATCGCCTCCATTGAATTTCCCGCACGACATGGTGTTTGAGAAACGGATGACCGAGACACAGTCTTTCATAAACATTAATTCTCTACTCCGGGCAGACCATACCAAACCTACAAACCCACTACCTGCTGATCCACCTCTTCAAGAGCTTCACGTAACTTACTTAACTATGCAAGAGCCCATAATAGCTTGCATCTGCACACGGAAGTTTCTAGCATGAATAGACTCGCCCTTTGGCGTGGGTGGCGGTCCATAGGAGAATCACACACAGTACCCCGGATTTCCAAAAATAAAACAGCAATCATCGGATACCCCAGGTGCCTCAATCCACCCAGATGTGTATTAAAGTTGCCACCTTAAGTAAACCATTAATTAAAATCTCACATCTGTCATGGAAACAGTCAAACCCAATCCACGTCTACGAGCATAGCATGGCAATATAAGCATAACGTAGAAGTAACTCCCAAGGTTTGATAATAAACAGGGCAATAGGTTCTACGTCAGCAACTACTTCCCAATACCCACATATTAAAGGCACCCTAGTCATGCAATGTTTGAGGATTGAAGCTAATGCATAAAAAGTGGGTATGAAAAGAGTATGATCAATATGTTACTTGCCTTGCTGATGATCCGTGAATCCTAGAGACTCGTAGTAACACGCTTCGCACTCAGGGAATTCTATTGCAAGCAAACGATAACATACATAAGCAACAATCAAAGATGCACAAGTAGAACTCCAAATAAAAGAGTTTGAACGGAGAGTTCAACTTAAGAACTCCGGTTTGCAAAAAGAATTAAATCAAATGGAGCAACGAAACTCAAACGGCAAAAGGAACAAGATCCGTTAACTAATCTGAACTAGGGTCAAATTTTACAGAGATAAAAACTTGTTTGAGTTGATTACTCGGAAAGAGGGTTTCGAGATGAAACTCCAGGCGCTTGAATCGCCTAATTCCGATAAACGAGCGAAAAGACAAACAGGTTTGAACATCGCATTGGAAATCGCGATCAGGAAAATCGCGGAATAAATCCGATAAAAAGAAAAAGGACGAACGGTTAAACGAACGAATGTTCGTTAACAGAAACTAAACGATGAACACATTCGTTAGAACGAACAGACGAGCGAACGCTCGCTAAGTAAATAAACCGAAGAATAAAACTGATCTATATAAAAAAACAAACTAGGGTTTTTCAAAAAAAAACCGAAGGGGTTTATTTTAAAAAAACGGCGCGGGGGGGTGGCTACCTCGGCGAGGTCGTCCGGCGGGCGGGCGGCTCCGGCGGCTCGGCGAGGGGCGGCGCGCTTGGGGAGGGCGCGGGCGGCGGCGGAGGCGGCGGCGGCGCTTAGGGCGGCGGCGGCGACTCGGCGGCGGGCGGCTCGGCTCGGCTCCGAGACCCGGAAGCGGCGGCGATGGTGGCGGCGGCTAGAGGGGGCGGGCGGCGCTATATAAAGGGGCGGGCGGGGCGACTTGGAGGAGGGGGCAAGTCGCGGCGGTGGAGTCCGGCTCGGACTCCGGAGTCCGGTCGGCGGCGGCGGGCGCGCAGACGCAGGAGGCGGCGCGGGCCGCCTGCTCAGTGGGCCTTTGGCCTAGTCGGGCGCTTGGTTTTTTTTAAACATTCCGCCGAATAGAAAAATAAATAAAAATCTAAAAATTCCAAAACAAGTTTTCTCCGTCTGAATAAAATATTTAGAACAAGATGAACTTTTCTTGGCCCCTAAAATGCAATTTTTAAACATGCAAATTTTTCTAGGGCAAACAAAATTCCGAAAAAAACTCAAATAAAATCCAAATAATGATTTTAACATTTTTCCTCCGATATTTCAATTGTTTTGGAGAAGTAATATTATCTCCCCTCATTTATTATTTTAAAATGAAATATTTTCCGGAGAGAAAATAATTAAAATCAAAATCCTCGTCTTCACTATTTGATAAAAATTTCAAATATGAAAATTGGAAAATCCCCAACTCTCTCCGAAGGTCCTTGAGTTGCATAGGATTTCGAGGATTGCAAATGAACAAGAAATAAAATATGATATGCATGGATGACCTATGTATAACATGCCAAATTGGAAATTTGGGATGTTACAAACCTACCCCCCTTAAGATGAATCTCGCCCTCGATATTCCGGTTGGCTAGAAAATAGGTGCGGATGGTCCTTGCGAATATCCTCTTCTCGCTCCCAGGTGGCTTCCTCCTTAGTATGATGACTCCACTGAACTTTGCAAAACTTGATCACCTTGTTGCGAGTGACTCGACTATCAAACTCATGAATCTTTACTGGCTTCTCCTCATACGCCAGATTATTATCCAGCTGAATCGCCTCCAAAGGTACTGTATCATTCAATGGTATATCGGCCATCTCAGCATGGCACTTCTTCAGCTGTGATACATGAAACACATCGTGAACTCCTGACAATCCTTCAAATCTCAGGGCTAACTTTCCCTTAACTTCAAATCTTAGCATTGGTAACTCCAACTTGTAAGCAACTTCTCCCATCCGTTCCAAAATACGATACGGTCCTACAAATCTCGGGGCTAACTTTCCCTTAACTCCAAAACGTTTTACTCCCCTCAAGGGTGATACTCGTAAATAAGCTCTGTCTCCAATTTCATAGGTGACTTCCTTGCGTTTTAAATCTGCATAACTCTTCTGTCTGAACTGAGCGATCTTTATTCTGTCTCTGATCAGTTTAACCTTCTCTTCTGATTCCTTGATCAAATCTGGTCCAAACAATTGACGGTCTCCTACCTCATCCCACATCAATGGTGTTCTACACCTGCGTCCATACAGAGCTTCGAACGGTGCCATCTTCAAACTGGCCTGGTAGCTGTTGTTATAAGAGAACTCCGCGTATGGCAAATTGTCAAACCAACTAGAGCCATAATCTAACGCACATGCTCTTAACATGTCCTCCAGAATCTGATTGACTCTTTCTGTCTGTCCATCTGTCTGAGGGTGAAAAGCGGTACTAAATTCCAATCGGGTACCCGAAGTCTGGTGTAACTGATGCCAAAACTTTCAAGTAAACTGGGTTCCTCTATCTGATACAATGCTCCTCGGAACTCCATGTAAACATACGATCATGGTCATATATATGTTGGCCAACTTTGCACTTGTATACATTGTTTTCACCGGGATGAAGTGAGCTACTTTAGTTAATCGATCCACAACTACCCATATAGAATCATATCCTGCCTTGGTTCTGGGTATTCCGGTAATAAAGTCCATACCAAGTTTGTCCCACTTCCATTCGGATATTGGCATAGGCTGTAACAGTCCTGGTGGTTTCTGATGCTCTGCCTTCACTCTCTGACATACATCACATACGGCTACATACTCGGCAATATCCTTCTTCATACCAGTCCACCAAAAATGTTCCTTCAAGTCCAAATACATCTTGGTGTTTCCGGGATGAATAGAGTATGGTGAGTCATGGGCCTCCTGAAGTATCAACTTCCTGATCTCCGAATTGTTGGGTACATAAATCCGGTCCTCAAACAACAAGGTATCGTGCTCATCCTTGCGAAAACCTGTGGCTTTACCTTCGCCCATCCTCTCTCTTATCTCAGCAATCTCTTTGTCCTCCTTCTGGGCTTCTCGAATCTTGTCCAACAACGTCGACTGAACCTCCATTGCTGCAAGAAAGCCTTTTGGAACAATCTCCAACCGAAGTTCCATGATCTCCGCGGCTAACTCTTTTGGCATTCCTTTGCTCACAAGAACATTAGCATAACTTTTCCGGCTCAAAGCGTCTGCTACGATGTTGGCTTTTCCTGGATGATAGTGTAGCTTCATATCGTAATCCTTTATAAGTTCCAACCATCTCCTCTGTCTGAGGTTCAACTCCTTCTGGGTGAAAATGTACTTCAAGCTCTGATGATCCGTGTACACATCACAACGGTTTCCAATAAGATAATGTCTCCAGGTCTTCAGCGCATGCACTATGACTGCTAACTCCAGATCATGTGTGGCATAGTTCAACTCGTGTGGCTTCAGTTGTCGTGAGGCATATGAAACAACTTTTCCTTCCTGCATAAGCACACATCCAAGTCCCAAGCGAGAGGCGTCACAATACACTTGAAACTCCTTACGTATATCTGGCAAGGTCAGTACCGGGGCCGTAGTCAATTTTTCCTTCAGCTCTTGAAAACTTGTCTCGCAATCCTCCGTCGATTTGAACTTAGTATCCTTCTTTAACAATTCAGTCATTGGTTTAGCAATCTTGGAAAAATTCTCAATGAATCTACGATAATATCCTGCCAGTCCAAGGAAACTGCGGATCTCGCCAACTAAAGTGGGTGCCAACCATTCAGTGACCGACTGAACCTTACTGGGATCCACTACTATACCCTCTCCTAATATAACATGCCCAAGAAATCCAACTTCCTTCAACCAAAACTCGCACTTGCTGAATTTGGCGTATAACTGGTGTTCCTCGAAGTTTCTCGAGAACCAAGCGCAAGTGTTCCGCGTGCTCCTCTTAGTTCTTGAGTATATCATAATATCATCAATAAATACCACAACAAACTTGTCCAAATACTCCATGAACACCTTGTTCATCATACTCATGAAATAGGCAGGGGCGTTAGTCAGTCCAAATGACATGACTGTATACTCATATAATCCATACCGCGTGGTAAACGCTGTCTTTGGTATATCCTTCTCTCGGATCTTCAACTGATGGTATCCTGATCATAGATCAATCTTTGAAAACACCTTAGCTCCTTGTAACTATTACCGCGTCCGGCTGCTCTTCAACTTCCTCCATGTTAACGTGTTTCACTTGTCCTTTGTTGAATGGATTGGGCTTCTTCCCAGCGCTCCCATTTCCGTTTCCATCCTTTCCTTCAGAGCAGTCATTGGCATAGTGCCCTGTCTTCCCGCACTTGTAGCAAACAACTTGACTTAAGTCCCTCTTTGCGGGTGTAGATGGGTTAGAGCGATTCCGATTATTGTTGGCTCCATTCCCATTCCTTTTCTTTGCACCATTATGGTTATGCGATCCTCCTCCAGCATGGTTATGACCTCCATGGTTATGAACAAGTCCTCCCGAGTTCGGGGTTAAGCGAGGCTTCTCGTGAGCTCCTGAGTTGTATTTCCCTTGTCCATACTTCCTCTTACGATTCTCAATCTAATGCTGCTTTCCTTCAATCATTAGGGCCTTATCTACCAACTCCTGGTAGTTGCTGAAGGTTGCTACCATCAACTGCATACTCATCTCATCATTCAGCCCTTCCATAAACTTCTCCTACTTCGCGGCATCTGTGGCCACATCATCAGTGGCATAACGTGATAACTTGCTAAACTCATCCACGTACTGGCCAACAGTACGGTTCCCCTGGCGTAAATTGCAAAACTCACACTTCTTCATCTGCATAGCTCTAGTCGAGACATGGGCAGTACGAAAAGCCTGCTGAAACTGAGCCCATGTGACAGTGTCGATAGGATAGGTGGCTGTGAAATTCTCCCACCATGCTGCTGCAGGTCCATCCAGTTGGTGTGCGGCAAAACGCACCTTCTCAGCATCTGTGCATCCTGCGGTGCTTAACTCCCTTCCAATACGACGTAGCCAGTCATCTGCAACTATTGGCTCGATGCTACTTGAGAACACCGGCGGCTGTAACCTTAAGAAACGGGCGAGGTTATCCACTGGCGGCGGGTTGTTGTTGGCATTGTTGTTATTGGCATTGCCCTGGTTCTGAACTAGCAATTGCATCAAGGCATTCTGCTGCTGGATCAACTGGGTGATCTCCGGTGGGAAAACAAAATCGGGGTCTCTTCTCGGAGGCATCTGATGGGTTTAGATGGAAGAGATTAGAATAGAAAAAGATCTAGGGGAGAAACACTACCCATATGTATATGAGGCAAACACAAGCATTCAATCAATCAAGCAAGGGCATACAAAACGGTCTAGGACTATCGCAATAGTGCTCACTACTACTAGTTACATGGGGGAATACTATTATTATATGGTGGTCATCTAGAAATTTTGATCGGTGGAAGACTCCATGATGTCTGCTCCAGCTTCATCTTCGTAGTCATCATCACTTGAATCTGAATCAATGTCGTCGATGATGATGCAGTTGTTCGGACAAATGGGGTCTCCATCATTTTCTCTCAGAACTGGTCCTCCCATGAAAATTCCGATCTTCTCGACTAGGTCGTCATTCTTCTCCAATAGGGTCTTGATTTCCTCCTCATATCCATCGCATGTGAACTTAAGTTCTTCCTTCAGCTCGATGATCCTGGTTTTTGCCTTCTTCAACTCGATCATGTCTGCGCACATCTGGTTTTCCTGTCGTCGAATGTGCTGGTTTTGCTCCTGGATAAAGGCTGCGACAGATCTATCCTTCCTGGTGCTGATCATCTCCCATTGTTCATCTCGGCACCCACATATTTGATAGGTGGTGTCCTCAAGTTCCTTGTTTTAGATTTCTCCAATGCGTCCCATGGTAATATGAGCTATCATACTCTTGCCAAGGCTCCAAGTGGGTGCTTCGAAGGAAAACTCTATGGGTTTAGAATTTGGCGCGAACGTTCTTTCTGGAACTCGTACTTGAATCATCCATCGCTCTTCTTCCGGTAGAGTGGCGTTGTACGTCCTGGTGAAGCTTGGTATTCCAATATTCAAGTACCTAGTGACTTCCTTCAAGTGGCGTCCAAAAGGTGTGTCTTCATCCGGTTGTGCAAACTTGTTCTTCATCTCCTTCATCCTAAAGAGTGGAAAAGAAGAGGGGTCAGAAATGAGAAGAGACGAGTGACCTATGGTTTAGCTTAGTGGTCGTGTCCTACACTCAGCGTCTGCTCTGATACCATCTTGTAGCGACCCGACCTCAGATGGTCAAGTCTACGTGTACATGTCATCCCCGATCGGTAATCTTGACACACAAGATTTTGAAGGATTTATAACAGAGTAGCAATCACACACTTTTTACATCGAATGTCTCAAAAGAGAACTTATTACAATAATATGGCTTAAGGCCATCTAATGCGATAACAGCGGAAGGCTTGGAAGATAAAGTGAGTCCATCAACTCCAATGGCATAGTTGAGCTGCACGGCAACGACCTACGAACCTTACTCCTCGTCTGAAAAGTCTGCAACATAATACGTTGCAGCCCTAGAACGGGTCAGCACATGGAATATGCTGGCAATGTAACACAAAAGATCAATAACAGAATAATACTACCACTACATGCATATTTGGCTGGTGGAAAGCTCTATGGTTACAGTTTTTGCAAAAAGCTAGTTTTTCCCTACAACAAAGGAATATAATTTTAATTTAACTATCATGGTGGTTGAAACATCATGTGAGAAGGTAACCCCAACTCAATGATCCCAATTAAAATAGTTAACAACCCAGCAAGATTAATTAAAATTGTTGAGATACATGCGAATACTCAAGTACTAGATACTCAGAATTGTCCATAACCGGGGACACGGCTAACCATGATTAGATTGTACACTCTGCAGAGGTTTATGACTTTTCCCATAAGACTCGATCGCCTCCATTGAATTTCCCGCACTACATGGTGTTTGAGAAACGGATGACCGAGACACAGTCTTTCATAAACATTAACTCTCTACTCCGGGCAGACCATACCAAACCTACAAACCCACTACCTGCTGATCCACCTCTTCAAGAGCTTCATGTAACTTACTTAACTATGCAAGAGCCCATAATAGCTTGCATCTGCACACGGAAGTTTCTAGCATGAATAGACTCAGTTCCCTTTGAGCGTGGGTGGCGGTCCATAGGAGAATCACACGGTAACCCCGGGATTTCCAAAAAATAAAACAGGCAATCACTGGATACCCCAGGTGCCTCAATCCACCCAGATGTGTATTAAAGTTGCCACCTTAAGTAAACCATTAATTAAAATCTCACATCATCATGGAAACAAATAAACCCAATCCACGCCTCGAGCATAGCATGGCAATATAAGCATAACGTAGAAGTAACTCCCAAGGTTTGATAATAAACAGGCAATAGGTTCTCGTCGAGAACTACTTCCCAATACCCACATATTAAAGGCACCCTAGTCATGCAATGTTTGAGGATTGAAGCTAATGCATAAAAAGTGGGTATGAAAAGAGTATGATCAATATGTTACTTGCCTTGCTGATGATCCGTGAATCCTAGAGACTCGTAGTAACACGCTTCGCACTCAGGGAATTCTATTGCAAGCAAACGATAACATACATAAGCAACAATCAAAGATGCACAAGTAGAACTCCAAAAGAGTTTGAACGGAGAGTTCAACTTAAGAACTCCGGTTTGCAAAAAGAATTAAATCAAATGGAGCAACGAAACTCAAACGGCAAAAGGAACAAGATCCGTTAACTAATCTGAACTAGGGTCAAATTTTACAGAGATAAAAACTTGTTTGAGTTGATTACTCGGAAAGAGGGTTTCGAGATGAAACTCCAGGCGCTTGAATCGCCTGATTCCGATAAACGAGCGAAAAGATAAACAGGTTTGAACATCAGATTCGAAATCGCAATCAGGAAAATCGCGGAATAAATCCGATAAAAAGAAAAACGACAAACGACTAAACGAACGAACGTTTGTTAACAGAAACTAAACGATGAACACGTTCGTTAGAACGAACGGACGAGCGAACGCTCGCTATGTAAATAAACCGAAGAATAAAACCGATCTATATAAAAAAACTAGGGTTTTAAAAAAAACAGAAGGGGTTTATTTTAAAAAACCGGCGGCGAAGTGGGGGGGTGGCTACCTCCGGCGAGGTTGTCCGGCGGGGCGGGCGGCTCCATCGGCTCGGGCGAGGGGCGGCGGGCTTGGGAGGTCGCGGGTGGCGGCGGCGGCGGCGGCGGCGCTTAGGGCGGCGGCGGCGCGACTCGGCGGGCGGCTCAGGCTCGGCTGTGCTCGGGAGGCGGCGGCGTGGTGGTGGCGGCTTGAGGGGGGGGTGGCACTATATAAAGGGGCGGGCGGGGCGACTTGGAGGATGGGGCAAGGCGCGGCGGAGTCCGCTCGGACTCGAGTCCGGGTCGGCGGCGGCGGGCGCGCGCTTGCAGAGGGCGGCGGCAATGGCCGGATCGCCACTGGGCCTTTAGCCCGATCAGTATGAGGTTTTTTTAAAACATTCCGCCGAATAGAAAAATCATAGAAAAATAAATAAAAATCTAAAAATTCCAAAACAAGTTTTCTCCGTCTAAATAAAATATTTAGAACAAGATGAACTTTTCTTGGCCCCTAAAATGCAATTTTTAAACATGCAAATTTTTCTAGGGCAAACAAAATTCCGAAAAAAACTCAAATAAAATCCAAATAATGATTTTAACATTTTTCCTCCGATATTTCAATTGTTTTGGAGAAGTCATATTATCTCCCCTCATTTATTATTTTAAAATGAAATATTTTCCGGAGAGAAAATAATTAAAATCAAAATCCTCATCTTCACTATTTGATAAAAATTTCAAATATGAAAATTGGAAAATCCCCAACTCTCTCCGAAGGTCCTTGAGTTGCTTAGGATTTCGAGGATTGCAGACAAAAAAGAAATAAAATATGATATGCATGGATGACCTATGTATAACATGCCAAATTGGAAATTTGGGATGTTACAATGGGCCTCCTGGTTAGTTACTGTTTTCTATTTTCTATTTTCTTTTATTTCTTCTTTTTTGTTTTATTAATTTTTTTTGTTTTTATGAAATACCCAAGTTGTACCTAAAATATTATTAATACTTATGCCACTACCATAATTAACTTGGCACCTAATACAAAATAGTTTGTAATTGTTTATTATTTTATAATCATTTAACTAATTGTTTTTGCTACTATTTTATTCATTTTTGAGGATTTACACATTTTATACAAGTGTGGTTTCTCCACCTTTAGTACTTAGGATTTATTTTCCCTAGCTTGAACATTTTAGTTTTAATGTTTGAAAACTTTTGATGTTTGTCTTTATTTTAAGTTTGAATCTAAATCAGTTTTGAACCATCGCGAGATTAACAACAGTATCCGAGGTGACGTGGCATCATTAGCGTGGAGTTACTTTAGTTTAATTATCCGGGCGTCACAGCCCGCTAACCCAAGGCCCGTTACGCCCTATGCGAATTAGGCCCAGTAGTGTCATCTGGGCCATCCAATATGATTCCAGCCCGTTTTCACTTCTGGCCCATGTATGGTCCATGACGTCTTTCGGCCCATATGAGGCCCTTTGTAACTCCTGTCCCATTAACGGCCCGTGCTAAAACTGGCCCGTAATGAACAGTGTATTACTTTACACCCATTAACGACCCGCGGTGAAACTGGCCCGTAATGAACAGTGTAACACTTTATACCCATTAACGGGCCGTTATTCCGTTGGGCCATTTCCAGCCCAAGTTAACTTTCGGCCTTCTAAGGGCCCATTTATTCTTGGGCTCATTTGCAGCATTCGGTAACTTACGGCCCGTGACTGTCATTTTCTGCTTGTGGGCCAAATTCAGCCTGTCGTTAGAGTCGGCCCGTTTGTGGTCCGTTAGTCTGTTGGGCCATTTTCATAGCATCACCAAATACGTCCTATTAACGGCCCGTTATGGTGAGCCCATAAAACGTACGATTTCCATTATAGGCCCGTCTACAGCCCATTAAAGGCCCGTACAAGACCCATAAATGAGTCGGCGGCCCATGGATCCTGCGAGACGTAGAAGGCCCATGTATCCTACGAGACATAGAAGGCCCATGGATCCGACGGCCCGTGAAGGGCCATGGTCGGGTGTTGGCCCCCGTTTGAGTGATATAGCATATTCAAAGAATTATCCTACTCAATACTATCACCTCTAAAAAGCATACACTATACAACAAAGAGATCAAGGCATAGAAAGGTAGAATAATCCTACACTATACAATAAAGAAATTACAGCCGATTATATCCACTGGGCATTATGGTTCGGCACAGGTGATAATAAAACATACACAAACAACAAATTACATACACTGGGCAAATACAGCTCATACATCATGGACGCGCATCAACTTAACTCCATTTGAACTATAATCTCTTTAGAAAATAGGATTGGCTGGATTCAGATAGCACAAATTTCAGTCTGCAAAATCTCCAATTCCTTCATGGTTACCTTGGTGTCTTGTTTCATTTTTTGACTCCTGCATCTAATACCTGCATGTCCAGTCTCAACTTGTTGATTATATGTTGACAATCATGTACACGTTGTCTTGCCACCTCTAGTTGATGCTCGAGAACATCAGCACATTCCAATTCCAATCCATAATCATTCGGTAATGGCCATGCTACACTGCTCGCAGATTTTTGTGTTAATGTCACTTCATCCTGAAATGTTTCTGTAAGTACACATGACTAGGGCAAAAATATAGTTACAACAGTGAAGCGAACAAGACACTATTTTGTTACTACATGGCAAAACAGGACTAACAATAATGTTACACGTCACTTTCACAAAAAAATGTTAGACATCATGAAGCATAAGCAGGTGATATTTTAAAAATTATAAAAAAGATAGTCTATGCAACCTGCATACAGAAATCCCTCTTTGCTCACCAGAGGAGCATGATGTTGGGGCCCAATCGAAAACACAGACAAGTTACAAATTTAGACAGCACGTTGCGTATAAGTAAGCAAGCAGTTGACCATTCTGTACCTCAATTAAAGTCGTAGGGACCATAATGAATAGAAGAGGGTTTCATACAAACATACTACAATAGGCAAAACTATGCAATCATTAGCGTAGTATAAACTAGATTGCGAGCCTCATGCAATAATAGTTGGTTAATAGAGTTCAAAGCTTCAGGCACACTTCGGCAGAGTAATTAAATGGTAAGGCCTTTAATTATGTCAACTAATAGTGATACAAGTACCGAACATTAGGCATAATTATTTGGTCATCTCATTAAGTGAGGACAAATAAAGCAATTGAAAAGAGAAAATTAACTATGCCTGAAACAAACAAGGACTTGAACTGTTGAGTTGCATATAGTGACTTACCTTAGCAGGTTGAAGAGGCTCAGCACAACTCCTACTTCTCTTGCAAGGCTCCTTCCTAACATCTTGTACTTGGAAATCCTCAATCTTATCTTCATTGCACCCCCTCTGCAAGGTGACACAAACTAGTTACTCGTCTCCTTGGAAGATAAATATGCATACTTTCCAGTCTGTGAACACAAAAGGATGAGATTATAACAAAACAACACCACATAATGAAACATGCCGCATCTCTTGCACTTGCACACAATGAAATGATCATTTACTATGTCTGCACTATGTAAAAACTATGCATACCTTCGAACTGGATCTCCATGTACTCTTGGAGAGCCCTCTTGTAGTGTCTGACCAAACCTTTATGTCACCTATGAGTTAGACAAGGCCCCACTACAGCAGCCCTTAGTGTTTAAATTGTTGACAAGCTCTGTTAGAGTGTTAGGTCAAGAATAGCAAGTAATGAAAGCAAACAGTCCTAGTATGGCTGACTGATGCAAACAAGCAATTGAACAGATGTGTGAGCAAATCTTACATATCAAGAAAAGAAGCAAAGAAGGAGGCTTAAAGACCATCACTTGACTGACAAGATTTAAGGGGCATTTAAACATGGGAACAATTGCATTTTTACCCCTAGTTGGTTCCTACCCACGGGTTTTGCCCTTACTTTTCGAGCTTGCTCAGTTTTTCCCTTACTTTTTCCATCAAGATCCCTCGAATGTCCTTTGACCGTTTGACCAAAACTTTGAAAATTCGTAACTAATTCATATGAACTCCAAAAAATGCAAATAAGATATCAAAATGTTCAGATAAACATTACCTTTATGTGCATATCATTTGCATTCAGGACAAAAGCATCGTTTAAACTACTCGAGGTAATTAATGTTATTAACATTATTAAAAATAAATAGGTATAAACCATATTTTTCGTGAATAAAAATTATATGCAAATGTAGGTGATGTTTTTTGAACATCCTGATACCTTATTTGCATTTTCCCGAATTCGTTTCAACTTGTTATGAAGTTTCCAAATAATGGTCAAAGTCATTAGAAAATTCATAACAAGTTGATACAAACTCAAAAAAATGCAAATAAGTTATCAGGATGTTCAGAAAACATCACATGCATTTGCATGTAATTTTTATTCATGAAAAAATATATTGTTTATACCTATTTATTTTTAATAATTTTAATAAGATTAATTACCTCGGGGTAGTTTAAATGATGATTTTGTCCTTAAGGCAAATGATATGCCCATAAAGGTAATGTTTATCTGAACATTTTGATATCTTACTTGCATTTTTATGAGTTCATAGGAATTAGTTATGAATTTTCAAAGTTTTGGTCAAACGGTCAAAGGGCATTCGAGGGACCTTGATGGAAAAAGAAAGGGCAAAACTGAGCAAGCTCGAAAAGTAAGGGCAAAACCCGTGGATAGGAACCAACTAGGGGTAAAAATGCAATTGTCCCTTTAAACATCATGTGCAACATATGAACTAACATAAACATTGCATATTCCAGATTCTACAATGGAATGCACTTATATAAGGTTATGCCCTGGATGATGATGCCTAAATATACACATAGTAGGCAGGAGTGATTCATCATTGCACGCACAATTGAATTGCAGGTTAAGGGCCAGTTCGATTCCGCTTTTTCAGGGCATATTGTCAAAATAAGCCATAAAAGATGTAAAGAAGTCATTTTTGAGTTATGGGCTTGGGCTTAACTAATTTCGCTTTGGAGGGGGGTGTTTCGGGTAGAACCTCACTAAAAATTGAAGGGAAGGTGTTGGGAATATAACTATTTGTGTAAGCCGCCCAGAAGGGGCCGGGTTACGCAAAGAGGACCCACAAGAAAGAAGCCCAAGACCAAGCATAAAGATGGCGGTTCAATAAAGGGGCTTAAAGCCCACAGGCGACTTAAGGCCCGTTGTAGTAAACCGCCATGATGGCATGACTTGTATTGTAAGGTAGAATTAACTAGTCACCGAGCCGGACACTGCTTATGAGCCGGCCGGGACTCTGTAAGCCACAGGGAGTCAACCCGTGTATATAAGGGGCGACCTCTTTGGCGCTTAGAACAAAAACAACTCATCGAGAACCGAGCATAGCGTATCTCGCTCTGGTCATCGAAACATCAATACCAACCCAACTAGGCGTAGGCCTTACCTTCACCGTAAGGGGCGAACTAGTATAAAACCTCTCGTGTCCTTTGTCCCGATTTAACCCTTCAAGCTTCCTAGTTGCGATGGCTCCACAACTAAGTCCTTTCACGAGGACATCGGACGTGACAATTCCATGACGGTTGGCGCCCACCATGGGGCGAGCACGGTGGTTGAGTTCTTGAAGGTCAACTTCAAGGGCTCAAGGGATCGTAGTGGGCGGATGACCAAGAGTCATCGCGGCAAGATCTATCGACGACGAAGGCTGGGGTCCCGACGCCGCTCAATTCAATCTGGATACGGGTCCCCTTCGGCGGAATCCACGTCTTCATCGGCCGGATCGGTGAGCCGGGCCCTGAGCCGGACAACTGCACCGACATCGTCGGGACGGCTTAGCGTGCGAGGAAGACCCAGACTCAACCTGTTATGAGGCGTGCCTTCGTGGGCTGCATCCACGGCGAGGGACTTTCTGAAGGATCTGAAGATAGGGGTGAGACGGCCGTCCTCTCAGACGGTGATTCATCCACCAGTTCAACAAATTCGTTGTACCAAGTACAAGACGGCGTGCTCGGGGGCTGTTCCGATGGCATCAGTATTCCGGATCCCTGTGAGCCGCCAAGATGGGCAGGAGTCTTCATGGCTGGGACTCAGCCCGGCTCAAACTCTACAGCTGCTGCGGCAGTAACGTCCGGGTTAGGAGCAGCCGGGGCAGGCGGTCCCGTGCGCCTACCGGCTCAGGTGTTGATAGACCTCATGGACAAGCTTATGGCCCTGTTAACTGCAACGGTTATTCCTACGGATAAAGATGAGCATGACGCGGAGGTCGCATGGGTGCGTGAGGAAAGAACTCAGACCAAGGAGGCCTTGGCAGCTGAGGACACTAGATTAGCCATGGAGCGAGCGGCTCTAGATGCCCGGGCACAGCGGCTGCAGTCAGAAGCTTACCAGCTCACAATGAGCTTGAACGCATCTAATGAGGTGATGAGGAGGAGACATCAGAAAACCCAGTCCCGTTTACCTCCGAATTACGACCCTCGGGTTCTTTTTGCTACACCCGGAGCCGGCCCAAGTAACCCGCCAGAGGCCAATCAGCTTATGACAGCCGGAACAGGAGGACCGGCTCAGCCTCCGGAGATGGCACCACCTCAGGTGAGCATGCCACCGCTGCATTATGTGCCGATTCCACCGGGTCACTTTTCCAACCCCATGGAGAACTTAATCGCAGCCTCAACACGTTTGGTGGCTCTTCCTATGGATGGTGATGACCCAGCGGCAGTGGAGACCCGGAGAGTCAGAGAACTTCTCCAGACGGCCTTAGCTCAGCAAGAGACCTATTCTTACAGCCGGGACAGAATTCATTCAACTCCCCCACCTTGGTTAGCGCCACCTCGCCAGAACTGGAGCCCGAGTTACAGCAGGCACATGGAGTCTGAAGCTTTGTCAAGCAATGCCCAACGCTGTAACCAGCCCGGTGGCTATAATCCAGTGCAAGATCGAATACGTCAGGAGAACGAGCGGGCGGCTCAGCTAGCGGCTCAACAGATGGCACATCAAGATTTTCCAGAGTATCCAACTACTTCCATTGAGGCGGGAGTAACCACTAGAACCGGTGGTGTTCCTTGCCTGGTGTCGGCTTTGCGTAATGTGCGGTTGCCCAAGGACTTCAAGGGACCTCGAAAGGTGCCAAATTACACGGCCGACTTACAGCCTGGAACATGGATCGAGAGTTATGAGATGGCCATGGAGCTGTTGGAAGTTAGTGACGCAGCGATGGCTAAATATTTCACCATGATGTTAGATGGAACGGCCCGGTCTTGGTTAAAGGGTTTGCCACCCAATTCCATTGGTTCATGGGAAGAGTTAAAGGCCCGGTTCATCCAGAACTTCAAGGACACATGTAAGCAATCTATGTCGATTGTGGACTTGACGAATTGTTAGCAGGGGGAGGGTGAATCCACCACTCATTGGGTATGCCGGGTCAAGGAGATAATTCATTCATTTGACAAGATGGATGCTGGCTCTGCAGTCCTTATGTTGGAGAAGAATTGTAGCTTTGAGCCGCTGAGGCAGAAACTGGGGCGCCTTAAACGTGACTGCAAGGATATGGGTACGCTGATGGCGACTTTAGTTAAGTATGCCGATTCTGATAGTACCAAGGATCCAGTGTCTGACGATGAGAAGACAGGGAAGGTAAAAAGGAACGGCAATGGAAAGGGTCAACAGCATAACCCGGGAATCAAAGCGGTAATAAGCGTAAGGCGGACGGTAACCCGGAGTTTGTGGCCAATGCCAATACGCAAGGTAACAATCAGAGACATAAGGGTAAGCCGCCTCGATCCGGTGGGTCAGTCCCATCTCTTGAGCAGCTACTCGATGAGCCCTGCCCGAGACACGACACCAGGGAGCGGCCTGCTACACACCTGTGGAAGGATTGCACGATCATGAAGGCGTTTAAGAATTCCAACACCTATGATGGCCATAATGGGTCTGGTGGCGGTTCAGGGGCTGGCGGTTTTCATGGCCCGGGTGGCGGCCCAGGCTCCGGCTTTCAGGGACGTCAAGGAGGCTATAATCAACAGCAGTCTGGTCAAGGGGAGCAGCAGCAGCAGTAGTCGGGTTATCAAAGCAACCCGAAGCAGTTGAATGGTGGGAAGTATCACGTGTTTACCACTAGCTTATGCAAACGTGACCAGAAGGTTCATAAGAGGGCCGTCAATTTTGTCGAGCCAGCAATTCCTCGTTATTTGAGGTGGTCAGAACAGCTAGCCCATCATATGGAGCAGAGAAGATCACCCTCCATGAGTCGATAATCCGAGTCAGTTGGCCTTGGTGGTAGCACCGCAGGTTGGTGGATATAAATTCACTAAGGTACTCATGGACGGGGGTAGTAGCATCAATATCCTATATTATGAGACCTTTCGACGCATGGGGTTAACTGATAAAAGTTTGAGGACATCCAACACTATTTTCCATGGAGTGGTCCCTGGTAAGTCGGCTTACCCAGTTGGCAAGATTGAGCTGGAGGTGGCCTTCGGAGATGAATATGACTCCAGAGCTGAGAAGTTGACATTTGAGGTGGTTAAAATCAGGAGCCCATATCATGCTCTGTTCGGGCGGCCAGCTTATGCTAAGTTCATGGCCCAGCCCAGTTATGTTTATTTGCAGCTCAAGATGCCGAGTCACAAGGGCACCATCACTGTGCATGGAAGTCGGAAGGTGGCATTGGAGTGTGAAGAAGGCGACGCGGCCTATGCTGAGTCGGCCTGTGCAGGGGAAGAGCTCAAATTTTATCAAGATAATGTTGACCCAGCAGACATGACCTCCCTGAAGAAACCAACTACAGAGCACGACCCGGCGTTGAAGTTTAAATCGGCTGCCGAGACAAAGCTTGTTGACTTTACCCCGGGTGACCCTTCTAAGCAGTTCAGCATCAGCAACAATTTGGATCCCAAATAGGAAAGCGCACTCATCGAGTTCATCCGTGAGAACCGGGACATCTTTGCATGGAAACCTTCTGACATGTCAGGTGTACCGAGGGAACTTGCTGAGCACACTCTCAATATTGATCCGAAGTATAAGCCGGTCAGGCAGTTTCTTCGGTGTTTTAACGAGGAGAGATGGAAAGCTATTGGAGAGGAGGTCGCCCGGCTCTTGGCGGCCGGGTTTATTATTTAAGTTTTTCACCCGGAGTGGTTGGCTAACCCGGTGCTTGTCCTCAAGAAGAACGGCACTTGGCGGATGTGTGTGGACTACACGGATTTAAACAAGGCTTGTCCGGCTGATCCCTTTGCTCTCCCCCGCATTGATCAAATCATTGATGCTACGACGGGTTGTGAACGTTTGAGTTTTTTGGATGCTTACTCTGGTTATCATCAGATCAAAATGGCAGTTAAGGACCAGGAGAAGATGGCTTTCATCACTCCGTTTGGAGCCTTCTATATGTATCTATGCCATATGGACTCAAAAGTGCCCAGGCGACTTATCAGCGGTGTGTGCAGAACTGTTTGCACGATCAAATTGGGCGTAATGTTCATGCTTACATGGATGACATTGTAATGAAGTCCAGAGAAAAGGAAACCTTGATATCTGACTTGAAAGAGACCTTTGATAATCTCCGGGTTTACAAGATGATGCTTAACCCGGCCAAGTGTGTGTTTGGTGTACCTGCGGGCAAGCTCTTAGGTTTTCTGGTGTCAAACAGAGGCATCGAAGCTAACCCAGAGAAGATTAAGGCGATTACCTCTCTGGCTAAACCAGCGTGCATCAATGATGTTCAACGACTGGCGGGTCGTGTTGCCGCTTTAAGCCGGTTCATAAGCCGGTTAGTGAGAAGGCGCTACCGCTATATCAGATGATGAAGAAAGCAGACACTTCTGTCTGGAGTGATGCTGCTGATGCTGCCTTTGAAGACTTGAAGAGACAGTTGTCTGAACCACCGGTTCTTGCGGCTCCCATTGATAAAGATCTGTTGCTGCTATACGTGGCTGCCAATTCACGTGCCGTCAGTGTTGCCATCGTGGTGGAGCGTAAGGAAACTGGCAACGAGCATCCAGTTCAACGGCCGGTTTATTACATCAGTGAGGTGCTCATTGAGTCTAAACAAAGGTATACACATTGGTAGAAACTCGTTTACGGAGTGTTCATGGCCAACCGGAAATTGAAGCAACACTTTCAAAGTCATCCTATAACTGTAATAAGTTCTGCCCCTTTGGGAGATATCATCCAGAATAGGGAGGCCACAGGTCGAGTCGCCAAGTGGGCCATCGAGCTTGGGCCTCATGAATTGAAGTATATGCCATGTACTGCCATTAAGTCTCAGGCCTTGGTGGACTTTATCAATGATTGGACAGAATTACAGGCACCCGAGGAGAAGCCAAATAACACATATTGGACGATTCACTTTGACGGGTCCAGACAGCTAGAAAGCTCGGGGGCTGGAGTGGTGTTAACTTCCCCTCGAAGTGACGAATTTTGTTATGTACTCCGGCTTATGTTTCCATGTACTAACAATGCAGCTGAGTACGAGGCCTTACTCCATGGTCTCCGGATGGCTAAGGAGTTGAACTTAAGCTGAGTAAGATGCTTGGGCGACTCAGATCTCGTGGCTTAGCAGGTGTCAGGCAAGTGGGATTCCAAGGATCCCCTTATGGCGGCTTATCATCGTGAAGTAGATGCTGTGGCTGGTCACTTCAAGGGTTATCAAGTAGAGCACATTGATCGAAGGAAGAATGAGGCGGCTGATGCTTTAAGCAGGTTGGGATCCCAACGTAAGCCGGTGCCACCTAACACCTTTCTCGATATTTTACATAACCCTTCTGTCAAGGTGCCTACCGAGGAAGAGCTAGCGGTGCCAGACCTGGAGGCACAGCTGGTGGCGGCTCTTCACGTTATCCCGGATTGGACAGTGCCCTATTTGGCTTATATGATCCGGGGTGAGTTACCTGAGGATGAGACCTTGGTGAGAAAAATCGTCAGGCGCTCCAAATCTATGATGATTGTTAACGGCGAGTTACATCACCTAAGCGTCACTGGGGCGTTTCAACGCTGTGTGTCCCCTACAGAAGGCCAAGAAATACTTCGTGAGATCCATGAAGGGGATTGTGGCCATCATGCCGGGTCAAAATCTCTTGTAGCCAAAGCTTTTCGTCATGCTGATGTGGAGGATCTGGTCAGCAAATGTGACGGTTGTCAAAAGTTCTCACGACGAGCTCATGTGCTGGCTCAAGAATTGAGGATGATCCCAATCACTTGGCCGTTTGTAGTCTGGGGGCTTGACATGGTTGGGCCTTTCAAGAGGTCTAAGGATAAAAAGACACATCTCCTGGTGGCAGTGGATAAGTTTACAAAGTGGGTTGAGGCAGAGCCGGTTAGCAAGTGTGATGCAGCCACAACGGTTCAATTCATGCAAAAGGTGATCTTTCGTTTTGGTTTCCCACATAGCATCATAACTGATAATGGCACTAATCTCTCCAAGTGTGCCATGGAAGAGTTCTGTCAAATAGAACATATCCGGCTTGATGTTTCGGCTGTTGCTCATCCTCAATCCAATGGTCAAGCAGAAAGAGCTAATCAAGAGATCCTGAAAGGTATCAAGCCCCGGCTCTTAGTCCCCTTACAGCGGACTCCGTGTTGTTGGGTGGAGGAGTTACCTTCTGTGTTATGGAGCATCAACACTACGCCTAATAGGTCTATAGGCTACACGCCTTTCTTTATGGTGTATGGTGCAGAGGCGGTCCTGCCAAGTGACATCCGGCATGATTCACCCCACGTGGCGGCTTACGTTGAGGCTGACAATGAAGAAGCTCGTCAAAATGCACTTGACTTATTAGATGAGGAGCGAGACTTGGCAATAGCCCGCTCGGCGATTTATCAACAAGACCTGCGCCGCTACCATAGCCGCTGGGTTAGGAGCAGAACAATTCAAGAAGGCGACTTATTGCTCCGGCTCATCCAGGATCAGTCTGACATGCACAAGCTATCCCCGCCTTGGGAAGGGCCCTTTGTGGTCAGCAAGAATCTGCACAACGGGTAATACTGCCTCATCGATGTTCGAGAGCACAAAGACTCACGTAAGTCGGAGGAGGAGACCCGCCGGCCGTGGAATATTGCTCATCTCTGGCCTTATTATACTTAAGCCACTAGCTTTCAAGATGTATATATTTTTGCCGATGTATTTATTACATAAAGAAATAAAGCAGGACCTCTGTCCTTTTTACCCTCAAAAATCTATGTGTCTTCTTTATCAGGTCGTGGAGACAACCAACAGGGAGCGGATCACATCTGAATCCGGCTTTCCCTTTGGACTGGCTTATGATCATATCTGAATCTAGCCATGGTCACTTGGGGGCCTCCTGTTCAAACGTAGGTCGTATTCAACCAAAGAGAACATAGTGTCGATACCCACTTGATCGGCATCTTGCCAAACCCACTTGGGGCTTCTTGATCATATTTGAATCACAGCTTAACCCCTTTGGGTCTGACGTGGATCGTATTCGAATCAGCATCATTAAACAACTCTTATGTTCACTTGGGGGCTTCCTGTTCAAACATAGGTCGTATTCGAACCAAAGAGAACATAGCTGTCGATACCCACTTGATCGGCATCGCCAAAGCCACTGGGGGCTATATGATCGTATCCGAATCTTAGTTTAACCCCGTTGGGTCGGTTTTCTGATCGTATTCGAATCAGGAGCCTGTGAACGTTACTTATAAGTATAATTACTTTAACTATCTTGAAACCTCCTTGAGGAGATGGTTCTTGATTCTTCCGGTTTAATATTGATCACCCCAGGTTCGTAAGTGCCAGGTAAAGCATCAAATGAGCCGGGAGGACTATCAAAGGGGTCGCAGGTATGCTATTGTGATTATATTTTAAATAATCATAAACCGGTCTGTATATGATGTCTTCGGGTCATGTTCCGGGTTATCAATACTCTATAAACCCCGGGCGTAGTAAACCGCCCAGAAAATTTTGCTTGTTTTATGTGCAGGATAAGGCAAAGCAAGTTAAACATCAAGGAAATACACGGTTAATGTAATCCAGAGAAATGTAGCGATGGCGGCTTACAAAAGTAATAAGCACCATAAACATGCGTGAGGGCATGACAAACATTAAGAAGTTTTTTCTATCCTATTACAAGACTCCCAGAGTCTGAATAAGTGGAGCATTGTTTTGACAAAGTTACAAATCGCCTGGCGGCTCATTCCTTCGGCGGGCTTGAAGACTCCGGGTTATCCTTCTCCGCCTCTCCATCGGTTGCTTTGCCCTGGAAGGTGGACGAGGCCCAGTCAATGCCGCTCAAGGCTTCAAATTCAGCCTCATCATCTATTAAACCGGCCGGGTCCACTTTAGGGGCAAAGGTATGCTTACGCGTTGGCGGGATCAGACTGACTTGGTCATATGGAATATTTGGAATTCTCCGGTTCTCGCTATCATAGCCTGGCGAATACTTAGTAAGATCAGTATCATTCCCAATAAGGGTCGCCAAGGGACGTACTACTTTGACACAGGCGGTGAAGTCTTGATCATCAAATGTAGTGCCGTCCTCCTTCAGGCTTGGATGGGCAAGAGAGAGATCAGCAAAGTCAAGTTCTGGCACTGTCACACCCTGATTTTCATGCCACAACACTTAAGTCAATAGATCATGCTAAAATGTGGTTTGACAAAAACTTTTGAGTGTTTTGTCTTTGCCTTGATTTGATTTTGTCTGCTGTTTGCAAGTGCTCTAAAAATCAATTAAACCCTCCAACTTCTATACTTCATCTCCTTTCTCCAAAAACCTTTCCCAATGATCATGCCATGTGTATAGGACATAAAAATAATTTCTTGCAAAAATAATTTGGCCAAAAAGTATTTTCTAAAATTAGTTTTTTCAAAAACCCTTGAATTGATGTTTGCACTGCAAGTACTTAATTAAGGGCAGTAAAAATCTTTCCACAAATATATTTGACTCCTATTAGATATAAGATACCCATAAACCACAAAAATTTAATTTTAAAAGTTATTTTCCTATTTTATTTAAAAGCTTTTTCTTAAGGCCAGAAATGGTCTTTAATAGGGAAAAATTATTTTATTGCTTCAAAAATATTTGGCAAAATTTAGGGAAACTCATAGGACATATATTGTCCATATATAATAGTTTTAACACATGGTCATGTTCAAAATATTGGTCAAATCCCTCAAAAACCCTTTCTGGATATTTCAAGCTTTTGAAATATTTACAAAGGAAATATTCTCCCAAAATTCCAAGGAAATTCTATCATGTCACATATGACATATTTGGTGATCTTGCCAAGTCTCATGTCTTGGAGAACAAGATAACATCATCAAATCCCCTCAAAACCACTTCTGTCGATTTTGAAGTTTGAGCAACTTTACATTGCCAAACATGTCCAAATGTTCCCAAACCTTGTGAACATGCTCAAATGGTCTAATAATTCGTCTAGACCAAATGGCACAAGTTGGAGAACAAGTTAACTTGATCAAAGTTCCCCAAAACCCTTTCTGACCAAAACCAAATGTGGACAACTCTACATTGCCAAGTGTGTCCTTTTGATCTTAATTTCTGTGGACATGTTCAAATCCTCAAATGATGACACTATACCAAGTGGTGCACCAAGGAGAACATATTTTCATGACTAAATCTTGGGAAACCCATTTCTGTTCATTTCTAGGGTTTACCAAAGTTGCATTGTCAACTTGCTCCAAATGAGCTCCAAATGGGTGGAAGGCCCTAATAGTGTGTGTCATTTCACCATGTGGAGCCTCATGACAAATGGAAGTCATCTTATTGCCCAAACCATTATCAAACACCTTCTGACATTTTGCAAAAACCACTATTTTGACCCCTTCCACTATTCTTGGTGAGCTCTAATTTTTACCACATCCCCTCAGAGTCCCCTTGCACCTCCAATAGCAATGGAAAATCCATGGCTCAATTATTGGGGTGTGAAAACCCTCATTTCCTTCTCTGGACAGCAGCATCCTTCTCCTTTCTCACCTCCCTCCTCATTCTAGTGGTTCACCAGGGCATCCAAGGCCACCTCCCCTTTGTTTACTCCTCCCTAAACACCCTAGACACAAGTGGCCACGCCCTACAAGCCAAAGGCATGCCCTGGCATGCAATTGGCGTGCTCTAGAGCATGCTACAGTGCACACCCGCACTGTAGCAGCCCCCTTCCAACCGCCTCCGGCCACCTAGGGCCTCCCCCTCGTGTCACCCGTGGTCACCTCGACGTCCGAAGCACGCTACACTGTCGTCCCCCTCCTCTTTCTCCCTCTCCGGCTCTCCTCGCGTGCGGACAGAACGCCGCCCGAGCGCGCCAGTCGCTGGCCGCGGTAGGGACCCGCCTTGCCGCATTCCCCACTCCCTCTCTTCTCCTCTTGGGCGTAGTCCACGCCCACGAACACCCCGGACATGGACGAGTGTGCCAATTCGTCCTCTAGCATCGCCTAGGCCGTGGCCATGGACGCCGTCCACGGTGCACCGTCACCCCGCCTTAAACGACCATCCTGAGCCCCTCCTCTGGGTGCCATTCGCTCTATCTTCCCCTCAGAGACCTACTCGAGCAGCCAGCTCCCCTCCCCGTGCCTTCCATCCACCGCAATGGCCGGAGCCTTGCCGTCGGCCTCCGCGTAAATCCGCACCCATCTCCCCTCCTCCTTCCCTCTGGACCGAACTAGAGCACCCCACTGTCACCTCGAGACCCACCCGTACTTCTCCGCCTCCTCCCCGTGGCTGTTCCGTCGAGCTGCATCACCACCGTCAGCCTCGTCCGCCACGGTCGACGCCTTGCTCGACCCGGTGCCCCTGGGCGACCGTGCCACCCACGGTTGGACGCGGCTGGGTCCCCTGAGCACGCCGGTGGGCAGAGCATCGCCGGAGACGCCCTGCAGCGCCGGCAAGCCGCCGTCGACGCCGCCCTTGCCTCTGCTCTGTTCGAGCGGGAGGTTGGGGATGAACCCGACAGGTGGGCCCCGCTCGTCAGCGGCACAGTGGGGCGGGCCCATGAGTTAAGTGAACACGGCCTCTGCTCGCTGACGCCTTCGCTCGAGGAAGGCGTATTTCCCAATCGCCTTCTCGTCACCCCCACTCACAAGACGTGGCCGAGCATTGGGCGGCCCAGTAGCACCGCCGCTATCCCTCGCCCGGTGCGCTCTGCTGCCGCCCAGATTTGGCCCATTTAGGTAAATCCCTCTCCTTTTCTTTTTCTGTAGACTTCAAAAATCCATAGAATATTCATATTATCTCCCAATTTGATGATTCAAATTTCTAATAGTTCATAAATTCCTGATCTATCACATGGTGCAAATTGCACATTTTTCCATAAAGATTTTCTTCACAAATATTTATCAAATCCCATTTTCCCACTTCTGTCATAAACTTTAGAAAATCACAGAGGGCTCATATTTGATCCAAATGCCATGATTCAAATTCCTAGATGCATCTAAGTTCATAACTTAGTTTATGAACATTTTTATTAATACTTTCTGAACCCCACAAAATAATGAGCCATTTCTTCATATTTGACAACTTTGCAAATTCATAGGAGAATCATCTCAACTCCAAATCCAGTGAAACCAATTCCTAGATGCTTCTAAAATCATCCTTTGTTAAATGGGTGCCTTTGCTCATTTCTCAAAAATATATTTTCGTACACTTCTTGCAAATCCATAAACCCCTTGATTCCACCATATCATAATGTTTAGAGATATCCATTCATCAAACACCAATGAAACCACTTTGGTCACTCCTCATATGATCAGAGGTATCCTAGAAAAGTCCAACTCAAATTTTTAGAGCACTTTTATTTCCTGCCTTGTTGTGTTGCTTATTGTGGTTGCTTTTGATGATAGTGGACGAAGTAGACGAAATGCTCGGAGTTGGACCAGAGATATTTGAAGACCTCGAAGACTTTGTTGAACCAGGCAAGCAGCCCTTTGACCATGTTTATGAAACCTTCTTATACATGCCATATAGTTCGTTATTATTGTTGCATCGGAATCATGATGAGGTGGTAACCACTTGATGGCTTGCCCCCGAACTTTCTCGTTGATACTTGCATTGTGCATGAACCTACCTTCTTATGAGGGTTATGCCGGTGGGAGTAGATAGGATGCTAATGTAGATGCTACGCAAAAAGGGATGGGTTTATGCATGGTGAAGGAGGCAAAGCTTTTTCAAAAGACTTTTCGAAAACCCCGTCGGGTGCCACTTATGCCCGAGGGAGATGATGAGATGGGTGACCACTTGATGACGAAGTGGTGTGCCAAGGAAAGTGTGTGTTCTTTTCAAAAAAAAAGGATTGGTCGGAGTTGCGACCATTATTCCAACCTTACATGCGCAACCACTCTACCCTTATATGGGAAAGGGCATTGTTGAGTACCTAGACAGATACTAGCTTGGAGCCCGCATTACTAGTGAGGGGAGAGTTGTTGGTGCGCTCTCTCGGGACGGGGTCGTGCCAGGTAGGGCGGCCATGACCATCTTTATGGGGCACCGGACACACCGTTGGTACCCCGTGCCGGTGGTATGTGATGAATATGGGAGCAAGGCTCCACGAAAATGCTATGTGAAATGTTGGGCACGGGGGTTACTGCCAATCGAGTGGACTCCATGTTAGTGTCGTCTAGGGAAAGGTAGTGATCGGGTGCTTACCCCGGGTACTTGAGGTACCGCGGGTCGTGGATGACACGAATGTTCCCCGGATCTAGTGGGTAAAGTGTGCAACCTCTGCAGAGTGTAAAACTATTCGAATAGTCGTGTCCACGGTCAAGGACAGTTGGGTAACCGCTCTTGGGCTACGTCCACTTGTTTACAAACCCAGCGTGTGTGATGATGGAAATGACTTGGGTCAAGTCAAAGGACTTGACACGATTGAGATGGGTTGGTGCCCGCTCTATTTATGATAAATGGGTTGGTGCCCACTATATTTATGTTGATATCTGTAACCAGTCCTCATGGTTACTTGGACTCTCTTGATGCATGCTTTATAGGATGTTGAACATGTCATTGCACTCAAAACTAGCTTTCTGCAAAAATTTACCTATGTTATGCATTGTTGTACCTTGAACCAAAACATGGGTTGCTTGCGAGTACATTCAAAGTACTCATTGGCTTGCCACTGGTTATTTAATTGACCAGGGATGGAAGAACAGGATGTGATGAAGAACACTTCGGTGACGAGCATGCGAGCTAGGATGCTTCCCAGTCAGAATGCATGTAGGGTTAAGGCAGATGGCATGGGTCCAAGTTATCGACGAAGATTTCCGCTGCGATGTTATACTCAAGACTCGACCATAATGGTCCTACTTGTGTAATACGGTATGTATGGATGTAAGACTCTTGTTATTCAGCTTCTGTGTGTTCAGTGAGCATTGATCTCTGGGATCACTGTACACGTGCATTCAGTGATCACGACTTATGAGTCGGGGTCCCCACAGAGCTGGTATCAGAGCCATCCTGACTGTAGGAAGCCTTAGTTAGCATGGTCGTTAGTTAGGGTAGAACTATTTCCAAAACTACTACTAGTTTTCAAAACTATCTGTACTTCTCTTCCCTTCTCAGTTTTTCGAAAACTAAGTTATACTTTCCTTATCGATCTCTTCCCCATCAAAACCTTTGGTCGCTAGAACCCTTATGGCCCTAACCACTGGATTCCTTGTAATCCTTGTGGATAATCAAGAAGGAAAATGCCTTGCCAGACATTCACCCACATCTCCTGAACACAAGATTGGCGACATCACAACAAGACGATACCAACAGAAGATGCATCCTCGAGGAATGAGGACCTGAAGACCCAGGAGATGGTGACACCCTTGACACTGCCCCAAGATAATGCAACCTTAGCCTACGACCATCAGGGCATAGGTTATGCAAGATCATGATATACCGTAACATCCCAAATTTTCAAATTTGGTATGTTAATAGGATCATTCTTTTTCATCATGATTTCTATGCATATTAGAATTTTCTGAAGTGTTTTCCAACTCAAGGCAATATATTTGGAGTGAAGATAATATGACTTCTCCCCTGTTAGTTATATTTGGAAAATGCTAAGAATATAGTCTGGTGTCTACCTAAATTATTTTGTCTTTATAGAAACTCAAAATTGTTTTATAGTGGCTATTATGTTGCTCTTTATGTGCTTGTTTTGCATAAAATAAATTTTCGAAATTTAATTTGTGTTGTAAAAATGTTCACTGTTTTATATAACAGTAATAATATTTTTATGTATATTTTTGGTATTTTTAGGAAGTGATCTGCTATTGTTTTTTTAGCCAATAGTTTACTGTGTAGTTGGGCTGCGCTGTAGCAAAACCAGCACGCAGTCTCTTTTTCCACGCCCGCGCGTGTGCTAAGCAGCAGCACAGCAGCAGCCGCTAGCAGGCCTGCGGCCCATTTCTGCAGGCCTCAACTCACCGCGCAACTTTTTTCCTCCTGTACCGCTGACACTTGGGGCCCGCCAGGTCGTCTCTTTCGTCAAGACGAACTCCTGTTCGTTCACGAGTTCTTCCTGCCGATCCAAGTCCTCGCCGATTTGGCCAAGTCTTTGCCCCTAGGCCACGGAATCCACTCTATATATATTCCCCATCTTCTTCTCTTCCGACTTTTGGCAAAATTTTGTCTTCCCGTGCCCGTTTTGCCCGGGTCCGATCTTCCGGAGTTCGCCACTGCAGAGCATCTCGCCGGTTGTTTCCGTCGACGCAGAAGGTTCCCAGCACCTCCTCTTGCCCCTGTTAATTACGCCTTGGTCTCTTCTCTCTCCCTTACCTATTAGCTCTCGCAGGGAAGCACCCACCCGAGTGCTTCGACCTCCGCCCCGACGAACACCACCGTCGCCGCTCCAGCCGAACCTCACGGACGTTAGCACAAGGCCCGGTCGTCCCGGAGGACGTTTTGGAGTTCGAAGTGTCCCTCCTCGCCTCGTCCTATTCTCCCCGAGCTCGGGAGGCCTTTCCAGCGACGCCAGCTTCATATCCGAGCCGCGCCGCCGCCGTCTCATTCAATTCCGGCCGGCCTACTCTGTTCCTCTCCGGTGAGCCGCCCTTAGCCGTCCGATCTCCATCCAACTGCTGATAGTGGATGGCATATGTTTTTCCTGCCGAACCGTTTTTCTCTATGTTGTGGCCGTTCGCCGTTTAAGCCTCCCAGCGGACAGGTAACAGCCAGTAGAAACTCGCCACGTGGCACATCCACAGCTGCCGCAGAAGTTCTTCCAGAAATCTATTTTGACACAATTTATTTTGGCAGATTCCATATCAAATGTTCATTTAGGTATATCTTGAGATCCGTAACTCGAAATTCATCTATTCTTTTTCCTGTGTACTCGTAGTGACCAGTAGAATATTGAAGAACCAAAGTTTCACATTTTTGAACATTTCAAATTTGAATTTGTTTAAATTTGAATTCAAACTTCCGGAGGCCATATCTTTCAAACTGTTGATCCAAATTAGTTGATTCTTTTTGCATTGTGATCCTACTAGCATGTAGATAATATATGCCTACTAATATGTTCTGTTATTTAAGTCTTTATTTGAATTCGTTGTTGTTTCTTTATTTTAGTGTTATGTGAGCATAGTTTATTTATCGTTACCTCCGTTAATCGTATAGATTGTCCGGAGTGTGAAGCGGATCGAATTAATCGTTAGAGTACTTGACACCGTTCAAGGCAAGTTTGCACTATTGATTTTGCTCATCCTATATTCTGCTATGCATGTGTGATTTTTATTCTATGACATGTGCTTGGTTTGATATGTATGTTACGTGTTGTCATATTCGGTGTGATCAACTTGCTATGATAGGCGTGGGCATATGTCGAGTGATCCATGAAAGTGGTGAGTGTTTATAGCCGTAGGCTCGGGATTATTAACCGGTGAATCGTCACTTGGCGAGCGCTCTATTGTCCCTAGAGAATCGCCATTGACAGAGCGCACTTGAGGCGAGGTTTAGTTTTGAACTTAAATCGGTGAATCGTCCTTGGCGAGCGCTCTATTGTTCCTAGAGAATGCGCCAACGACAGAGCGCACTTGAGACATACTTCAAGTTCTTGTCATGTTTATTTAGAATCTTTGGGTTATCTTGGGCGAGTAAATTAGAGACGGTTGTGAGTTCAGGTAGTGGAGGTAGGTGAAGACATTCTTCTCCAAACTAGTGTGTTTTGTTTGTCATACATTGCTTTGTGGATGTAGGTTTGCTATATCATATTGTGTGATTTGCCAATACATTCAATGTATTGACCCTTGTGGCTGCAACTTATCATGTTGCAGGATTTTCAGATGATCAGTGAGATACAGTAGGGTTGCGAGTCTTCACTCAACATGTTCTTCAGTGGGCATTAACGGACTCATCGTTGATTATGCTACCTTTCCGCTGTTATTATTGAATAAGTTAGTCATGTGCTATTCAGTTTGTAATACTTTATAACTTCTGGATCATACGTTATGTTAAATGATGCACTTGTCATTTGATATTCATATGTACTGTGTGTGCTAGCGAGTTGATCCAGGACTAGCACGATGAGCACGAGAGACATCGAATCTTATCGATTCGGTCAATTCTGAGATGGTATCGAGCAGGTTGTTGGTGTAGGTCGTGACCCTAGAAAATGGATTAGGAAAACCATAGGAGAGTAAAGCTTACTTTACAACTTGTTGTCTACTTGTTAGTTCATACTCTTGTACTCATATCTTTACTTTTCAAATATAGATAACCCATGTAGTTAAAGTATTCTCATTTATAGAGTTTTAGTTGGCAGACCACCACTACTAAGTTGTATTCGATAAACGATTTGCGGTAGTATGATGAGATCATATCTCTTATGGATATGACCTTACCTGTAGGTTTTGCTTGTGTTTTATGATATGTATGTTTGGTTGGTCATTGCTTTCTGCGTTGTCATATTTCGTGGGTTGTTTATATTATGCAATTGGGTGCTTTGGTTGATCATATATGCTCTTTGATGTGATTACTTTAGGATAATTTTGGTGACTTGTGTGAATTGTGTGAATTTAGTGTTTGTTTTTGTTGTTGTTGGAGTTTTAGTTGCTAGCATGAGCATATGGGTAGTGTTTTCCCCTTAGATCTATTTCTGTCTATATCTCACCCCTGCTTACCCATCAGATGCCGCCGAGGCGTAACTCTAGAGGCAGTGGTTCAGGAGACAACAACAACAATGACATACCGCCATACATGCAGCAGCTGCTTCAGGGACAGACTCAGTTGATCCAGTTACTTGTTCAGAACCAAAACAACAACAACAACAACAACAACAACAACAACAACAACAACAACAACAACAACAACAACAACAACAACAACAACAACAACAACAACAACAACAACAACAACAACAACAACAACAATAACAATAATCCACCACCACCCCTAGTTGATGCACTTACTCGTTTCTTGAGGTTGAATCCTCAGAGGTTTTCTAGCACCCCTGAACCTATTGTGGCTGATGATTGGCTTCGCTCGGTTAATAGGAATTTGGAGACAGTTGGTTGCACTGATGCAGAGAGAGTACGGTTTGCCTCTCATTTGTTAGAAGGACCAGCCGCAGCATGGTGGGACAATTACTTGGTCACTTATCCTATTGCTACTATCACTTGGGCGCAGTTTCAGGCAGGTTTTCGCGCAGCACATGTGTCTGCTGGTGCCATGAGTCTGAAGAAGAAAGAGTTCCGCAGCTTGCGTCAGGGAGGTCGCACTGTGAATGCATATGTGGAGGAATTCAATAATCTTGCACGATATGCACCTAATGATGTTAATACTGATGCAGCTAGACAGGAGAAGTTTCTTGAAGGACTGGATGATGAGTTGAGTATTCAGTTGACAGTGGCGACATTCAACAACTGTCAGGAGCTATTGATAAGGCTATTGTACTTGAAGGCAAGTTTTTAGAGGTGGAGAACCGCAAGAGGAAGGCGAGTGACACAGAGTTCAATTCTAGAGGACAACGGAAGCATCGTAATTCATCAACATCTTCTGAGTACTATGATTCTGAAGTGGACATTTATAATAGTCATAACCATGATGGGCATAATCATCACAACAACAATGGACACAACCACAATGCTCAGAGGAATGGCAACAACGACCACAACCTTTCGACACCCACAAAGAAGGATCTAAGCCAGTTACTTTGCTACAGATGCAGGAACCCAGGACACTATTCAACAAACTGTCTTGAGAAGAAAATGAATTATGACAATGGGAATTCTGGAGAGAAGGAGATTGATCACTTCGAAAGTGGACATGTGAATCACACGAGGGTAGGAAGACCAGATAATGCATCAGTCTTTGGTAAGACTCTTAATTAAGATCAAGTATTGTGACCGTTCTTTCAGCATTGATGCATCATATTTAGTCGTGTCAAGGGAGATTTGGAAATATGCAATGAGTAAGCCTTGAAACTTTGGAGTATGGATTATATCAAGTACCCATCTTTAACCTTGCTAGCCAACTCGAATCTCGAGGACGAGATTCATTTTAAGGGGGGTAGATTTGTAACATCCCAAATTTTCAAATTTGGTATGTTAATAGGATCATTCTTTTTCATCATGATTTCTATGCATATTAGAATTTTCTGAAGTGTTTTCCAACTCAAGGCAATATATTTGGAGTGAAGATAATATGACTTCTCCCCTATTAGTTATATTTGGAAAATGCTAAGAATATAGTCTGGTGTCTACGTAAATTATTTTGTCTTTATAGAAACTCAAAATTGTTTTATAGTGGCTATTATGTTGCTCTTTATGTGCTTGTTTTGCATAAAATAAATTTTCGAAATTTAATTTGTGTTGTAAAAATGTTCACTGTTTTATATAACAGTAATAATATTTTTATGTATATTTTTGGTATTTTTAGGAAGTGATCTGCTATTGTTTTTTTAGCCAATAGTTTCTTTGTGTAGTTGGGTTTGTTTGTAGCAAAACCAACCGTGATCTCTTTTTCCACGCCTTGCGTGTGCTAAGCAACAGCACACAGCAGCAGCCGCTAGCAGCTCTGCGCCCATTTCTGAGCCTCAACTCACCGCGCAACTTTTTTTCCTCTGTGCAGCGACACTTGGGGCCCTTGGTCGTCTCTTCGTCAAGACGAACTCCTGTTCGTTCACGAGTTCTTCCTGCCGATCCAAGTCCTCGCCGATTTGGCCAAGTCTTTGCCCCTAGGCCACGGAATCCACTCTATATATATTCCCCATCTTCTTCTCTTCCGACTTTTGGCAAAATTTTGTCTTCCCGTGCCCGTTTTGCCCGGGTCCGATCTTGCCGGAGTTCGCCGCTGCAGGAGCATCTCGCCGGTTGTTTCCGTCGACGCAGAAGGTTCCCAGCACCTCCTCTTGCCCCTGTTAATTACGCCTTGGTCTCTTCTCTCTCCCTCACCTATTAGCTCTCGCAGGGAAGCACCCACCCGAGTGCTTCGACCTCCGCCCCGACGAACACCGCCGTCGCCGCTCCAGCCGAACCTCACGGACGTTAGCACAAGGCCCGGTCGTCCCGGAGGACGTTTTGGAGTTCAAGTGTCCTCCTCGCCCGTCCTATTCTCCCGAGCTCGGAGGCCTTTCCAGAACGCCAGACTTCATATCCGAGCAGCGCCGCCCGTCTCATTCAATTCCGCCGCCTACTCTGTTCCTCTCCGGTGAGCCGCCCTTAGCCGTCCGATCTCCATCCAACTGCTGATAGTGGATGGCATATGTTTTTTTTCCTGCCGAACCGTTTTTCTCTATGTTGTGGCCGTTCGCCGTTTAAGCCTCCCAGCGGACAGGTAACAGCCAGTAGAAACTCGCCACGTGGCACATCCACAGCTGCCGCAGAAGTTCTTCCAGAAATCTATTTTGACACAATTTATTTTGGCAGATTCCATATCAAATGTTCATTTAGGTATATCTTGAGATCCGTAACTCGAAATTCATCTATTCTTTTTCCTGTGTACTCGTAGTGACCAGTAGAATATTGAAGAACCAAAGTTTCACATTTTTGAACATTTCAAATTTGAATTTGTTTAAATTTGAATTCAAACTTCCGGAGGCCATATCTTTCAAACTGTTGATCCAAATTAGTTGATTCTTTTTGCATTGTGATCCTACTAGCATGTAGATAATATATGCCTACTAATATGTTCTGTTATTTAAGTCTTTATTTGAATTCGTTGTTGTTTACTTTATTTTAGTGTTATGTGAGCATAGTTTATTTATCGTTACCTCCGTTAATCGTATAGATTGTCCGGAGTGTGAAGCGGATCGGAATTAATCGTTAGAGTACTTCAGCACCGTTCAAGGCAAGTTTGCACTATTGATTTTGCTCATCCTATATTCTGCTATGCATGTGTGATTTTATTCTATGACATGTGCTTGGTTTGATATGTATGTTACGTGTTGTCATATTCTGGTGTGATCAACTTGCTATGATAGACGTGGGCATATGTCGAGTGATCCATGAAAGTGGTGAGTGTTTATAGCCGTAGGCTCGGGATTATTAACCAGGTGAATGCGTCACTGGCAGAGCGCTCTATTGTCCCTAGAGAATGCGCCATTGACAGCGCACTTGAGGCGAGGTTTAGTTTTGAACTTAAATCGGTGAATCGTCCTTGGCGAGCTCTATTGTTCCTAGAGAATGCACCACCGACAGAGCGCACTTGAGACATACTTCGAAGTTCTTGTCATGTTTATTTAGAATCTTTGGGTTATCTTGGGCGAGTAAATTAGAGGCGGTTGTGAGTTCGGTAGTGGAGGTAGGTGAAGACATTCTTCTCCAAACTAGTGTGTTTTGTTTGTCATACATTGCTTTGTGGATGTAGGTTTGCTATATCATATTGTGTGATTTGCCAATACATTCAATGTATTGACCCTTGTGGCTGCAACTTATCATGTTGCAGGATTTTGAATGATCGGTGAGATCTGATGGGGTTGCGAGTCTTCACTCAACATGTTCTTGATGGGCATTAACGGACTCATCGTTGATTATGCTACCTTTCCGCTGTTATTATTGAATAAGTTAGTCATGTGCTATTCAGTTTGTAATACTTTATAACTTCTGGGTCATACGTTATGTTAAATGATGCACTTGTCATTTGATATTCATATGTACTGTGTGTGCTAGCGAGTTGATCCAGGGACTAGCACAGTGAGCACAGAGACATCGAATCTTATCAGATTCGGGTCGTTACATATACATCGCTAATAGGGTAACCCTGTCACTACCATTGTTGTATCGGCAACCGCCGGCGGATGAGAACCTAGCCATTTGGTCCGCCTCACTATTGTGAGCAGGAAAACAGTTCTCTTCATCCCCCGCTCTCGGTGACGATATTGTCAACAATGTGTCTAACAGATTGGGCCTCTATTATGCCTTGTTAATGTCATTGCATAAAGGAGTGCCACAGGAACCGCCAACACCCTAAAAAGGCAAAAGTGGTCGCCATGATTAAGAAGACAACAGAAGATCAAGTCAATGCCGATTCACGAGGCCACCTTCGCCCCATCACTTCAACAGAAAGAAGTTGTCGAAGATTCTTGAGCTCAACCGGATCGTTTCAAACAAGAGTTGTAGCGACACCTAAGGAAACTCGGAAGATCGCATGAGGCACAAGGCACGACTATGGAGTCAAGAACCCCTAGGGTAGGATGAGTCGTGTACCCCTATCTTGCAATCGAGTCCGTATGATGGTTCGAGTAGAACCATGATTGTGTGTTGCTTGTTTTTATTTATGCATGTTTTTGATATCAGTCGCCCTTTTTGCCCTAGGCAACAAGTATGCAACTATATCACCTACCTTATTTTGTTGTTTGTGTTTGGCCCATTCTGGCACTTGTTTGTTTGCACCTGCACTATAGAACCCCCTTTAGGCATCCCACCTCCTCTGTGCTACTTTTCCCTCTCGTCTCTCTCTCCTCAGCTAAAGACCAGCAAGACAAGATGCACCAAGAAATCTGCTTCGGCGACCAACAAGCACTGAAGACTTTTGCTACAACCTCCTCGACCTAGTGCAACCCCTTAGAGTTGTGGTTTCCCCTCAAGACTAGAACCCATCCCTAGACCCTTCGAGACTTCACGAGATACCCCAGCTCGAAACCTTAACCATGAGCTTAACCTACGGAATTGCAAGAGAACCGGTTAAGCCTCCGTAACCTTGCTTATCACTGGGTTCATTATGGAACTAGTGGACATAGTGAACGAGCACATTATCTTCCTAAGATAGCACCAAAACTGATGATGCCATAGGGAAGACCAATTTGAGGATATAGGAACAGAGGAAAAATGACTTGATGAGTTTATACCAATGACTTGAGGAATTATATGAGACTGTTTGGTGGATTATGAGGCTTAGATGTTTGTAGATGAACTTGGTGGGATCATGAATATAGAGTAGCATAGCTTTCGTTACCCCTAAGTAAATTGGATTTATATGACAATCATGATCGCAAGCTTGAATTCTTGGAAGTATTTGGATTTAACTTAGCCATGGGAGATTGTTAGGAGACAGTTGATATAACAACAATGACTTGGGGGAACATGTAGGAATTCTCGTTGGACAAGAGATTTGGATTTAAGTAGGTGATTCTAGTTGAATATAGATGCTGAGCATGTCTACATGGTTCGGAGTAAATTGGATTTAGACTAATGATCTCGATCGTGATACCATGTTTCTCGGTGGATGATAAACTAGGAGATTGGGCTAATTGTCGGAGTTGATTTAGGAATCTATATAAGCCTGACCTTGGAGTTTACTTGACCATGATAATGGGAATTGATGGACTGACTATAGTAGAGATAGCCTTTTCAAGTATCTGGGGATTATAGGAACATTAGGAGATCATATGGAACACCATAGACATTGGATTTGTGGAATTAATGGATTGTGTAGTGATTGATGGAAGTTAACAGGTTGTTGGAGTTGATTCATAGGAAGGAAACAAGATCTTGGAGTGGCATACGACGTGTTTCCTTAGGATAGAGATGCACTAGCATGGACCTTGGAAAAATAGGCTGAGCACTTGGATTGTCACGTTCAAGCTTAGCAGCTTATATGTTCTACCCATGGATTTTTAGGGGTAGACATACATATGAGTTTGGGGATCGTAGACATATATGATGTTGTTAGACCTCCTCTTGGGAGTCATGAGGATATGAATAGCATGAGTGATGATTGGAGTTGGCCTATACGAAATGATGCTGTCAGTAATATGATGTGATTTGTTTAAAGGACTAGATAGACTATTGTCATCTCAGAAACCGTGCTTAAAGATAGGATGATAAATGTTCATTCGCACACTAGAATCCTTGAAACCCTTAAGCCCTACCAAGCCATAACATGGTCAGATCATGACCACCGGCTATGGTTCTAGATCATAAGACCTTGGCCAATGCTCAACCATGGCCACCACCAATGCCTCAGCCCACTTTACGTACGCCATAGATCTCATGGAGTGCTTAGACAAGATAATTCTCATCATCATTTGGTGACCTACTTGTCCACCTGAAGACAGAAGAAGAGCCGTTCAGCTAGTCAAGGAACATTTGAAGACCGCCATGCCAAGGAGGAAGCACTACACCCACCACCACCTTCAAGAAGTAAACTTCCGCCTCGAAGACCAGGTGTACCTACAAGCCACTTCTCTCGGAGGAACCAAGCTTGGAATTCCCATGACAAGGGGACCTACACCAAGATTCATCGGCTCCCTTCGAGATCACTCCAAGATTTGACAACCCCCTCCGATATCACTACGAGATGAAGAGAGGACAGATACCAACTAGAGTTACCACCTAACTCACCCACTGTGCACAATGTCTTTCCACACGACACCACTCCGGAAACATTTCTAACTTCGACTTGCCCGATCTCTCGAGGACATTGACCACCAAGCCATCGACCCTAGCCCAATCTAACCTACATGAGCTACCCATTAGCAACCTAGATCAAGAAGAACGTCATACGCGAAGCCACACCATCAAGTATTTCAAGTTCAATGGAGCACCAAATAGAAGCAGAAGCAACATGAGGACTTGAAGACTACCCAAGATCCAAGTTTCCATACTCCTTTCGCGCCTAGTCAGGGAATCTCGGGGCGAGATTCTTGTAAGGGGGTAGGTCTGTCACACCCTGATTTTCATGCCACAACACTTAAGTCAATAGATCATGCTAAAAGGTGGTTTGACAAAAACTTTTGAGTGTTTTGTCTTTGCCTTGATTTGATTTTTGTCTGCTGTTTGCAAGTGCTCTAAAAATCAATTAAACCCTCCAACTTCTATACTTCATCTCCTTGATCCAAAAACCTTTCCCAATGATCATGCCATGTGTATAGGACATAAAAATAATTTCTTGCAAAAATAATTTGGCCAAAAAGTATTTTCTAAAATTAGTTTTTTCAAAAACCCCTGAATTGAGGTTTGCACTGCAAGTACTTAATTAAGGGCAGTAAAAATCTTTCCAAAAATATATTTGACTCCTATTAGATATAGGATACCCATAAACCACAAAAATATAATTTTAAAAGTTATTTTCCTATTTTATTTAAAAGCTTTTTCTTAAGGCCAGAAATGGTCTTTAATAGGGAAAAATTATTTTATTGCTTCAAAAATATTTGGCAAAATTTAGGGAAACTCATAGGACATATATTGTCCATATATAAGAGTTTTAACACATGGTCATGTTCAAAATATTGGTCAAATCCCTCAAAAACCCTTTCTGGATATTTCAAGCTTTTAAAATATTTACAAAGGAAATATTCTCCCAAAATTCCAAGGAAATTCTATCATGTCACATATGACATATTTGGTGATCTTGCCAAGTCTCAAGTCTTGGAGAACTAGATAACATCATCAAATCCCCTCAAAACCACTTCTGTCCATTTTGAAGTTTGAGCAACTTTACATTACCAAACATGTCCAAATGTTCCCAAACCTTGTGAACATGCTAAAATGGTCTAATAATTCATCTAGACAAAATGGCACAAGTTGGAGAACAAGTTAACTTGATCAAAGTTCCCCAAAACCCTTTCTGACCAAAACCAAATTTGGACAACTCTACATTGCCAAGTGTGTCCTTTTGATCTTAATTTTTGTGGACATGTTCAAATCCTCAAATGATGACACTAAACCAAGTGGTGCACTAAGGAGAACATATTTTCATGACTAAATCTTGGGAAACCCATTTCTGTTCATTTCTAGGGTTTACCAAAGTTGCATTGTCAACTTGCTCCAAATGAGCTCCAAATGGGTGGAAGGCCCTAATAGTGTGTGTCATATCACCATGTGGAGCCTCATGACAAATGGAAGTCATCTTATTGCCCAAACCATTATCAAACACCTTCTAACATTTTGCAAAAACCACTATTTTGACCCCTTCCACTATTCTTGGTGAGCTCTAATTTTTACCACAGCCCCTCAGAGTCCCCTTGCACCTCCAGTAGCAATGGAAAATCCATGGCTCAATTATTGGGGTGTGAAAACCCTCATTTCCTTCTCTAGACAGCAGCATCCTTCTCCTTTCTCACCTCCCTCCTCATTCTAGTGGTTCACCAGGGCATCCAAGGCCACCTCCCCTTTGTTTACTCCTCCCCAAACACCCTAGACACAAGTGGCCACGCCCTACAAGCCAAAGGCATGCCCTGGCATGCAATTGGCGTGCTCCAGAGCGCGCTACTGTAGCCGCCCCCTTCCAACCGCCTCCGGCCACCTAGGGCCTCCCCCTCGTGTCTCCTGAGGTCACCTCGACGTCCGCAGCACGCTACACTGTCATCCACCTCCTCTTTTCCCTCTCCGGCTCTCCTCGCGTGCGGACAGGCGCGCCGCCGCCGCGCCGATCGCTGGCCATGTAGGGACCCGCCTTGCCGCATTCCCCACTCCCTCTCTTCTCCTCTTGGGCGTAGTCCACGCCCACGAACACCCCGGACATGGCCGAGTGTGCCAATTCGGCCTCCAGCATCGCCTAGGCCGTGGCCATGGACGCCGTCCACGGTGCACCGTCACCCCGCCTTAAACGACCATCCCGAGCCCCTCCTCTGGGCGCCATTCGCTCTATCTTCCCCTCAGAGACCTACTCGAGCAGCCAGCTCCCCTCCCCGTGCCTTCCATCCACCACAATGGCCGAAGCCTTGCCGTCGGCCTCCGCGTAAATCCGCACCCATCTCCCCTCCTCCTTCCCTCTGGACCGAACTAGAGCACCCCACTGTCACCTCGAGACCCTCCCGTACTTCTCCGCCTCCTCCCTGTGGCTGTTCCGTCGAGCTGCATCACCACCGTCGGCCTCGTCCGCCTGGATCGACGCCTTGCTCGACCGGTGCCCTGGCGACCGTGCCACCACGGTTGGGCAGCGGCTGGGTCCCCGAGCACGCCGGTGGGCGAGCATCGCCGGAGGCATACTGCGCGCCGGCAAGCCGCCGTCGATGCCGCCCTTGCCTCTCTTTCTGTTCGGCGGGAGGTTGGGGATGAACCCGACAGTGGGCCCGCTCGTCGGCTGACACGATGGGGCGGGCCCATGAGTTAAGTGAACACGGCCTCTGCTTTCGTGGCGCTTCGCTCGAGGAAGGCGTATTTCCCCGAGTACACCTTCTACGTCACCCCCCACTCCGCGCACGTGGCCGAGCCATGGGCGGCCCGATGCACCGCCGCTATCCCTCGCCCGGTGCGCTCTGCTGCCGCCCAGATTTGGCCCATTTAGGTAAATCCCTCTCCTTTTCTTTTTCTATAGACTTCAAAAATCCATAGAATATTCATATTATCTCCCAATTTGATGATTCAAATTTCTAATAGTTCATCAATTCCTGATCTATCACATGGTGCAAATTGCACATTTTTCCATAAAGATTTTCTTCATAAATATTTATCAAATCCCATTTTCCCACTTCTGTCATAAACTTTAGAAAATCACAGAGGGCTCATATTTGATCCAAATGCCATGATTCAAATTCCTAGATGCATCTAAGTTCATAACTTAGTTTATGAACATTTTTATTAATACTTTCTGAACCACACAAAATAATGAGCCATTTCTTCATATTTGACAACTTTGCAAATTCATAGGAGAAACATCTCAACTCCAAATCCAGTGAAACCAATTCCTAGATGCTTCTAAAATCATCCTTTGTTAAATGGGTGCCTTTGCTCATTTTTCAAAAATATATTTCTGTACACTTCTTGCAAATCAATAAACCCCTTGATTCCACCATATCATAATGTTTAGGGATATCCATTCATCAAACACCAATGAAACCACTTTGGTCACTCCTCATATGATCAGAGGTATCCTAGAAAAGTCCAACTCAAATTTTTAGAGCACTTTTATTTCCTGCCTTGTTGTGTTGCTTATTATGGTTGCTTTCGACGATAGTGGACGAAGTAGACGAAATGCTCGGAGTTGGACCAGAGATATTTGAAGACCTCGAAGATTTGTTGAACCAGGCAAGCAGCCCTTTGACCATGTTTATGAAACCATCTTATACATGCCATATAGTTCGTTATTATTGTTGCATCGGAATCATGATGAGGTGGTAACCACTTGATGGCTTGCCCCCGAACTTTGTCATTGATACTTGCATTGTGCATGACCCTACCTTCTTATGAGGGTTATGCCGGTGGGAGTAGATAGGATGCTAATGTAGATGCTACGCAAAATGGGATGGGTTTATGCATGGTGAAGGAGGCAAAGCTTTTTCAAAAGACTTTTCGAAAACCCCGTCGGGTGCCACTTATGCCCGAGAGAGATGATGAGATGGGTGACCACTTGATGATGAAGTGGTGTGCCAAGGAAAGTGTGTGTTGTTTTCAAAAAAAGGAATGGTCGGAGTTGCGACCGTTATTCCAACCTTACATGCGCAACCACTCTACCCTTATATGGGAAAGGGCATTGTTGAGTACCTAGACCGATACTAGCTTGGAGCCCGCATTACTAGTGGCGGGAGAGTTGTTGGTGCGCTCTCTCGGGGCGGGTCGTGCGGTAGGGCGGCCATGACCATCTTTATGGGGCACGGACACACGTTGGTACCCGTGCGGTGGTATGTGATGAATATGGGAGCAAGGCTCCACGAAAATGCTATGTGAAATGTTGGGCACGGGGTTCTTGCTAATCGAGTGGACTCCATGTTAGTGTCGTCTAGGAAAGGTAGTGATCGGTGCTTACCCTGTACTTGAGGTACCGCGGGTCGTGGATGACACGGAAGTTCCCGGATCTAGTGGGTAAAGTGTGCAACCTCTGCAGTGTAAAACTATTGAATAGCCGTGTCCACGGTCAAGGACAGATTGGGTAACCGCTCTTGGGCTCGTCCACTTGTTTACAAACCCAGCGTGTGTGATGATGGAAATGACTTGGGTCAAGTCAAAGGACTTGACACGATTGAGATGGGTTGGTGCCCGCTCTGTTTATGATAAATGGGTTGGTGCCCACTATATTTATGTTGATATCTGTAACCAGTCCTCATGGTTACTTGGACTCTCTTGATGCATGCTTTATAGGATGTTGAACATGTCATTGCACTCAAAACTAGCTTTCTGCAAAAATTTACCTATGTTATGCATTGTTGTACCTTGAACCAAAACATGGGTTGCTTGCGAGTACATTCAAAGTACTCATTGGCTTGCCACTGGTTATTTAATTGACCAGGCATGGAAGAACAGGATATGATGAAGAACACTTCGGTGACGAGCATGCGAGCTAGGACGCTTCCCAGTCAGAATGCATGTAGGGTTAAGGTAGATGGCATGGGTCCAAGTTATCGACGAAGATTTCCGCTGCGATGTTATACTCAAGACTCGACCATAATGGTCCTACTTGTGTAATACGGTATGTATGGATGTAAGACTCTTGTTATTCAGCTTCTGTGTGTTCAGTGAGCATTGATCTCTGGGATCACTGTACATGTGCATTCGGTGATCACGACTTATGAGTCGGGGTCCCCACAGGCACCCATGCCTTTGCCCGGCTTAATGCGGCCACAGCTCCGGCTCTTGAAGATGCCCGCCTTAAATCTTGAATTCGTTGAGGCAGCACTGCGAGATGCTTCAGTACATCTTGAAGGAGGTGGGGAGTGGTATTTGATAAGGCCACAATGGCCAAGGCACGTTGTGACCCAGAGTACAACTGCTCCAATAAGGTATAAACCTCCTTAAGCTTAATGAGCATGTTTTGCTTGAGGTTGGTGCTCCTGGGGCCTATATATTCACAAGCATAAATGAGCCGGAGATAACCATTACAATAACCTTTGAAAGATTACAATGTTTAAGGTTTTTCAGAGTGACTTACCGAAGTTGGCTGAGACCATTTGGGATATCTGCCGTTTTAAGTCGGACAGCTCGGTCATTGCTTCCGCAAGAGATGCTTCTGCCGTTTCGGCCCGAGTCACCTGTGAAGCCTTCTCGTCAGCCCAGATTTTCTTCTCTGCTTCAAAATTTTGCTTCAACTTTTCTTGTTCAGAGACGATGAATTCAAACTTGGAGTTGGCTTTTTGAGTTTCAAGCTCTTGAGTTTTTAGCCGGCTCTTCAGATCAGCAAGCTCCGATTCAATTTGACTTGTGGTGGCCTGTATTGGTACAAGGTTATGGTAAGAATCATGGTAAGGTAACATTCAAGTCCTAAACACTTTACAAGTAAAGATACTTGGCAGTTGGGGGCTAGTGTATGCTTAAAGAATTTTTTACCTACCCTGTCGGGTCATACATATCAAGTCTCAAGCACTTTACAAGTAAAGATAATTGACACTTGGGGGCTAATGTGTATTGCAAATTAAAATTATCATGTTACAACCGGGTTAAATATATTTTCTTTAAACTAGACAAACCAACAGAAAGTAGATTTCTAAGTCTACAGCATATTCATTCATAAGCAATAGACTTGGGGGCTGGTACAGTAAGTAAGATTCAGGAAAAAAACATAAGTTATACCTCAGATTTGTGTTGTATTTGTTTCACCATGTCAATTTCCAGGTCACGACTATTATGCCCTTGGTTCAGATAGCCCGAGACTATATCACCAATGCTTAAGTGAGTATAGTCAGTGATGTCCTGTTTGGCTTTTCGACGTTGGGCAAATTCTTCCTTGGTAGTGCATTGGGCAAGAACAGTAGGCCGGCCCGGTTCGACATATTGACTCTTTAGATATTCAACTTCCAGGTCAGTCGTCTTGGCCGGACTAGGAGCTTCCGGGTTATCAGAGTTGTGAATAACATCTTCAGCAGGCGGGTCAGAAGTTGGCATCGGAATATCAGAAGTTGGCATCGGAATATCAGAAGCTGGTTCAGGTGGCGGTTGATGGGTAGAGCTGTCAGGAGCGGATGAGTCAAGCGCCAGCTCAGTGACAACCGGGTCTTGGGAAGGCTTATTTTCCCTTGCCCTCTTGCTGGGCTTCACTTGCAGGCTGTCAATAAAGGTAGAAGGATGAGTATTAAAGCATAAGTACGGTAAAACTTAAAGTAAGACAGGTTACATTACCTAGGAGCCATTTTGAAAGCCGACATGTTTGGCTGCATCGACTCGTCAGAGGAAGGAGAGGTATCCTGATAATTGGAGTCAGATGAATTGAGAGGTTGGCGAATCAAACCCGCCAAAGGTAAAGCAGCACGTAAATCGGAGATAACCTCGGTCCGACGCTTCCTGGTTACATCGGGTAAGCCGGAGGAGAGTTATGCGTCTTGATTGGCCCGAGTCTGCCTCCGGTTCTCAAGCTGTTGTTGCTTCAAAAGAAATTGAGGATCTTGGTAAGCTAGAGGATGTGAAAATCTTACTTTCCGGGTCACCCTTCAGATTTTTTGATTTGGCAAAGGCTCTGAGTTGGAGGAGATTATTGTTACCTCTTCGTCAATTGCTTGACTGTTCCCTCTATCCTCCTGAAAGGATAGAATGTCAGTAAAGTAACGACAAAGGAGTTAAGAAAATCTAAGGATTACCTCTTCATCATCCGAAGAAGTGTCATCCAATTTAAGCATATTGGAGGCGCTGGGTTTCTTCTTCTTTGAGGTGCCCGTCTTGGCAAGGGGAGACTTACCAATGCAAGGTTGCTGCGGAAGGGCGTCGCGTTTTTCTAGTCCAACCAGGTTGATGCAGCGGCCTGAGTTGGAGAAGACAAGGAGATCTGCGACGGCGGCGGCGGCGGAGCTCGAGTGGCAGAGAGGAGGCAAGAGGAAGAAGAGGACTGGAAGGAGGAGAATGGCAGACTTAGGTCGCGCCTATTTATAAGGAAAGGATAACTGAGACGGCGCAGGAAACGAGGAGATAAGAATTATTATCCAGCGGCCCCGACGCCTCGATTTTTGGAACAGTCAATAAAAGCAGAGATCCGTTGAAGGATATGGTGGAATAGAAAAGGAATTTAAGAAAGGATGATGTCACACCGGGTTAACACGGATCCAGAAGATGACGTCATGGCGGGTTAAAGAAAACCCTCTGCATAGTCAGAAGACTGAAGATTTATTCTTTAAAGGTATTTTTAAGATTGACCTGAACAGGTTCAAATCAATCTGGGGCCTAATGTTGCGGATATAACTATATGTGTAAGCCGCCCAGAAGGGGCTGGGTTACGCAAAGAGGACTCACCAGAAAGAAGCCCAAGACCAAGCATGAAGATGGCGGTTCAATAAAGGGGCTTAAAGCCCACAGGCGACTTAAGGCCCGTTGTAGTAAACAGCCATGATGGCATGACTTGTATCGTAAGGTAGAATTAACTAGTCACCAAGCCGGACACTGCTTATGAGCCAGCCGGGACTCTATAAGCCACAAGGCGTCAACCCGTGTATGTAAGGGGACGACCTGCTGGCGGCTTAGGGCTAGAAACAACTCATCGAGAACCGGGCATAGCGTATCTCGCTCCCTGGTCATCGAAACATCAATACCAACCCAACTAGACGTAGGCCTTACCTTCACCGTAAGGGGCCGAACTAGTATAAAAACCTCTCGTGTCCTTTGTCCCGATTTAACCCCTTCAAGCTTCCTAGTTGCGATGGCTCCACAACTAATTCCTTTCACGAGGACATCTGACGTGACAATTCCACGAGAAAAGGGGAATAGTGAAATGACTCTGTTGTCTGCCTATATTACACTCAAAATGCAACTGCTGACGCCCATGTCACACCTGACCCTCAAGTAAAAACAAACACGCAAGCATTCATTGCCCTGCCTGCTTGCATATCCTCTCCCCTTTCCCTCTACCTCGATCCCCTGCCTGCAGCACTAGGGTTCCTCCAGCAAGCCGTCACCACTGGTCCCATCTGGCCTGGTCCTCGACGATGCTATGTCCAGCTAGGCTACATGGCCGGCAGGTAGGGGCAAATCTCCCTGGCTGCTCCTCCCTCTAGTTCCGCCCCTCATTCTCATGGTCTCCAACAACTTCTCCACTGTGGTTCGTCCAACGCACTACTCCGGCGGGCGCTGCACAACTACGGCTGATGCCACACTGCGGCAGAAGGCACCTTATTCCCCTACCCTCCTCCCAGTCCATGGCCTTGAGGTGCTATTGAAGGATGAGCTCATCCAACAAGGTGAGGATCTCCTCTGATTTTTTGCCAAATTTTCATTTTGGTCCACTATACGATGAATTGCTATGAGCTGCTTCTGCTGCTGCTATATGATGCATTGCTATGAGGTGCTCCTGCTGCTACTATATGATGAATTGCTATGAGCTGCTGCTGCTGTATGATGAGTTGCTATGAGCTGCTGCTGCTATATGATGAATTGCTATGAGCTGCTGCTGCTGCTGCTTATGATGAGTTGCTACAAGCTGCTCCTGCTGCTGCTATATGATGAATTTCTATGAGCTGCTCCTGCTGCTGCTATATGATGAATTGCTATGAGCTGCTCCTGCTGCTGCTATATGATGAATTGCTATGAGCTGCTGTTGGTATATGATGAATTGCACACTACTGTTGCTGTATGATGAGTTGCTATGAGCTGCTATTGCTGCTATATGATGCTTTTAGGTGGTGCTACTATATGATAATAACCAGCCACTTGGACCATCGAATTTCAATAAATAATTGTTCTTCATTTAAATGTGGGTCATGCGTTCTTCGTTTAAATTAGGCCATGGGATCTCTATGGAAAACATTGACCAAAGTAGATTGTGCCAAGTAGATGGTATCTTTATATTTGCATTTTGAGCAAATAGTGATGGTCTGTTTTCCTATCATATTAATTACTGCTCTGGGTTCAATTTGTGATGTTTGCAAGTCAATTTAATTTCCATATGGGCAGCAAAATGAAAAATATATAATGCAATCTAGACTTTCCTTGATCATACCAAAGATAAGTGAAAACATAATGAAAAGAACTGGTTGGCTTATTACATGGAGCTTATATTCACAGTGCTTATTTTCTTAGGATAACTCGTAATAAATGTCCCTAAGAAACTTGGCTAATAGAACGGCATACAAATAACATGTCACGATGATTGCAATGGAGGAGTGACGTACCATAACCTGCTTGTATAGGCTCACCGCTGCCTCTCCTTTTTGCGATGTTCCATGAAATTGCCACATACATCTTGTACTTTTTCATTGTGTAACCCTATCTGCAAATTGACACAGCTAATTTCAGACATCTCTACATGATACTACATTGCATATCCCTTGCGCATATTTAAACCACCAATTAAATATTGTGTGCGTACCATAAACTAGCCATGACTCTGTATGCTGGACTAGCAGGCACTCTAAGGGAGCCTAATGTAGTGCACTGGAATTCCTACATGCCACCTACGATTTTGTGTAATGTACTGCCCCTGTTCCTAAATATATGTCTTTGTAGAGATTCTAGTATGGACCACATACAGATGTATATAGATGCATTTTTGAGTGTAGATTCACTCATTTTGCTCCGTATGTAGCCTATAGTGGAATCTCTAGAAAGACTTATATTTAGGAACGGAGGTACGAGGTAGTATCATGTATGACATCTACATATCTAATTTAGCAGCCAATAGTAGAAATCATTGTCTGCACAAAGGGATTACCGGTCGAAAATCCTAGCAAAGCACGCTGGCAGGCACAGAACAATACAAGAGAGAGAGACCTGCTTACAAGATCATAGCAATGCCTCAGTCCAGGATCTTGGTTGGCCAAGCTGTTAGACCCAGAAGAAACATCGTCCTTGTAGTTCTTGCCAGCTGCATAACAGGTAACAGCGACTGGTTAGTATATTTGAAGTACATCGGGCAGGTGATGCTGGATGGGTTTAAAGGTGACAAGTACCTAGGCCATGGCGGGTGCTTGGCATCTCTCTAGACGGTGGGAATCAGGTTAGAAACATCGAGGGTGATGACGTTGCGCTGGCTGTCGGGGTCCGGTAAGGAGATCTAGAACCGTCGAGTAGGGTGTTTGTGGAGCGGCTCCGGTAGGGTGAACTACGGTGTGGGCAAAGCGGATCTGTGGTCGTGGACGAGGGCGTAGGTGAAGCTGCTCCGGTGGTTGGGTTAAGGATGGTGTCGACGACGCGGATCTGCGACCGTGGACAGGGCGTAGAAGCTGCTCCGGTGGTTGGGTTAAGGATGGTGTCGACGATGCGGATCTGCGGCCGTGGACGGGGCGTTAGAAGCTGCTCCGGTGGTTGGGTTAAGGGTGGTGTCGACGATGCGGATCTGCGGCCGTGGACGGGGCGTCAGAAGCTGCTCCGGTAGGTTGGATGAGGGTGCGAGGAAGAGGATCTGAGGCCGTGGACTTGTGAGTTGGCAAAGCGGCCCTAGTAGGGTTGAGAATGGTATAAGCGAAGCTACTCCGGTAGGGTTGACATTGGTGTCGGCGAAGCGGCTCCGGATGGGTGGAGGAAGGTGTCGGCGAAGCGGCTCCGGTAGGGTTGAGGAAGGTGTCGGCGAAGAGGATCAGAGGCCGTCGACGGGGGCATCGGTGGGGCGGCTCCGGGCGGTGTGGATGAAGTGTCTCCGGTGGGGAGTATGGATAAGCCGCTGCAGATGCGCGGCGGTTGACGAGTGTACCGGCGAAGCAGATCCGGTGCCGTGGACAAGGCCGGCACTGAATGGGCTGTGGTACCCTGGTGGATGAGCAGTCTACTTGTTTCTAGGGGAGGTGGGAGGGGTAGATGCGGCCGCGAAGCAGATCCGGCGAGGTGGACGCCGCTAGCAGTGAATGGGCTATGGTACGCCGGTGGATGAGCAGTCTAGGTATCGAGAGGAGGGAGAAAGGGTGATGAAATGCGGACGGCGTGATGTAAGATGCTCTGGTCTTTGTGGAGTTAGTCGTTTTTCTTTGGAGGGAGAGAAATGGGGTGCCATGTAGTGGGGGGAACTGGAAGTTACCAAAGCATCCCCGACCTATCATGTAGATGAGGGCGGTATTGTAACTGTTGGTCTCTGTGCACCAAGGACAAAAGGGGGATTTCGCATGCTAAAGACTAAGGTGGCGGAAATTTTAGAAGGAGGCGGGAGATTTTGCCGCCCGCGGGATTGTCCGTATCCAGTTTCAACTAATTTTGGACCGTGCTAGCAGGAAGGTCATGCCAGACTGTGTACACGGGGCACGCGTCAGCAGTTAATAACTTGTGTGAAGTCCACCCCAGAAAAAAGAGAATAACTCGGGATGATGCGCCGATAACTTGGACGTTCACACGGGCGCGGCCAATCTTACAGGTGTAGTGGCGAATTCACAAAAAAGGGATCAAACGCTCAGCCTATGTATTTCTCGTGTAAATAGATAATTTAGTGCCATTGGTTATTTACTTTAAACATAATGCATTGACATGTTAGTGTAGAGGCGCACAAAAAGAAATGGATATTGTAGTTAGCTACTTAAAAGTGTTACCTCGTATGATTACATAGCCTCCATTTCATAAATTGCGTACCCGTTGAATTCATATAGGAATATTACATATATTACTTCAAAATAGAAACTTAAATCATCCAAGACTAATGAATTTGAATGCAAGAGTAACAATGGTGCATGTGCATGATAGATACATTGGTTGTTTGAAGAAACATCACTGTAACTTTGGCATGCACAACTGAAAAGGTTTATTTAAATAGAAAAAAATGTGATATGTGAGTGTCCAATCTTTATAGCGTTGAATCGATATTGTACCTTTGGCCACGATACGAAGTAGATATTGACTTATGTTCAAGCGATGCACGTCCACGATCGCTAGATAGTGATACGTGAATGAATTGTGCAATCTCTCTCACACGCATACGTATCTCATTTCCATGTGGGCATTGGAATCACACACGTGCACTTCATGTATTTCTCTCCCTCTTTCTACCCCATCCTACAAGTCTCTCACACAGAAACACACACGCTCTCTATGCCTAACATGCCAACCCCTTTAATTCCGCCCACGCACATCCACTAATGTCTCAAAGTATAATAATGTCTCTCACACATATGCTATCTACCTATCCCTTAATATAGCTAGATATGTGTCACACAAACTCATTCTTCCTACTTGAAAGATGCCCATGTGTTGCACGGAACATCAAGATGCATTTGTAGGAGAAGTTTATCTTGTGGGAGAAAAGGATGAACGAGGGAATGCCTTATTTGCAAATGCGGAGAGGGGTGTGGGTATCTTTTTGCAAAATTGCCATATTTTCCTTCCTGTCCGTCGGATATAAATCGGATGGCCTATATTGCAGGATGGCAGGAACACCATCATCACCAACTCTATTTTTTTATAAGAGTAGAGATATGTGAGTGTCACTGCCCCCCCCCCCCACACACACCCACACTTCCCAGCACCGAAGGAGTAGGGTGACACCTCGATCTTGATAATAATATATTGACTGGCTTCTCTCTCAAACATACACACACACACACACTACCCAGCACCGAAGGAGTAGGGTGACACCTCGATCTTGATACTAATGTATCGACTGGATTCTCTCTCAAACATACACACACACACACACTACCCGCCACCAAAGGAGTAGGGTGACACATCGATCTTGATAATAATCTATCTACTCCTCTTTCAAACACACACACACACACACACACACGCTAGTTGTGCCTCTGTGCCTACCGCGCACACTCTCGATACGTCTTTCTCTCCCCCCCAACAATGACAGCAGAAGGGTGACAACTCGATCTGATCATAATCTGTCAATTGGTTTCTCTCTCAAACATTGTGTCTCGGTGCCTCTATCGGTAGCCCCTCGATATGTGTAGACTTCTCGCACGCGCACAGTTGTATTGACGATGACGCTGAACCCAGTGTGCCTTGTTTTTACCGGCCTCATGTGATAGTTTTCACCCTGTTTTCTGTTAATTCAAAAGGCAACCTTTTCTTTGTTACTACTAGTGAATCTGAAATCATTCGGGGTATACATAAAATATATCACTTCAACCCAATTATCGCAGCAACTATTTTAAAAGAAATTAGCTAGCTGCACGTGCGTTGCACGGAACATCAAGATGCGTTTGTATGAGTAGTTTATCTTGTGAGAGAAAAGGCTGAACGAGGGAAGGCCTTATTTGCGAACATGGAGAAACGTGTGGTTATATTTTTGCAAAATTGCCATAGTTTCTTTCCTATCCGTTAGATATAAATCCGACGGCCTATATTGCAGGATGGCACGCACACCATCATCACCACCTCTGTTTTCTACTCCCTCCGTCCGAAAATACTTGTCATCAAAATGGATAAAAAGAGATGTATCTAAAACTAAAGTACGTCTAGATACATTTCCTTTTATCCATTTTGATGACAAGTATTTCTAGACGAAGGGAGTATTTGTCTTTTTAGAGATTTCAACAAGTGACTATGACCGGACCTTACCAACATACTCAAAAAAGTAGTCCATAATTTTGATGTTACCCTCTTTTCTTGGCAGTACAATGCCATCTGGATACCTCATAAATAAATCAAGGACAAATCTGATCCCTTCCTGAAAAGACATATGTAGCAAAATGAGTGAATCTACACTTTAAAATATGTCTACATACACATCCGTATGTGGTAGTCCATTTGAAATCTGAAAAAGACAAATATTTAGGAACGAATGGAGTATATATAAGAGTAGACATGGAGATATATCTCGGCATGGTCTACAACAAAAATGTGTTGGGCTGGTTAGCGCGGATGCTCGCAGCGATGACATGAGTTCAATTCTGTCTTTTAACTTTAGATTTTTATATTATATATTACTCTACTTATTTAATATATACTTCTTTCACTACTGTACTGACAGTGGAACCCACAGAGTACTTAGAGTATTAAGGATGGACTTGTTTCTTTTTAACTTTCTGTATGAAGCTGTAGCCACCCTGCAAGTCACGTGTACACTGTACATGCAATTAACTTTTTATAGAGGGACAATCATACAGGCAATTAACTCAAATGGATTGGATGTCACTCTGTTATTTCCAGCATAAAGAGCATCTCCAACGGCAGCCGGCAAATTTCCTCCCGCTTCCTTCCGTCGAGGACGACATCAAACGCCAGCGGCATACATTTTTACAACTCTAACCAACCATATGAAATTCGTGCAAACACGGACTGATTTCATATAAGCATGAAGGATTTCGTATAAAAAAGCCGGATCTTCATATAAACATGATGGATTTCATTACATTTACATGAACTAAGAGGTGCCAATCCGGCTCTCTTTAATAATTAACACTCCCTCCGTCCGGAAATACTTGTCCTAGAAATGGAGATATCTAGACTTATTTTGGTTCTAAATGGCCACCCGTGGATCCCTTTGTCTTCCTCGTATCCGTCAGACACTTGCGGGGTCGACGAAGGTCCTCAGAAGAGACGAAGCAGCAAAGAAACCACCTGAATCCGCGGTCGTCGCCTCGGCGGTGGCCTTCATGGGTCTCAAGTGGCGGCGGCCTCCCGTGTTCTACTTCTCCTCGATGATGGCGGTGGACACGGAGAAGCTGGCCACCAACTCATCGCTCTCCACGCACCCGGCTTCTGTCTCTGCCTACATGGCGCTTTCGCAGGCACGGGAGGCGTACCCATAGACACGGGAGGTGCGGCCACCGCAGACACTGGTGGCGCGGTACGACGTGGCAGCGACGGCGCCCGTACGGGCGTGCTCGCCGCCGTGCCGGTGTGGAGCAACTCGCCACTCCTCATCGAGCTAAACTGGAGCGGCGAGTTGCTGAACCACGCGCCTGCTTGGGTTGGCAACTGGCTTAGTCGGGCCAAGCGAGGTTGGTGAAGCACCGAGCAGCATCGCCCGTATCCGGAGGGCTCGGCGGGCCACCCAGCCGGGTAATATGCCGGAGAACGGCTCATCGGAAGCCATCGGAAGGGTGGAGAAAATGGTGAAGGAGGAGATGGGGGAGAGGCGGAGGGGTGCGATTCTTGCCCGCTGTCTGTCTGGGCTCGTGTAAATAGAGGGCGGACGGTAGGAGCTTGGCTGGCGTCTCGCCCCATTTAAACTGAGGGCGGACGGGAGGAGCTCGGCCGGTGTTGCATTTAATTCCGGCCCACTCATGAACGGGCGTGTGGCCGGAGTAGGATTCTCGGTTTGCATGCGGGTTTAATGGAGGGGTTTAATGGAGGCGTCGGGCATGCAGCGGGCGGCGCAGTACTATTCGATTTCACAGCATTAATGAGCCGTCAAATCACAAAGGCCATCGCCTCTCGTGAAACCGACCGAGCTAGACTGCCCCGCCCTCTAGCCTTTTAAAAAAGGTATATACTCCACTTTTGTACAGTAGTAGTATCGATGGATTGCGCCATGGAGCAATACTTGAAATTAAAAAAAAGCTGGTACATATAGAGAGCGCTCGTGAACTATGTGTCATACATGGGAATAAATAATGTACTACATGATACTAATATATGATACATGGCACAGGAGTACTAAGTATTATTAATACAGTTTTGCTAGAACTCATCTAGATGAGATATAATTTGGTCTCATTCATCTTTTATAGCCATTGGATGTGATGCTATAATATGCGTGTGTGCTAATGTGGGGTTATATTTGTTCTTGTGCAACGAACTGACCACTGCATGTCATGTTTGATAGTCTCAAGTCATTAAAAGCATACAAGCCCCACATCACTTCTTGGTTGATTCCTCTATTTATGTCAAAAAATAAGAAGCAACGTGAGAGTTAATGCACCACGCCTATGTGTTTACTAGTATTTGGTTTTCGTAAGATGACTTAATACTCACCTAGACAGAGGGAGTATTCGATTTGACAGTGAGCGGCGCAGACGAGGGAGGGAGTAGCAGTTCCCGATATGTTGAATGGCCAATGCATCCTCCTTCAATTAATGCATGAGGAAAGTAATGGGAGGAGGTCCGGGAAAAGAGGCTGCACGATCTGAATGCAATGCAGTTTGCCCTCATTGCCCTCATACAAAGGCGCCCCTCCATTCCAATGCATCTACCACATCGTACACACCTAAGCATTTGCCTAAGCACGTACACTAAGCGCAAAAGAGCTCGCTCCAGACCCATGGCGACGATGCGCGTGAGCGGCCAGCGGCTATGCCAGATGGTCCACGACGCCGGCCTGCGGCATGGCGCCGAGGATTATCTCCAGACGGTGTTGCAGACCGGCTGGTGGATGGCCGCCGTCGACGCCAACTACGACTCTTAGTTGGACCAGATGATCGTTGCCACTAGCAACAAGTTCACCGTCCTCAAGAAGCTCGCGAATGACATCGCCGTACTCCTCCAGCCCATGCGCCCGGGCTCCTCATTGCCTGCCACCCTAATCGGCCTCCATGGCCGGAACCTCTTTCAAGCACTGGTGGCCCTGCGACTGCCCGCCGACGCCACGAAGAATGTCCACCTAGAGGTCGCGCTCGCCGCGAGGCGCCTCACCCTGCAAGAATTCGTCAACATACACATCCATGTGTACGAGCAAATCTTGTACATAGGTATCTACAAGGACAGTGAGGACGCTACGACGTTGGCCTTACTCAACCGACTGGAAGCCTTGGATGCCTTTGTTGAGAAGCACCTCGACCTCGCCACAAAAGCAGTCGCTCCTTAGCCACCGGTCGGTGGCCCGGCGCACTAAGTTGAGGAGGAGGAGGTCGTACGTTCGTGGATCCATCTTTCTTCTTGCCTTTTGTAACCACCATTGCGATCGCATCATCGTGGCTGAGGGAGTCCTGGACTAGGGGGTGTCCGGACAGCCGGACTATCATCGTCCGCCGGACTCCAAGACTACGAAGATACAAGATTGAAGACTCCGTCCCGTGTCCGGATGGGACTTTCCTTGGCGTGGAAGGCAAGCTTGGCGATACGGATATGTAGATCTCCTACCATTGTAACCGACTACTGTGTAAGCCTAGCCTCTCCGGTGTCTATATAACCGAGGGCTTTAGTCCGTGGGACAACATACATTACAACAATCATACCATAGGCTAGCTTCTAGGGTTTAGCCTCCTTGATCTCGTGGTAGATCTACTCTTGTACTACCCATATCATCAATATTAATCAAGCGGGGCGTGGGTTTTACCTCCATCGAGAGGGCCCAAACCTGGGTAAAAACATCGTGTCCTCGTCTCTTGTTACCATCCGCCTAGACGCACAGATTCGGGACCCCTACCGAGATCCGCCGGTTTTGACACCGACATTGGTGCTTTCATTGAGAGTTCCTCGTGTTGTCACCGATAGGCTTGATGGCATCTTCAACCAACAACGCGGTCGTGGTGAGACTTTTCTCCCGGACAGATCTTCAGATTCGGTGGCCGCCTGCGGGCCAATTCACTTGGCCATCCGGAGCAGATCGAAGCTTCGCCCCACCCGTCGGTCGATTCGAAGCTTAAACTACACGGCCAATGTCCGCGGAGACTTGATCTTCGACGGACTCGAGGCACAGCCAAGCGCGCCGCACTGTTGCGATGGGCATGATCTAGCTCTGCCGCCGAATAGTGCCTTGGTGGCCGCACACGAATCCGCTCCGGCCATTAGTCCGGAGCTGATCCCCAGATCGAGGACCGGTGGATAGACGCCGCCCCGGGGGCTTCAACATCCACGGCGATGGAGCCGAACACTAATCTCGTCCCCTGCGAAACTCGTGATTCCGAGGCGCCGGACTCCTCGCCGGACTCCAAGCCTCCCGCGCCCCCGCCAATCAATTCGGATTGGGCGCCGGTCATGGAATTCACTGCCACGGACATCTTCCAATATTCGCCTTTTGGCGACATCCTGAATTTATTAAAGCACCTCTCGTTATCAGGAGAGTCCTGGCCGGACTATGGCCAGGATGGTTGGGGTACGGACGACGAAGAAATTCAGAGCCCACCCACCACCCACTTTGTAGCCACTGTCGACGATCTAACCGACATGCTAGACTACGACTCCGACGACATCGACGCTATGGACGACGATGTCGGAGACGAACAGGAACCAGCGCCTACAAGGCACGGGAGGACCACCTCGTCACATGACATATACATGGTGGATACCCCAAAGGAGAGCGATGACGATGACCAACAGGCCACGGCAGAAGATAACCCCGCCGATAAACAACCAAAACGGCGGCGCAGACACCGCCCTAAGTCCCGCCTCAACGACAACAACGCTCCCAAGGAGCCCGCAATAGGGCAGGGCTCACAAGCGGACGATGAACATGCAAATAAGCAACCGTCCAAACATGACGAGTCAGATAATCAGCCGTCGGAGAACAAGAACCTCCGGAAAATACTCGTCAGTACTGCAAGAAGCCTGAAGAAGGAAAAATAGAGGCTCAAAACAGCGGAAAACACACTCAGAATGAGATGGAGCAAAGTGCTCAAAACCGCAGATAATTACGGCAACGGCCACCAATCAAAGGGCTACCCGAAGCGCAAGCTGTTACCGGAATTCGACGAGGAGGCCATAGAGCCTCCACCGTCCAAAAATAAAGGGGCTGCCTGGTTGGATAGACGGCGGATGATGAGCCAAATTCGACAATGGCGCCACACATAAATCAACCAACGAACTTGGAAGGATAGATGGCCCAGCCAGGTCCATCTACGGGCCAAAGGAGAAGGCCCCAAGAAGCAAGGCAACACATCAAGTGTCCGACGATAGCGGCACACAAAAATACAGGGGCGCCGCACACCCACTATGTTTCACCGATGAGGTGCTGGACCATGAATTCCCAGCAGGATTTAAACCCATAAACATAGAGGCCTACGATGGAACAACAGACCTGGAGTCTGGATAGAAGATTATATACTGCATATACACATGGCCACAGGAGACGATCTCCACGCCATAAAATATCTACCCCTCAAGCTCAAAGGGCCAGCCCGTCATTGGCTTAAGAGCCTCCTAGAAAACACTGTTGGAAGTTGGGAAGACCTCGAGGATGCGTTTAGAGCAAATTTTCAAGGGACTTATGTCCGTCCTCCAGATGCAGATGAGTTAAGTCACATAACTCAACAGCCCGGAGAGTCGGCCATGAAATTTCGAACAGGTTTTTACCAAAAGAACCAAATAGTCGACTGTCCGGACGCCGAAGCCTTAGCAGCTTTCAAACATAATGTCCGAGACGAATGGCTTGCCAGGCACCTCGGTCAAGAGAAACCGAGGACAATGTCCGCACTAACAAGCCTCATGACCCGCTTCTGTGCGGGAGAAGATAGCTGGCTAGCAAGATGCAGCACCAGCGACCCAAGTACATCCGAGATAAGAGATGGAAACGGAAAATCACGGCGTAGAAAAGAGTAGCACCGGAATAAAGAGAAAAGCCCAAAGAGCACGGCAGTCAACGCCGGATTCAAAAGCTCGAGGCCCAACAACAAAACATAGCCTCTCAAGGATGACAGTGACGAATTGTCCAACTTAAACAAGATTTTGGGTCGGATATGTCAAATCCACAATACCCCCGGAATGCCTGCAAATCACACCCACAGGGATTGTTGGGTTTTCAAACAGTCCGGCTGACTAAATGCGGAACACAAGGGGCTCGACGCGTCAAGCGAAGAAGATAAACCCCACCAGCAGAGCACCGGAAAACAAAAGACTTTCCCACAAGGGGTCAAAGCAGTAAACTCACTTCATGTGATAATACAGAAAAATAGTGCGGCACTTTCTAAAAGAGCTTATGACGGTCCAACCAGCGAGACCGTAGAGATTGGATATCAAAACCAATCACTTTCGACCACCTGGACTATTCCAGAAGCGTTCGAAACGCGGGACGGACTCCCCTGATATTGAATCCCATAATAGACGGATTACAATTTACTAACGTCCTAATGGACGGAGGCAGCGACTTAAACCTGCTGTATTCAAAAACAATCCGTAGGATGGGGATAAACCCTGCCAAAATCCGACACAGCCACACTTCCTTCAAAGGAGTGACGCCAGGCCCTTACGCCAAGTGCACAGGCTCCATATTACTAGAAGTCGTGTTCGGATCGCCGAACAATTTTCGACGAGAAAAATTAATTTTTCATATCGTCCCATTTGAAAGTGAATATCAAGCACTCTTGGGACGAAAGGCTTTTGTCCGCTTCAACGCCATACCGCATTACGCGTCTCTTACACTCAAGATGCCCGGTCCGCGTGGCGTCATTTTAGTGCGAGGGTCACTTAAAGACCCCGGACTCGGATAGACGAATCCGGCGTCAGTAGGCTAGGGGCTCCCTAGCCGCATACCCCTTCACAGGGGGCTGCGCGCACAAACAACCGCGGGTTCATACAAACCCTGCTTTAATTATTTATATTTCTTATTTTACACATATTTTTCGCACGAATTGTTTTAAAAAACTAAACGTTCCTCTCTTTCTACAGATGAACAACGTGCATACCCATCCAGGATAACGGCGCAACGGAGACACAGGCGCAGACGTGAAGTAGGGACCCGTTGTGAGGATTCTTTTCAGATTAAGACCCTGCGTAAACCTTTATTACTGTCTCTTGTTGTTGTTCTCCCTTGGTTTTTTCCTATAGCCAAAGCGGAGCCTGACGCTTTGGCATCGGCCGCGTCAGAAGACCATGACCGTACCTGGACACTAGGGGCTTAGGGCATCGTTCTGCCCATTATTATAAAGATCGAACACCTTAGGGAGTGTTCGGCGTCTCGAGTTAGGCATTATATGCATCAGCTCCGAATCATGTCTTTGGTCAAATGTTGGGTTTGCCTAGCTCCTGTGTTTTGCTGCCTTACGTTCCGTATCATCGGCTAACGCGCACCGGAGAACTATCGCGATTGTGCCCCGATTCGGCCGGGCGAGCACCTCAAGATGAAAGCCAAAACTGACCGCCATGATATAGCAAGAGATCTGGTCAACCACTCGATCGATTGCCGGAATGTTTAGAATTCCCGCTTTGACGAAGGACCGCTTTTCGGTCGTGCACATACGCACTTCGAATTCAGAGAGTGCGGTGCCACCAGGCTATATCGTAGCCCCACCCTCGAGCTCCACGGCTAAGTGAAAGTGATAAAGCATTATAGTCCGGATTGCCTCGTTCGCTATGCTACCACCTCCTTAAACAGGACCGAGACGTCGGATTAAGTGTGAAAACGCGCTATTTTTGCGAACACCCCCGCACCTTGTGCGTGGGGGCTGAAGTCGAAGACTGCAATCTTTCAAGTTATACAAATGTATACGTAAATGGCCGCACAGGAGAAGTTTTACTACTTGGGACGCACAAGTATAAAAAGCAATTATAACATAATCATTGTTTTACAAGCTAAATCGTTCATTTGAACGTGATATTTTTCGAGCACTGCGACTCTATTACACGAGCGCCACTCATAACTTCCCCGAAATAGTGCTCGGCAGGGAGCCGGCTTTCATCCGATCGCGAGCGGCAACAGCGGTGGCATCCATCTCCGGACAGTGCGCCTTTACACGGGCAAGAGCCATCCGCGCGCCCTCAATGCAGGCCGACCGCTTCATCTCCTTTACGTGCGGCACCGCTCCAAGGAATTGCTGCAGTAAGCCGAAGTAGCTCGTCGCCTTGGGCCTCTCTGGCCAGACATGGGCCACGATGTCAGTCATGGCAAGTCCGGACAATCTATTTAGCTCGGCCCATTCAGCCAACCAGTCTGTCAACGGAAGTGAGCGATCCGGACTATGGAATTGAGACCAGTATAGCTCTTCCGTCTTGTGATCCTCCTGGCTCCGGAAGTGCTCAACGGCATCAGTCGCACTTGCAGCTAAGTCCATATACGGATCCTCCGGACTCCACAGCCGCTAAAATTGAGCATACTTCCCTTCCATAAACCGGCGACGCAGCAGAAAAGGCTTGCCAGCCACGATATCCCCGGCCTGGCGCAGTTCCTCCTTCATAGCCCGCATTGCAGAGTGGGCATCCTTGGCTTCGGCGGTGGCCTTCTTCAGGTCTTCCCGCTCCGATAAGTGCTCCTTTTCAAGAGCCTCATTGCGGTCGGCAGCATCCTTTACTTTCATGGCCAATTCGGCCACCTCCACCTCGCTTAGGCGGTCGCAGCCTTTCGGCTTTCAACTCCTCGGCCGCCCTCGAGGCAGCTGCGTCACTCCTTCGGGCTTGCTCCTTAGCTCGAGCAAGTTCAGCCCGAAGGCTCTCCACAGCAGCAGCACCATCTGTACAACAGCATATAATTTATTAGAGGAGGGCTTCGACCCCCTTAAATAAAGCGACTGCGGAGAACTTATTTACCTTGCGACTCGTCAAGTCGCCGGTTGACAAGTGCGATGTCCGCATCCGCCATGTCAAGTTGCCGACTCAACTCGGCAAACTCACTAGTCCGGCTAGCCGTCGGACTATCCGCCACCTGCATAGGAACGGCGACATTCATTACTTGCGATTTCGATCCTCGGCACGCTGTCGTTCCCGACAACCTACCGAGTCCCAGGGGCTACTATCTATACAGGGCGCATTTTTATATGCAAAACTGTTAAAAGACAAATGGGTGCGTCATTCTCGCATACCTCAAATCCCGCCAGCAAACTCATGGCGGCATTGCGCAATCCGCTCTCGGCGGACGAAATCCTTCCAATCACCATACGCATCAACGCACGGTGATCTTCTGAAATGGACGCCCTCTCAAGCAGATTCTTTAGTTCTCCCGGCCGGATACTAGTGGGTGCCGAACTCTCTGGCCCCTCCGGACTCGGGGATACCCTCCGTGACGATACTTCAGGCTCGCCCGCCTTATCTGACGGCGCTGCAGACGGAGGCGTATCACTCTCCATCATCTCCGGAAGAAGGTCTCCCGAAGACGAACTCATCTGAGAAGGCTGCAGATCTAAACTGCAATATAAATATTTCGGTCACCCACAGAAGCACAAAATGAAGGTATTTCCTTACTAATTAATTCCATTTTTCATACTCACGGCTCGCTGGAGGGCTGATCCTTTGGCGATGATTGTGCGTCTGGATTCTCTCCGGACGCCGGACCCCCCGGTGAAAACCTCTTCCCACGCTTAGGGGCTTTGGCCTCCGGATCTTCGGAGGCGGTCCTCTTCTCCCCCTGAAGGGTGGGGTTCTTGATTCCCCTCTCTTCAGACGCCCCTTTGGGAGAAATGTTAGGTCCTCTATTTTCCCCTTCGCCCCCTTCTGTGGGCGCGACCTCCAACATTCTGACCAGCACGGGCTCCAGTGCGGTCTCTGGGAGGGGGGACGGACACCTTATCAGCCTCGATCGCGCCACCCATTCCTGTGAAGAATAATGGGTCAGGAGGCGAACTCTAGAAAGGCATATAAACAGAATGTCCGGATTTGGAGCTGTTTACCTGAGTATCCGGGCGATTGCGGCTTAGGCCTGCATCCTCGGCTGATTCCGGACACGTCACCTGCTGTCCAAAGAACAACTTGAACATCTCCACGGGTGTGGCACCCATAAAGTGTTGGAGAATCCGAGGTCCCTCCGAGTTGAACTCCCATAGACGAAGAGGACGGCGTTTGCAGGGCAGAAGATGCCTGATTAGCATAACCTGCATCACCTTGATCAGGTCGATCTCCCTCGCTTGGAGGTCTCGAATCCGGCCCTGCAGTGAGGGCACGTCTTCGGACGGCCCCCAATTGAGCCCTTGGTTGACCCACGACATTAGCTGGCGTGAAGGTCCCGGGCGGAATGAAGGCGGCGGCTTTTGCTTGCTGCCCTTCGGAGCGGTGATATAGAACCACTCCTGCTGCCACAGTCCGAGTTCCTCTTGGAAGGAACCCTCGGGCCACGGGGCGTCGGCCATTTGCTTATGGCCGCCCGCGCCTCGCTTAGCGCCCCCATCATCTTCGGCTCCACCTTGAAGGTCTTCAGCCACCGGCCGAAGTGGGGAGTGATGCGGAGGAAGGCTTCGCAGACGATAATGAATGCGGAGATGTGGAGGATGGACTCCGGAGCCAAGTCGTGAAAGTCCAGCCCATAGTAGAACATGAGCCCTCTCACGAAGGGGTCCGTCGGGAAGCCTAAACCCCGACGGAGGTGGGATACGAAGACGACGTATTCAACGCGCTCGAGGGCGGACACGGCCTGGCCTCGGGCAGGCAACCTGTGCAAAACTTCGTAAGCCAGGAACTTGGCCTCACGTAACTTCGATATGTCCTCCTCTGTAACGGAGGAGGGCATCCACCGGCCCTGGAGGTCGGAGCCGGACATGGCTAAGGATCCGAAGCGCTCGAATCTGAGGCTCTGGATGTTGGAACTGGGAGCGAGGAGGAGATTCGATGCGAGATTGAAGAACAAGGACAAGCCTTGGTCCTCTTATAAAGGGGAAAAAATACCAAGAGCCGTCTCTGTGATCGTTTGGAATTCACCTTCGATAAAGGAGGCGTGGCGACGGGAACGGTTGGGTTACCCACACACGTATTGATGAGAATCCCGGAATAAGGGGAACACGATCTCTGCTTCGACAAGACGTGCCAAGGAAACCGCTTCGCTAAACGTGTTGAGGTGGTATAATAGAAAATGATTCAAGTAAAGGCTTGGTAGCGGTGTGATGTCATGCTGCGTAATACGTCAGCAGATTGGACTGGTGTACATTTTATTCTCTCTACGGTGGAATGTGGAATTTATTTTGCAGAGCCGGACACTATCCTGGTGTTCATGATCTTCTCTAAATTATTCAAGGGAGGAACCCGCTTTGCAATGCTGAACATTATGCGCGCCGGACTTATCGTCATTGAAGCCTGGTTCAGGGACTCTTGAGGAGTCTGGACTAGGGGTGTCCGGACAGCCGGACTATCATCGTCCGCCGGACTCCAAGACTACGAAGATACAAGATTGAAGACTCCGTCCCGTGTCCGGATGGGACTTTCCTTGGCGTGGAAGGCAAGCTTGGCGACTGGATATGTAGATCTCCTACCATTGTAACCGACTCTGTGTAACCCTAGCCCTCTCCGGTGTCTATATAAACCGGAGGGCTTTAGTCCGTAGGACAACATACATTACAACAATCATACCATAGGCTAGCTTCTAGGGTTTAGCCTCCTTGATCTCGTGGTAGATCTACTCTTGTACTACCCATATCATCAATATTAATCAAGCAGGACGTAGGGTTTTACCTCCATCGAGAGGGCCCGAACCTGGGTAAAAACATCGTGTCCCTCGTCTCTTGTTACCATCCGCCTAGACGCACAGTTCGGGACCCCCTACCCAAGATCCGCCGGTTTTGACACCGATAGTGGCCTTAATTCTTATTGTGATGTTGCATTCTCGTTCCAGTCAATACCGACATGTGCGATCCCTTTGCTTAATTATATGCATCACTGTAACTAGTACTGCATCCGTCAATTTATAGGTTGTGCTTACCTTTTCCATCAACTTCGTGCAATGCATGGGCATCTTGCTAGAAACACTAGAATATGTCTATATAATCCGTATGTTATAGTCCATTTGAAATTTCAAAAAAGACAAATATTTAGGTACGGAGGGAGTAATATATTAGGAGTATATCAAAACAATAGTGATTTCTTTCAAGTTTGTGAACAAATACTACTATTCTACTACTTTGGATCCGTCGCAACGCACGGGCACATTGCTAGTAAAAGGAAAAGGCATGCCGCGTTCGCGTCGCACCCCCACATGCCCGGGAATCGGGAGTACAACACGGCTCGTCCGACACGCCACATAGCTTATGGAAGGCGTGTTGCCTAGCAGTGGCGGAGCTTGAAGGAAAACGTTGGGCGTGCCAGTCTAGCCAGGCTATAGAAATTACCCTTGCGTTGACGTTCCATGCCTCAAAACGGGATGTACAACTATGAAAATCCTGCTAGGTTGGGCGGGCCAGGGCACGTGTTGGCCCTCACGTAGCTCCGCCCATGTGCCTAGCATTTTCACTTTCATGTGGGACCGTCGTTGAGCAAACCGACACCCCGCCCGCTGCCGGGTTGGGAAACAGAAACAAGGGGAAGATCTAGCTGTAGCACGGAAGCCAAGAAATTTTATGTCAGACGGGGCTCGTTGATAGAGTAGGAGCATTCCGTACTAGTACTACTCCTACTAGTACTACCAAGTTTGTACTCCTAATGCTATATTACTAGTACTACCACTATACAACTAGTAGATACGTGCACGACACAACATCGTAGGAACAAAAAACGGGAAGATCTTGTTTTGGGTGATTTATCTTCTTTTCAATCAACGTAGTATGAATAATATGATGTGGGGGGCACCCATGAAGCTTATGTGGCTTGGTTGCATGGCTACGGAAGGTTAGAGAAAAATAAATAGATAATGTGTTTAGAGTGCACTCCACTAAATAGATATACTTTGGATCCATTGCAATGGACCAGCACATCTATATCTATACCCCCTATATAGTGTGTGAAAAACTTTGAAAGTTGGTCGTTGGATGAAGCAAATCCGACGGCACAAAGATGGCAAATCCAAGCACTACTGGCCGTTGGATATCATCCACCAGATTCTGCCACATGTATAATCTAGAAGACTCCATGGTTGAACTTAATTCATCACTAACTTTGCCACAACTAAGCTTAGGCAAAGCTATTAGTTCTTCAAAATGAGAGCCACAAGTTGGCAAGTCTAAAGGAATCTTGCCACATTTTTTGGCTGTATGTCATGTGGGGCCTTAGTGTGGCTTGCCTAAGGTGTGGCTTGAAACAAACACTCACCTAAATTAATCAAACTTGCCTAACCTTACATTCCACCAGATTTTGCCACATGTTAGAATCCAGAAAACTCCACATGTAGAAGCATAATGCACAAACCACCAGAATCTCATGCGTGCAATGCACGTGTACCTTACTAGTACTAGTTGGTAGTAGTAAGAAACAAATTCTAGTTTTGGCACGAGCTCGTACTGTGGGAGCACCATAAGGCCTGCCGCAGGAGTTACATTTCCCTCTCGGGGCCCACCGGGCCGAACTTCAGTGGCTTAGTGCCCGGCCTATGAGTCAATGACATGCCGACCTTAAATGCGGCTGGCCCACATGTCATTCTCATGGTGGTGGCATGGTTCGCGAATCACTCGTTCGAGATGAACCGGCCGGTGGTGGCGTGGCCGTGGCGAGGGTGCCACAGCTGGGCGTCGGGGCGTTACAAGGCGTAGATGGCCACACCGGCAGGTACTACCTATAGTACATAAGTACTCCAGCTGAGGATTGATGCCCGGGACGAAATGTGTCACAGCCGCTGGATGAAAATTCGATGGTGCGGGAGTATGAATCGGAGCACAGCAGCGGAGTAGGCAAACCGCGTCCAATCGGGTGTGTGTGTGTGGTAGAAAGTTGATGGTCGCTGTAGTTCAGCTGGCCCGCATGTCATGCACACAAAGGCAGAGGAGCGGTGGGGCCGAGAGGGATGAGGGGCACAAACAATCCTACCATTCTGTCACTGACATGTGGGACCCATAAGCATGGGTCCCACCTGTCAGCGAAGGAAAGGCAGGGCAAGGCAGTGATAGCCACGTCAGAGGATCCATGTCCACGTCGGGGGACGTCGTGCCGTGGGTTGGAGCTGCGTCGTGGGAATCGCGTGTGGGTGTGGCAGTGGTAGAAACAAGAAACGTGATGGTCGCCGTGGTTCAACTTCCATGGACAAGCTGTCGTGTCTGCTGACACATGTATATCAAAACTAGAGTGTTTATATTTCAAGCACGTGAACAAGTATTATTCTACTAGTTTGGATCCATTGCAATGCACGGGCCAGCATATTGGTAGTAGTAGTGTCCATCTCTATCTCTAGAGGCCTTCTCTCGTTCATCCTTTTCTCTCACAAGATAAACTACTGATACAAATGCATCTTGATGTTCCGTGGAATGCATGAGGATGTTTCCTTGGGGGTCTCTCCAGCGCGGCGTGGCCGTAGTTGCAAGTTGACGCCCCTTGAGATGCCGACATTGAGGGGCACTCAGATTTCCTCCGATGAGCAGGTAAGATGAGTTTGATCACGTAGTAAATGCATTCTAAAGACTACTTCCGTGTCCATTTCCTAATTCTCCCCCTGCCCACTGTTTCACAGGCTAGGCTCGGTGCGAGTGGAGATTGGCTTGCATATGTACGGGAGGGTACCAACATCAATTTGCACAACATTGACAACGGTGACACCGTTCCCGTAGAACCTTTGTCCAACATTGGGATCAGCCATGCAACGGGCCACCGCATGAATTGGTACGATGGAACCACGACGAGATTGAATAAGATAGCACGAACCTTGCACATGGCGGTCAAAGGAGGACCATGCTGTCTGCGGCCGATTTGTTGCCGTACGAGTAGGAAGACGCTGTGCTCCTTTCTAACTGCATCTTCGTGGTGACAAACCAGGGGACTTAATTTTGTATGGGAGACATCCTACGATATACTCCCTCTCTCCCAGTTTATTTGTTTTGAATTTTTTCATTTTATAAGTTCCAAATTAAAATTTAGAGCTCCCCATCACATGTTGAGATTACAATGTCCATTAAATCGTTGCGTGCATGTATAGTAAAGAAACAAATATCGAGTTTGGCACGAGTTCGTGCTGCGGAGCACCACAATCCCTAGCGTAGGAGTTACATTTCCCTCTCAGGGCCGTCGGGACTGAGCTTCAGCGCATTACTACACCTACCTTTGAGTCCATAACATGTGGACCCGATAGGTGACTGGTCCACATGTAATGCTCCCGAAGGCAGAGGGACAGTGGGTCCAAGAGGGGTGAGCCGTAGGTCGGGGGACGTGTGGTTTCATGGGTTCGAGCGGCGTCGTGGGAATCACGGGTGGCTGTGGTAGAAACTTGATGCTCGCTGTATTTTAGGTGGCCCACATGTCATGCACACAAAGGCAGAGGGGCGGTGCAGCTGAGATGGGTGAGGCGCACGTCGGGGGGCGTGGTGCCGTGGGTTGGGGAGGCGTCGTGGGAATCGCGAGATGAAACGTGATGGTTGCCGTAGTTGAACTTCCACGGACAAGCTGTCATGTCTACGGACACATGCACTGCATACCGATCACTGGAAGGAGTAGGAGAGAAAGATATATATGCGGATAAATAGTTCCTCATAGTCAAGCAGACCCACGCTACTACTCTGTTCCGAAGACATGCACACCATTGAAATAGTCCATCTATATCAATATTCACCGAGAGGGAATACTTTTTTTACAAGAGAGGAAATAGTTCATCCATCCATAATGCCCTCCTGCTGGTGCAGCGTTTTCTTCTTCTTCTTCTTCTTGTTGTTATTGTTGTTGTTCTCATTCTCTGTGGGAGACGGCTTCGCAACAAGCTGTTTGGACCTTGCAGCTATCTCGAAACTCACACGGGCATCGAGGGCAGCATATTTTATCCGCTCATATGTCAAGGGATAATTCTCCCATCCAGACGACCTTAATGCCACCGTTTCGTCACCCTTCTGAAGATTTGTACCGAGCAGAAAATTTGCTACGTCGAATAGGGATGGTGTCTGTTTAGCACAATCTTCTCCAGGAATTTTGATTCTGGTTTATAGGTCAGCGATGCTTTTCAAATCAAGGTTGTACGGCTCCAGCTTCTGTTTGTCCCCTTCGATGGCTGCCCCACTGAAGTATACGTCCTCCCGAGGCAAGAAATCGTGAAGCTCACCTGGTATGGAGGGCGAGTGTATGATGTGGTGCACCAAAACATCATATTCGAGGCTCAACTGATGGACAGCGGCGCGCTGGATCTTCCCAGGGGCACGCTCTGTGTACTCTTCGTCGAGACCGATGACCCTCGTCTCTACGTTTTCGAGGGAGTTGGATACATTGTTGATCCACTACCGAACAACCCTTGGGTTGACGATGACGGTGGCAACTATGCGCATCGAGCCTTCGACGAGGACATGTTGGACGCTAAAAACCTGCATCTCGATTTCTTTCGCCATTTGGAACCGCTAGAATGGAGGGCTATGGTTTGGAGAATTAGGATTAGATGGCTAGTCTAACTGAAGTAGTAGATGATTATCTAAAGATGTTAAAACAATGTGAACACAGTGGGGTTTGGATGCAAATGAAGACGAAGGGGAGGTGAAGAAGCCGAGGCGAATCGGTTCCCGATGGAGAAGTAAATGGGAGAAGAGGCGTGCATGCAGTTGACTAGACGGCTAGGTAGACTAAACAAAAAGGCTCTGCGGGTAGACTGAGGAGTCGTACCTGTTCGTGTACGTGCCCATCATTCCTGATAGGTGGCCTATGCAAACAGATAAAAAAAATGTGTAGTAGCTTTTTTTTTGAGCGCGTGAGTGGGAGACACAACAGACTCTGGTTAAGGAATATTCCCTCCGTTTAGGTGAGTATAAGTCACCTTATGAAAATCAGGTTTTCCCAAAACCTTTAGGCGTGGAGCATTAACTTCCTGCTCGATCCCCTCCCAGCCTCGTTAGCCAGCGTCCTCATCCTCTTCCTCTGCTGCCGCGTTCTACCTTTCCATTTTTCCTCTTCTCAAGTGTGGAACGATCTGCATGCCATCCTTGATGCACCAGAATGACCATTGCATGCATCGCGGCAGGGCGTTGATTGGGCATGCTCGAGAATTTGGTTCTGCTCACAATATGGATGATACCTGAACGATGAAGTGAACAGGCATGCTAGCACGGGAGACCTATTTCCGCTATACACTGGAGTACTCATGTTCCTACTAGTAGTATTAGTAGTAGTAGTAGTAGTAGTAGTAGTAGTAGTAGTAGTAGTAGTAGTAGTAGTAGTAGTAGTAGTAGTAGTAGTAGTAGTAGTAGTAGAACTGTGGTACACTTGATGGTCAAAATACTATTCATCCGGTCCTCACAGTGGAGTGACAACACCCTACGCCTGACACTAGTCCAGGCAAGGCGGCGTGTTCGGGTTACCAAAGTCAGCCTCACCCTATGCACTGTGCAGTCTGTCACCGCCGTTGTACAGCACATTGGCACCTCGCCTCGTCTCCCTCTCCGCTCCCATAGCAGCACTCCATCTCTATCTTCTCCATCTCCGTCTCAGTCTCCATCAAACTGTGCCCCCGTGTACCATCGCCTCACTCGCCTCCCCAGTACCACTATTCCCTCGCTAGCCACTCCAGCACCGACATCTTTCTCCCCCGTAAATCAAACCCCCTTCCAAACTCCACCATGGCCGAACGCGAACCGCCCATCATCCATATGAGCCGCGATTGGAGCAATCTCCCTAGTGACATCCTGTGATAGCCTGGCTTATTAGGGATGATAGACTACTCATATCAATAAGGAATTCCTTCTTTTCCTGGGGCCCATTCGAACAGAACTCCAAAGTTAAGCGTGCTCAGCTTGGAGTAGTCTCAGGATGGGTGACCGACCGGGAAGTTGCTCCCGGGTGCACATGAGTGAGGACAAAGTGCGCAGAAAAGACTAGTATTGATCTGTGGGGCCAGTCTAGATCCCGCCAGGAGTAACGACCATCGGCGGGTGTGTCCGGGGCGTTACAAGTTGGTATCAGAGCCGACCCTCGCAGTTACACGGATGGTTGCGAACAGGTGCGCGGTCATGTTGTTCATGACGTTTGTGATCCGTCGTGGCACACGGCATGGCACATGTACCGGACTGGATGCATAGACGGTTGTACCAAGAGGGAACCTTCCTGTGGCCCGACGAGGACGTCGGTTCCTCTGAGTGTGGGTGTATGTGATAGCCTGGCTTATTAGGGATGATAGACTACTCATATCAATAAGGAATTCCTTCTTTTCCTGGAGCCCATTCGAACAGAACTCCAAAGTTAAGCGTGCTCAGCTTGGAGTAGTCTCAGGATGGGTGACCGACCGGGAAGTTGCTCCCGGGTGCGCATGAGTGAGGACAAAGTGCGCAGAAAAGACTAGTATTGATCTGTGGGGCAAGTCTAGATCCCGCCAGGAGTAATGACCACCGGCGGGTGTGTCCGGGGCGTTACACATCCTCAACCACTATTGTTCGTGTATGGATATGTTGACCGCCCTGCGGCTAGCTGCATGCTCGAGGGACATGCACCCGGCCATCGTCAAAGCGAGGCCTAAGCTTTTCAAGACACCCTGCTTGCTGCTATCTGGTCTTGCAAGATTGGCTCACCATGGTACGGAGGCGTGCATGACGCCCCTCGACTTCAATCTGATCTCCATTAGCCGAAACTTCTTTGCAGGTATGTAGTGTGTCGCCGTACATCATTTCCCTCGACATCGATCCGATCACCATCGCCCGAAACTTCTTGGCAGGTATGTACTGGGTCGGCATGAACTCCCACTGGATGGCTGCCTTCAGAGAAGACGGTAAAAAGTTGGTGCTCGTGAACTTCCATACCTCCCATGAGATTATCATTCCTCCGTTGGATTATATAGAGTATTACCATCGCGGTCCAAGTCATCTAGATTACTACGTCAGTTGGACGGACCTTGTTTTGCAGAAGATTGTAATCTGCCAAGTGCCCACACGACATGCGAATTACGTAGACTTCAAGCTAATTGCCTTGTTCGACTGCGAACTCGCCTATCTTTACGCCGGTGCCTTTTTTAGCTGGAGACAACTCGGCTCGCAGTGGATCATCGTCAAAGCTGATACACACTTCTGTGATGCTATTGAACACAATGGCATCATCTACGCGATCGACAAAGCAGATGGCACCATGTATTGCTGGGACGGCGCGTATAAGTTGTTTCCGTCTCATGTTAATGATGATGCCATGACACTGTCTGAACTTTTTGTGATGATTGGCATATCCCTGTTTGAGCAGAATTTGAGTAGAACTATGGCAATATATTAGAGACGCCGTAAATCAGCTATATTTGGAATGAGTTAATTCATGCGATTGTGACCATGTCATTACAGCCAATTTGTACCCTGAATAATCAAACGGTTAGGAATATATGGATATTATCCTTATTTTACAGTAATCTATATACTACTACTAAATATGAGTGTGTATCAATGGCCATGTTAGTTTCCTCATTTTCATGATGTAGAAACATGCACCACACTATTGGTTTCATCTAACCATACATTAGGGAAGTAAATGTGCATATGGAGAACTCTATATTTGGAAGTAGTGAAATCCTGCAATGCTTACCGTGTGTACATACCTATATTCGCCCTTCAGCAATCAATGGATAGAATAATATCCTCACAATTTTTTGCCACAGAACACGAGTATATAACAATGCATGGTCTGTTAGTTACCTTGAAGAATTTGTTTGTGAGGACAGAACATGATTACATAACATGCATGACATGGTAGTTTCCTGTGAAGAATCGATTGCGAGATAACATGAGTATAACCATGCATGGCACTTCTATATTTTCGAACCCAGTATACATTTCCCTGTATTTTCCTCCCAGTTCCAACAGGGACATATCAATGCTGTTTCTTGCATTATCCTACTCATATTATGAACAATGTTGATCTTACATTAACAATGCCTGTCCTTTTTGATACTATGCAGTCTCCCTACAGTTACTGCCCTTTGTAATTACACCACCTTTGCCAAAAATAGGGAAGCACAACTGGTTCCTCGCTCGATCAGATGACGGCAAAAGACTGATGATCATTCGGACACATGAGACAGAAAATTTATATTGCAAAAACCCCACTGTATACAAGCACCGTGCAATACATGAGTATCCGGACATTGGTTGTTACGTCTATGAGCAGCATACCAGCTTTTTGGGGCCTTTAGGATTTTTTAGTTGGAGGCGGGTAAACAGCCTTGGTTCACACTCTCTGTTTCTCTGACTCAATTATCCGATTAACCAGGAGATCACAGTTGGCAAGGACCTTGATGGCAGAGAGGCTCTGTTTGCTATGGAAAAATGTGTCTACACGGTGAGCCCTAGGAGTTCGGGAGCAAACTCCCCTGATTGTCAACGATACAGCCTGCAGCCAAAAGAACGTGAGAATGACAAAGGCATCCGGATTAACTTTGATCCTTGGATGTCTCAATTACGACAGGTAGTGATGTGGTTCAAGCCTTCAAGTTGATAGGTAATTGGGCTGTTGCATCGAAAGGGTGGAGTATTGGTGTCTCCGGATAACTGGTCGCCGAAGTGGGGCTGCAAATTATGATGGTGTTGGATCATCTCTTCGAATGACTTTATTGTCTTTGCTGTTGGTTCTGGATGGGTAGTTCTTTCTTTTGTTATGCATATTCCTTGTCATTTGGTCATCCTCGTCTATGTCACTCTTTCTATGTAATAGTTGCTCCTGTTTAGAATGTCATTCTCGTCTAGATCACGAGAGTCTGAGCGCTGCAGATGGGTGCGTTTTGGTGGTGTAGCAAGACTTCTTATGAACTATCATGTCTTGCTGTTTATGTCAGTAGTAGTCACTAGTCAGTGTTTGAATGTTGTATATATCGTTGCTTCGAACTATTTATTGTCTCAAACTACTAGTGGGCTAAATGAGGGCATCACCATTCTCCAGTGTTCAGAGTATATCTCCTTTTTTCAAGTTATATAATTTGAGCTCACTGTCTTTTCGATGATGTACATTTGTTTGGGCAAGTGAGGTGTCGTTGAATATGGGCCGAGTAGTAACGCAATGCCAAACAGGTCAATCATCACTCTCGGGCCGGGCTCTCAAAAGATCCTGAAAAAAAAGGTCGGGCTCTCCAAAAAAGAAAGAATAAGGACTCTTAGGCCGACATGTGGGCGCCACCGGTATTTTCGTGCACTTGCGCGCCGAGAGCATATTGGCGCGTGCTCAAAATTCTTGCTACCTTTTCATCCCCAGTCTCCCGCCCCTCCCCCACCTCTAGAATCTCGATTCCTACTCCAGTTCCCTCAAATCCCCCTCCTGTACTCCCTGTACTCAAGCGCACTATCATGTCGCCGGTCAATGCGGATCTCCGAGCCGAAGATCCTGAGGTCCGTCCTGCCTTCGGTCGCTGTGTGCTTTCGCTCAACAGTGGCATGGCGGCGCTTGACGACTAGTTTGCCGGCAAAGTGCTGATGGTAACCATCAACGGCAGCCGGCCTCCTGTCTCGCCGGACGACCTTGTCAAAGCTCTTGGAATTGCGCACGGCATCCAAATAAGTGACTTGCTCGTCGAAGTCTGTCCGCCACCGGCTGATTTCTTTGTCAGGTTCCGGACAACTTTTGACTGCAGCCGTGTGTTTGAATCTTCCCGGCGTTTGTTCTGCGATGGCGCGCTGGTGAGCTTTGATCGGTGGCACCCAGGATGGGGCTCGGTGCCCTCTGAGCTTGAGTTTTTAACAAAGCTTACCTTCCACGGCATGCCTCGACGTGCTTGGAACAGCGAGTCCATGAACGAGCTTATCAACGACCTTGGAGGTGAGCTCGTAAGTATGCTTGTTCCTCCAGACAGCTGGGCTCTGACGGTTATGGCATGGACGAAGAAGCCGTCCAACATACCGAAGGTGATTGGTGTTGAGATACCGGTGCAGGAACCGGGGTTGTACTATTCGTCGCCACCAAGGCCGTCGCGGACCACGTTAGGGATGTACCTGTATCGAGTGTTCGTGCATGTCGAAGAAGTGGTCAATCCATCAATCAAAGTCCTGCCACCACCACTGGTGCCAGGGTTCGTCGACGACATCCATTACAGGAGTCAACGTTAGACTTTCCACGTGTTGCTCGGAGCGATGGATGGCACAGGGCCTACTCCATCGCGCGGCGGAGTCCGCTGCTTCTTTGGGAGAGAGGCAGGGCTGGCTTCCTGGATGTGCGCTAATTTGAGGTAACAACTGAATCTTGTCAGATAGTACTAGTTAAATCCGAGCTATGGGTCTGAAGCACTGATATGACAATACATTTGATTGTGACCTGTTCTAATTTTGTACCTGAACTTTTTTTAGAAAGGGATGTACGTCAACTTAATGTGCTAGCAGAACTTATTGTGTTGTCTGTCTGTTTTATTTGCACAACATTCAAGATATTTCCCCGTCATTTATAAAGATGATGAACCATTATGTACAACTTTGTTGGTTTCAACATAGCCCTTCCCGTAGCGATCCACTGCTTCCATCCCGATTGTGCCGCCTGTGTGAAATTTTTGAATGCAAGTTTAGTGTGCTATGATGTTCTATATGATTGTGTCAACTATATAAGTTTTTACTGAGCATCAACAATGCATATGGCTGAAAGATGTATTTACGAGCATCGACCGATGGGTCTCTCTCTCTCTCTCTCACACACACACACATGCACACACACACATGCGCCCACGCACAAGTGGGACCCGTTGAATTATTTATTTGCTCGTGACAGCTTTTAATTAGGTTCCACTGTAATCTAACTTTTTTCTTAAGTTATTAATTGAGCTCAGTGACTTCAAAAAGTTGTACAGAAGCCTTGTTTGGGCCTTTCCGGCGTCGCTGAATGTGGGCTGAGTAACCATGTTAGGTTGTACTGTACTACACAGGCCTTTTTTTCAACATCAGCAATGCAACTGGGCCGACAGTTGTACACAATATCCGGGTCAACTTGTTATCCGCCCCGCTAGGCTGCAAAATTTCCTAGGAGGTATGCATTAGGCTTAACAAGAAAATGGACTTTAAGAAATAATAAATGGGATGTAATTATAATAACTGGGAAATTACTATGCACCAAACACGTAATTAGTTTGAAAAACATATTATTTTTGGAATTTGGAAATTTTAATTTCATTACTTGTTGCGCGGGCAATATTTCGTTGGATTTTAACGTAATGCAACTTTATTTTGAAATTACATTTAACCTCACTACAAATTTCGGATCCCATCAAAATGTGGGAATTTTTTTTGAATTCTGTTTTGAGCGATTGTTTGAAATTATTAATCGTTGTCCTAGCTAGAAGCTGGGTTGTACTTTTAACAAACTGTAAATGGGCTGTAGTAAATTCCATTAGATTTAAAAAATGGGCTGTACATTCTTACAAATCGCAAATGGGCTATATGTTTTCTGCGAAATCCAAGCTGTGGGACTACTAAGTTGACGCGTACCAAGGGCTTTGTCAACTTAGTCAATATAAACGATTCTAGCTGCAGTGATCGTACGATGTCCATCCAATGACCGTAGTGCTTCTTCAACCTCTGGTCTTCTTGCTCTAGCCGCCGAAAGCAGCGCCGGTCGTGTCGCGTGCTCCTGCCTCCCATGGCCGGCTGTGATGCCGCGGAGGCCTCACCACCCCGTACTACTCCCACTGCTGGCCGGGCCATCCCTCTACTCACCCACACCTCATGTTATTCTGCGGCGACGACAGCCTCACACCGCAGCCGAACCAATGAACCCTCATACTCCTCTCCGCACGGGCTTCCACTGCTGCATCTTCCCCGGCTCCGCGTCGTCCCATTCCTAGGCCTCGCCGTCATTCAGACCATCGCCCTGGTGCTCTCGGCGCGGCCTGGTCAACATGGTCAACGACCGACTTCCATCGGAAGAGTACTGTACGTGGAGAGACTGACAGCTGGGTCCAAGCGGCCGCAAGGAAGTGCCTCCTTATTACGCGCAAAATAATTATTCCTCCACCTGACAGCAGGGACCCACCGGATGGGCCACCTTATTTCGCGAAAAATATGTTTCCCCCCTGACTGCTGGGACCCACCGGACGGGCCAGCGTATTTCGCGAAAAAAACATTCCCCCCACTATCATCTCGGAGCCACCGGAAGTGCCTCCTTATGACCCACAAAAAAAATGAATACTCCCCCTGCTAGCTGGGACCCACCATGGTGGGAGGCTGACTTGTGGGCCTACTAAGTTGACTGGGATGGGGGCCTTTGTCAACTTTAGTCAATATGGACAATTCTAGCTCCAGTGACCGTATGATGTCCATCCAACGGCCGTAGTGCTTCTTCAACCTCTGGTCTTCTTGCTCCAGCCGCCCAAAGCAGCGCCGGTCATGCCGCATGCTCCTGCCTCTCGTGGCCGGCTGTGCTGCCGCGGAGGCCTCATCACCTCCTACTATTCCCACCGCTGGCCAGGCCCTGCGGCGACGGCAGCTTCACACCGCAGCCGAACCAGTGAACCCGTGTACTCCTCTCCGCGCGGGCTTCCACTGCCGCGTCTTCCCCGCCTCCCCGTCGTCCCCTTCCTAGGCCTCGCCGTCGTCCACCGCCCTGGTGCTCTCGGCGCGGCATGGTCAACGTGGTCAAGGAACAACTTCCATCGGACGTGGATTGTACATGCAGAGGCTGACAGCTGGGTCCACTGCCGCACCAAGGAAGTGCCTCCTTATTACGTGGAAAATGATGATTCCTCCACCTGACAGCTGGGACCCATCGGACGGGCCACTGTATTTTGCGAAAAAAATGTTTCCCCCTGACTGCTGGGACCCCTACATCTTTGCATGCAAGGAAGTGCATCCGGGCAAAAAAAACAAAATGATTCACCCCCCTGACCGATCGGACCCATCAGCGACACCTTCACACGCAAGGAAGTGCGTCGGGCAAAAAAGAAACGATTCGCCCCCCTGACTGCTGGGACCCACCAGCTACATCTTCGCACACATGAAAGTGTGTCTGGGCAAAAAAAACGATTCGCCCCACTGACTGCTGGGACCCACCAGCTACATCTTCGCACGCAAGGAAGTGCCTGACAGTCGGGACCCACCTGGTCGAAGCGTATGTAGCATTGTCATTCTGGTCGTGAACGTGTACGTACATATATACTGGTGGATGTCGATGTGCGCACGTGTTGTAGTAGAGGCGCGCACGTAGCATGTACACGTACGTACATCGGCGAGGGTGCAAGAAAGAAAATACGGCCATGTACGTACATACGGGCAGGGTCTCAAACGCCTACTCGCGCATACGTACATGGCTGGGTCGGAACGGAGAAACAACATCGTTGTTGTGTTCATTGGGAGCCAACCGGCTGGGTCGGAACGGAATGCGTGGTCGTGTTCATCGGGAGGGCTTGGACGGAACAGGCGATGGAAATGAGGCCTGGCATACTGCACAACGGAGGAAACGGCCTTGTGTTCGACCGACCACGTTCGAAATGGGATCCTGTTGATCGGGAGGGGCCTGGCGTACCGCTAAACAGAGGAAACGGACCACCTACGGTTGAAACAGGGGTCCTGTTGATCGGGAGGGGTGTGGCGTACCGCAAAATGATGGAAATGGACCTCCTACGGTCGAAATGGGGGTCCTATTGATCGGGAGGGGTGTGGCGTACCGCAAAACGGAGGAAATGGACCTCCTATGGTCGAAACGGGGGTCCTGTTGATCGGGAGGGGGGTGGCGTACCGCAAAACGGAGGAAACAGACCTCCTACGGTCGAAACGTGGGTCCTGTTGATCGGGAGGGGTGTGGCGTGATACGTCTCCAACGTATCTATAATTTATGAAGCATTCATGCTATTTTATTATCTGTTTTGAATGATTACGGGCTTTATTATACACTTTTATATTACTTTTGGGACTAACCTATTAACTGGAGGCCCAGCCCATATTGTTGTTTTATTGCCTGTTTCAGTATTTCGAAGAAAAGGAATATCAAACGGAGTCCAAACGGAATGAAACCTTCGGCATCGTGATTTTTTGGAAGAATATCATCCGGGAGACTTGGAGTTCACGTCAGAAGACCCTTGAGGCATCCACGAGATAGGAGGGTGCGCCCCCCTGTAGGGCGCGCCCCCTGTCTCGTGGGCCCCTCGAGCCCTCCCGACCGACTTCTTTCGCCTATATAAGCCTACGTACACTAAACGAATATCAAGATAGATCGGGAGTTCCGCCGCCGCAAGCCTCTGTAGCCACCAAAAACCTCTCGGGAGTCCATTCCGGCACCCTGCCGGAGGGGGAACCCATCACCGGTGGCCATCTTCATCATCCTAGCGCTATCCATGACGAGAAGGGAGTAGATCACCCTCGGGGCTGAGGGTATGTACCAGTAGCTATGTGTTTGATCTCTTTCTCTCGTGTTCTCTCTATGGCATGATCTTGACGTATCGCGAGCTTTGCTATTATAGTTGGATCTTATGATGTTTCTCCCCCTCTACTCTCTTGTGATGAATTGAGTTTCCCTCTTGAAGTTATCTTATCGGATTGAGTCTTTGATTTGAGAACACTTGATGTATGTCTTTCCGTGTTTATCTGTGGTGACAATGGGATATCACGTGCCACTTGATGTATGTTTTGGTGACCAACTTGCGGGTTCCGCCCATGAACCTATGCATAGGGGTTGGCACACGTTTTCTTGACTCTCCGGTAGAAACTTTAGGGCACTCTTTGAAGTACATTGTGTTGGTTGGATGAATCTGAGATTGTGTGATACATATCGTATAATCATGCCCACAGATACTTGACGTGACAATGGAGTATCTAGGTGACATTAGGGTTTTGGTTGATTTGTGTGTTAAGGTGTTATTCTAGTACGAACTCTTGAATAGATTGATCCGAAAGAATAACCTTGAGGTGGTTTCATACCCTACCATAATCTCTTCGTTTGTTCTCCGCTATTAGTGCCTTTGGAGTGACTCTTTGTTGCATGTTGAGGGATTGTTATATGATCTATCTATGTTATTATTGTTGAGAGAACTTGCACTAGTGAAAGTATGAACCCTATGCCTTGTTTCCTACCATTGCAATACCGTTTACGCTCACTTTTATCTTTAGTTACCTTGCTGTTTTTATTATTTCATATTACGAAAACCTTTATCTACCATCCATATTGCACCTGTATCACCATCTCTTCGCCGAACTAGTGCACCTATACAATTTGCCATTGTATTGGGTGTGTTGGGGACACAAGAGACTCTTTGTTATTTGGTTGCAGGGTTGCTTGAGAGAGACCATCTTCATCCTACGCCTCCCACGGATTGATAACCTTAGGTCATCCACTTGAGGGAAATTTGCTACTGTCCTACAAACCTGTGCACTTGCAGGCCCAACAACGTCTACAAGAGGAAGGTTTGTGTAGTAGACATCAAGCTCTTTTCTAGCGCCGTTGCCGGGGAGGCTAGGTAAGCGACACTCACTCACACCCCATCAACTAAGCTCTTTTCTGGCGCCGTTGCCGGGGAGGTGAGTGCTTGAAGGTATATCTTTAGATCTTGCAATTGAATCTTTCTGTTTCTTTTTTATCACTAGTTTAGGTTATAAAAGAAAACTACAAAATTGGAAAGTTTGTCTCATACGCTTCGTCTTTTTAATATCTTTCGTGAGTATGATGGAAAGGAAAATTGTGCTCAGTTGCTAGAAGAAGAATGCATTAATGTTTGGTACTAGATCTTTGTATGATGAGCATGATTGCAATGTTGTTAATATGAATTCTTTGAATATCCATGATGCTAATGATATGCAAAGCGAGAAGCTTGGGGAAGCTATGTTTGATGAATATAATATTTTTTGTCCCCCAAGTTTTGATGAGCAAATTTATTATGATGAAAGCATGCTTCCTATTTATGATGATTATATTGATGAAAGTGGGTTTGGAAGAGTGTCAACTTTAGGAAGTAGTGATCCCACTATTTTGGAGGATGTTGAATCTTATTGTGATGAACATGAAAGTGGATTTGGACGAGTGTCAACTTTATTTAGTGATGATTCCACTATTTTGGAAGAGGTTCCAATTGATTATGAGAACGAAGGTGCTATCTCTGATGATTATTGTGATGACTTGTATGCTATTAAGAATAATTATAACCATGAAACTTGTCATCATGATTTTAGTTTTCAATTGGATTATGCTTCACATGATAGTTATTTTGTTGAGTTTGCTCCCACTACTATTGATGAGAAGAATTTTGCTTATGTGGAGAGTAGTAAAATTTCTATGCTTGTAGATCATGAATAGAATGCTTTAGGTGCTGGTTGTATTGTTGAATTCATTCATGATGCTACTGAAAATTATTATGAGGGAGGAACATATGCTTGTAGGAATTGCAATAATATCAAGTTTCCTCTCTATGTGCTTCAAGTTTTGAAGTTATGCTTGTTTTGCCATCCTATGCTAGTTGATTATTGTTCCCATAAGTTGTTTGCTCACAAAATCCCTATGCATAGGAAGTGGGTTAGAACTAAATGTGCTAGTCATATGCTTCATGATGCTCCCGTCATGTTTCAATTCTTATCTTTTATGTGAGCATCATTGTCATCATCTTGCCTAGCTAGAAAGGCATTAAAGAAAAGCGGTAGTTCGGAGACAACCCAATATTTATCCTTACTGTTTTTGTGTTTTCACATGATTATGATACTGTATTAATCATGTTTTATAGCTTTTTTTCAATAAAGTGCCAAGTAAGACCTTTAGGATAGCTTACGGTGATAGTTGTGTTGATCCTGCTGAAAATCAGAAACTTTTACACCCAGTAAATTAGTTTTTTTAATTCACATAAACGTTCTCTTGATCTGACTCTTTTTGCTCTGGATTGGTACACAAATTACTTAGGTCTTACTAATTTGGTAGGATTTTTGGAGTTCCATAAGTATACATTTTATACAGATTACTACAGACTGTTCTGTTTTTGACAGATTCTGTTTTCTATGTGTTGTTTGCTTATTTTGAGGAATCTATGGCTAGTATCAAGTGGTATGAACCATAGATAAGTTGGAATACAGTAGGTATTACATCATTATGAATTTAGAATGAGTTCATTACAGTACCTAAGTGGTGGTTTTATTTTCTTATACTAACGGAGCTTACGAGTTTTGTGTTGAGTTTTGTGTTGTGGAGTTTTCAAGTTTTTGGTAAAGATTCGATGGACTATGGAATAAGGAGTAGCAAGAGCCTAAGCTTGGGTATTCCCAAGGCAACCCAAGGTAATATTCAAGGACAACCAAGAGCCTAAGCTTGGGGATGCCCCGGAAGGCATCCCCTCTTTCGTCTTCGTTCATCGGTAACTTTACTTGGAGCTATATTTTTATTCACCACATGATATGTGTTTTGCTTGGAGCGTCATTTTATATTGTTAGTATTTGCTTTCTGTTATTTATAATAATGTTTTGCATCTTTAGTTTCAAAAAAAAATGTCAAGGATAGCCTTTACCATGCTTATTTTGCTAGTATACATGTTGCTGTTTGAAAAAAGAAAGTTTACTGCTGTTGAAAAAAATACCTAGAAAAGTCAGAGCACGATATAATGTTGAATTTTGTTGAATAATGAGCTCTGATAAATTTACTACAGTGGGAATTTTATTTCATAATTTTTGGAGTTAGGGAAGTATGATGAATCTTGCATTCTTTACAGAATATACTGTTTTGACAGATTGCTGTTATGGTTGCATTATTTCCATATGTTTGCTTGTTTAATGATTCTATTTGAGGATAGGAGTATTAAATATGCAGAGGAATTTAGTATTGAATGTTGAATAATAATTGTAGTGATTTGTTACAGTAGAAAATGATAAGGTTTTGCATTGGTTTATACTAACCTATATCACGAGTTCTTGTTGAGTTTGTTGTGGATGAAGCTTTTGATAAAAAGAGAAACCATGATATGGGAGGAATTAAGGAGACACAAAATTTCAAGCTTGGGGATGCCCAAGGCACCCCAATATAATATTCCAATAAGTCTCAAGCATCTAAGCTTGGGGATGCCCCGGTAGGCATCCCACCTTTCTTCTTCAACAACTATCGGTTAGTATCGGTTGAACCTAAGTTTTTGCTTCTTCACATGAGTTGTGCTATCCTTGCAAGGTCATTTTATTTTGTTTTGCTTGCTGTTTGAATACAATACCAAGATCTGAAATTCTTTAATGAGAGAGAGTCTTCACATAGTTACATAATTATTTAGCTACTCATTGATCTTCACTTATATCTTGTTGGAGTAGTTTGTCATTTACTCGTGTGCTTCACTTATATCCTATGAGTAAATTGTTGAATGAGTTGATTGTCATAAATCTGAAATTATATATGTGTCATTTGCTTATACTATGGGGAGTAATGATTTATCATCTAAGAAGTAGAGGTTGTAAATTTATTGAAGGTTAGCAAGCATTGTATTGGTCATTTGAACAATTCATGAAAAAATATTGAAGGAAGAGAGATTTCACATATAAATATACTATTGTAGACATCTTTTATAATTGGGAGCACACATTAAGTATGACATGCTAAAGAGTTGATGTTGGACAAGGAAGACAACGTAATGGGTTATGTTTTCCCACATCTCAGTTAAAGTATATTGTCATGGATCATTCAAACTTGTTGAGCTTGCCTTTCCCCCTCATGCTAGCCAAAATTCCTTGCACCAAGTAGAGATACTACTTGTGCTTCCAAATATCCTGAACCCAATTTTGCCATGAGAGTCCACCATACCTACCTATGGATTGAGTAAGATCCTTCAAGTAAGTTGTCATCGGTGCAAGAAATAAAAATTGCTCTCTAAATATGCATGACTTATCAGTGTAGAGAAAATAAGCTTTGTACGATCTTGTTATGGAAGCCATAAAAGCGACGGACTGCATAATAAAGGTCCATATACAAGGGGCAATATAAAGTGACGTTCTTTCGCATTAAGATTTTGTGCATCCAACCCTAAAAGTGCATGACAACCTCTGCTTCCCTCTGCGAAGGGCCTATCTTTTACTTTATGTCTTCTACTTCATGCAAGAGACAAGGTGATCTTCACCTTTCCCTTTTTCATTTTATCCTTTGGCAAGCACCTCGTGTTGGGAAGATCCTGATATATATATCCTATTGGATGTAAGTTAGCATGAACTATTATTGTTGACATCACCCAAAGGTGAATACGTTGGGAGGCAACACTATAAGCCCATATCTTTCTCAGTGTCCGATTGAAACTCTGTAACCATTAGTATTGCGTGAGTGTTAGCAATTGTAGAAGACTATATGATAGTTCAGTATGTGGAGTTTGCTATTCCTGAAAATAATATGAATTGCAATTGTTTGATGACTGAGAATGAAGTTTGCTAGTTTTGAAGAAAGTTTATGGTGGCCATCTTCATCATCCCGGCGCTATCCATGACGAGGAGGGAGTAGTTCACCCTCGGGGCTGAGGGTATGTACCAGTAGCTATGTGTTTGATCTCTCTCTCTCTCTCTCTCTCTCTCGTGTTATCTCTATGGCACGATCTTGATGTATCGCGAGCTTTGCTATTATAGTTGGATCTTATGATGTTTCTCCTCCTCTGCTCTCTTGTGATGAATTGAGTTTCCTCTTGAAGTTATCTTATCGGATTGAGTCTTTGATTTGAGAACACTTGATGTATGTCTTGCCGTGTTTATCTGTGGTGACAATGGGATATCACGTGCCACTTGATGTACGTTTTGGTGACCAACTTGCTGGTTCCACCCATGAACCTATGCATAGGGGTTGGCACACGTTTTGTTGACTCTCCGGTAGAAACTTTGGGGCACTCTTTGAAGTACTTTGTGTTGGTTGGATGAATTTGAGATTGTGTGATGCATATCGTATAATCATGCCCACGGATACTTGAGGTGACAATGGAGTATTTAGGTGACATTAGGGTTTTGGTTGATTTGTGTCTTAAGGTGTTATTCTTGTACGAACTCTTGAATAGATTGATCCGAGAGAATAATTTTGAGGTGGTTTCGTACCCTACCATAATCTCTTCGTTTGTTCTCCGCTATTAGTGGCTTTGGAGTGACTCTTTGTTGCATGTTGAGGGATTGTTATATGATCTATCTATGTTATTATTGTTGAGAGAACTTGCACTAGTGAAAGTATGAACCCTATGCCTTGTTTCCTACCATTGCAATACCATTTACGCTCACTTTTATCATTAATTATCTTGCTGTTTTTATTATTTCAGATTACAAAAACCTTTATCTACCATCCATATTGCACTTGTATCACCATCTCTTCGCCCAACTAGTGCACCTACACAACTTGCCATTGTATTGGGTGTGTTGGGGACACAAGAGACTCTTTGTTATTTGGTTGCAGGGTTGCTTGAGAGAGACCATCTTCATCCTATGCCTCCCACGGATTGATAAACCTTAGGTCATCCACTTGAGGGAAATTTGCTACTGTCCTACAAACCTGTGCACTTGCAGGCCCAACAACGTCTACAAGAAGAAGGTTGTGTAGTAGACATCATTGCATACCGCAAAACGGACGAAAGGGACTGGTGTTGGAGCGCTACGGTCGAAATGGGGGTCCTGTTCATCGGGAGGGGTGTGGCGTACCACAAAACAGGACTCCACGGGATACTGTTCATCTCCACCGTCGACCTCCTCCAACCTCCACGGGCTACCGTCGACCTCCTGCAGCCTCCACGGGCTCCTGTTCATCCAGCCTCCACCGCGCGCTACTCCACCGGCTCCTGTTCAACCACCCCTCAACGGGCACCCCTCCACTATCTACTGTTCATCCAGCCCTCCACACCATGGGGTCCTGTTCAACCACCCCTCCACCGTCTACAGTTCATCCAGCCCTCCACACCACGGGGTCCTGTTCATCCAGAGGCAACGCCACCGCTCATTGTTCATCCAAACCGCCCCCGCAACGCTCACTGTTCATCCAATCGATCGGCTTCAGTTATCAGTAGTAGCGAAGGAATCGCTCGATCGGGTTCAGTTAACAACCATCGATCGATCGCTCGGGTTCTGTAACGCGTAGCCTCCAGTGCAATCGCTCGGGTTCAGTTAGAGCCCAACGCCTCACTCGGGTTCAGTTAGAGCCAACACCTCGCACACACACGCGTACCTGTACGAGAGAAACACGCATCGCTCAGCCCCCGACCTCCCACTGTAACTGGCAACTCCCCAAAATTTTCCTCCCCCTCGCTTCTTCCACGGTTTTTTCCGTCATGGACGTCCCAAAGAATGTCATGCAGCTGCGTCTCCGGCCCGCCAAGGAGGAAAAGCTGATTTTCTGTCATGATTTTTTGTCATAGAAGTAGGAGCCCACCACATCTATGATGATACTGGGTTTTGTCACAATTATCGTCATAGAAGTGTCATATGTATGATAGAATTTTTTTCGTTCGGCCTAAAATGTCACGGTTGTGTCTTTTTTTGTAGTGAAGCGTGATGGTTTCGGTAGGGAACGTCCCACCTTTGGGGACGAAATGATATCCATTGCCTCTTATTTCTTTCAAAAAAATTCTCGTGTCAACATAGAACAACAAGAGTGTTGTGTCAATTTTTGGGATTTATCGGGGTTCGTTTGGACATTTTTATGCATTAACTGATTTTTCATTGCATTTATGTGCATAATTCAAATTTGAACTACATGCACATGCTCTAATGCATATAAATTGGTTGAAAATTCAAATATGTGTCCTTGGTTGCATGCTTAGGTCCCATGCAAGAAATGGGAATGAATGTCAAACACCCTGCCATGGTTACTCGGCCGCAAACATTGAGATACCTGGTTTTTAAATTCTAGTAAATCCAAAGCTCGTCTGAAATTCATGAAACTTGGCATGCTATCATGGAGAGGCATCAACATGTCGTGGTAATTTTTTTGTCCCATTTGGGGCAGGTTTGGGTATATGCTTCTCAAAAACCAGAGCTTCTCACAACAAGCATGATGGTTTTTATAGGGAACGTCCCACCTTTGGGGACGAAATGATATCCATTGCCTCTTATTGCTTTCAATTTTTTTCTCATGTCAACATAGAACAAAAGGAGATTTGTGTCAATTTTTGTGATTTTTCGGGGTTCATTTGGACATATTTATGCACTAACTGAGTTTTCAATGTATTTATGTTCATAATTCAAATTTGGACTACATGCACATTCTCTAATGCATATAAATTTGTTGAAAATTCAAATCTGTGTCCTTGGTTGCATGCTTAGGTCCCATGCAAGAAATGGGAATGAATGTCAAACACCCTGCCACGGTTACTCGGCCGCAAACATTGAGATACCTGGTTTTTAAATTGTAGTAAATCCAAAGCTCGTCTGTAATTCATGAAACATGGCATGCTATCATGGAGCGGCATCAACATGTCGTGGTAATTTTTTTGTCCCATTTGGGGCAGGTTTGGGGACATGCTTCTCACAAACCAGAGCTTCTCACAACTAGCCTCATGGTTTCGGTAGGGAACGTCCCACCTTTCGGGACGAAATGATATCCATTGCCTCTTATTGCTTTCAAAAAATTTTCTCGTGTCAACATAGAACAACTGGAGTGTTGTGTCAATTTTTGGGATTTTTCGGGGTTCGTTTGGACATTTTTATGCATTAACTAAGTTTTCAATGCATTTATGTGAATAATTCAAATTTGAACTACATGCACATGCTCTAATGCATATAAATTGGTTGGAAATTCAAATTCATGTCCTTTGTTGCATGCTTAGGTCCCATGCAAGAAATGGGAATGAATGTCAAACACCCTGCCATGGTTACTCGGCCACAAACATTGAGATACCTGGTTTTTAAATTCTAGTAAATCCAAACCTCGTCTGAAATTCATGAAACTTGGCATGCTATCATGGAGAGGCATCAACATGCCGTGGTAAAGTTTTTGTCCCATTTGGGGCAAGTTTGGGTATATGCTTCTCACAAACCAGAGCTTCTCACAACAAGCATGGTGGTTTTGATAGGGAAAGTCCCACCGCTGGGGACGAAACGATATCCATTGCCTCTTATTGCTTTCAAATTTTTTTCTCATGTCAACATAGAATAACAGGAGTGTTGTGTCAATTTTTGTGATTTTTCGGGGTTTGTTTGGAAATTTTTATGCATTAACTGAGTTTTTAGTGTATTTATGTGCATAATTCAAATTTGAACTACATGCACATGCTCTAGTGCATAGAAATTGGTTGAAAAAATCAAATATGTGTCCTTGGGTGCATGCTTTGGTCCCACACAAGAAATGGGAATGAATGTCAAACACCAGGGCACCGTTGATTGCCAGCAAAACGTTGAGATACTTTGTTTTTAAATTCTAGTAAATCTAAAACTCATCTTAAATTCATGAAACTTGGCATGCTATCATGGAGCGGCATCAACATGCCGTGGTAAATTTTTTGTCCAATTTGCGGCAGGTTTGGGTATATGCTTCTCACAAACCAAAGCTTCTCACAACAAGCATGATGGTTTCGATAGGGGACGTCCCGCCTTTTGGGACGAAATGATATCCATTGCCTCGTATTGCTTTCAAATTGTTTCTCATGTTAACATAGAACAACAGGAGTGTTGTGTCAATTTTTGTGATTTTTCGGGGTTCGTTTGGACATTTTTATGCATTAACTAAGTTTCAATGCATTTATGTGCATAATTCAAATTTGAACTACGTGCACATGCTCCAGTGCATATAATTTGGTTGAAAAATCAAATCTGTGTCCTTGGGTGCATGCTTAGGTCCCATGCAAGAAATGGGAATGAATGTCAAACACAGGGCAGAATTGATTGCCGGCAAAACGTTGAGATACCTAGTTTTTAAATTCTAGTAAATCCAAAACTCGTCTGAAATTCATGAAACTTGGCATGCTATCATGGAGCGGCATCAACATGCCGTGGTAAAATTTTTGTCCCATTTGGGGCAGGTTTGGGTATATGCTTCTCACAACAAGCCTGAGGGTTTTGATAGGGAGTGTCCCACCTTTGGGGACGAAACGATATCCATTGCCTCTTATTGCTTTCAAATTTTTTTCTCGTGTCAACATAGAACAACAGGAATGTTGTGTCAATTTTTGTGATTTTTCGGGGTTCGTTTGGACAATTTTATGCATTAACTGAGTTTTCAATGCATTTATGTGCATAATTCAAATTTGAACTACATGCACATGCTCCAATGCATATAAATTGGTTGAAAAATCAAATCTGTGTCCTTGGGTGCATGCTTAGGTCCCATGGAAGAAATGGGAATGAATTTCAAACACGAGGGCACCGTTGATTGTCGGCAGAACGTGAGATACTTTGTTTTTAAATTATAGTAAATCCAACACTCGTCTGAAATTCATGAAACTTGGCATGCTATCATGGAGCGGCATCAACATGCCGTGGTAAAATTTTTGTCCCATTTGGGGCAGGTTTGGGTATATGCTTCTCACAACAAGCCGGAGGGTTTTGATAGGGAATGTCCCACCTTTGGGGACGAAACGATATCCATTGCCTCTTATTGCTTTCAAATTTTTTCTCGTGTCAACATAGAACAACAGGAGTGTTGTGTCAATTTTTGTGATTTTTCGGGGTTCGTTTGGACAATTTTATGCATTAACTGAGTTTTCAATGCATTTATGTGCATAATTCAAATTTGAACTACATGCACATGCTCCAATGCATATAAATTGGTTGAAAAATCAAATCTGTGTCCTTGGGTGCATGCTTAGGTCCCATGGAAGAAATGGGAATGAATTTCAAACACGAGGGCACCGTTGATTGTCGGCAGAACGTGAGATACTTTGTTTTTAAATTCTAGTAAATCCAAAACTCGTCTGAAATTCATGAAACTTGGCATGCGATAATGGAATATCAACCGACATGTTGTGGTATTTTTCATGTCCATTTTGAGAGAAGGCGCACTCGAATAATGACAGCCTATAAAGGCATTTTAAAGAATAGTTGCCACTTTAATATCTCAAACATTAGTATAATTCAAACCGTGTGTGTTCTGTTAACCATTCACGTGATGCCATGTGTCTTGGTTTTAATGGCTGTAGATGGTGCCCTGCGGACAGCTGCTTGACCTTGACTGAACGGGAGACGTGCGAGCGCAGTCCGGTGCGCAGGATGACCGAGAGGTGTGCAAGTTGTCCTCGAGCTGCTGTTTAATACGGGCAGCCTTACTGTTCGCCTCCCATTCCCCTCCCTCCCGCAGACCTCCACCAAAGCCATGGCGCAGAATGATCATCTGCCACTAGTATTCAAGTTTGGTGAAGTCGACTCCGAGTCGGAGGAGATAAAAATAAGGAGGAATGGGGCCTCATGGACAAGGCCCAAAACAAGCTGGTCGTGAGGGTTGCTGCCCCTGCTCCCGTCCCAGCTCCCATCCCCGCGCCCGTGCCAGCGACCATCGCCATAGCATTGACGGGCTGGTCGCCAAGCAGTATCGCAGAGCTGGAAGCCGCGAGCATCAGCGAGGTCCCTGCTTACCCACGCGAGCTCGTGAACATGCCCGCGCCAGCGCCCGTGCGCGCCCCTCCACCCACCGTGGCACCGGCCACCGTGCGTTTGGCTGCACCCGCCGCGCCCGTGCCCCTGCCCATGCGTGCCCCTCCACCCACCGCGGCGTCAGTCCCTGTGCGTTTGGCTGCACCCACCGCGCCCGTGCCAATGCGCGTGCGTGAAAGTGCAACTAATCCCCGGGTGGTTTTGGTAATTAATAACAACATATATATCATTGAACTAATAGTTTCTTGAGAATCTTTTCGAAAGTTCAAGGATATGGGTATGGCAAGGACTCAAGAAGTGGACCCTCAAAATGCTAAGGCAAGCATTGGCAAAAGCTCAAGACTCCATTTTTGGTTTAGTGATCCAAGATCACATTGAGTCCATAGGAAAGCCAATACTATTAAAAGGGGATGAGGTTATGATGATGATCTGGTTGCTCAAGTGCTTAGTGATACATCTCCTAAACTATCAGCAACTTTCACTGCCATATACACTCATAAGTAATCTCGGTCCCACCGATTTTCCAAACCCAGTCACACCGAGATGAACCACCTCAGCCACAAAGCCAAACCCTAGAAAACTCGGATTTTCCGATTCTGAACTCGGTCTCACCGAAACTTGAGTTGCCAAGCTTTTGTAACCTTCTGTCATCAAATCGGTGTCACCGAGATGATGAAGTCGGTCCCACCGAGATTGGCAAGCTCTTGTCTTTGGACGAATCGGACTCACCGAGATTGTATTTTCGGTCCCACCGAAAATCCCAACGTTCACATGATTTGAACTTTCGGTCTCACCGAGTTGTCAACTTCGGTCCCACCGAGATTGGTCAAATTTGTGTAACGGTTGGATTTTGTGTGGAGGCTATAAATACCCCTCCACCCCCTCTTCATTCATGAAGAGAGCCTTCAGAAAGAACTACCACTCCTACCTTACATTTCTGAGAAGAGAACTACCTACCCTTGTGTTGAGATCAAGTTGCTCCACTCCCACCATATGAAGCTTGATCTCTAGCCTTCCCAAGTTGCTTTCCACTCAATCCTTTCTTCCACCACAGCCAAATCAGTGAGGAGAGTTGAGTGTTGGGGAGATTATCATTTGAAGCACAAGAGCAAGGAGTTCATCATCATCAACACCATCTATTACCTTTTGGAAGGTGGTGCCTCCTAGATTGGTTAGGTGTCGCTTGGGAGCCTCCGTCGAGAAGTGGAGTTGAACCAAGAAGTTTGTAAGGGCAAGGAGATCGCCTACTTCGTGAAGATCTACCCCGAGTAAGGCTAGCCCTCCGTGGGCGTAGGCCATGATGGCATAGACAAGGTTGCTTCTTCGTGGACCCTTCGTGGGTGGAGCCCTCCGTGGACTCTCGCAGCCGTTACCCTCCGTGGGTTGAAGTCTCCATCAACGTGGAAGTACGATAGCACCACCTATCGGAACCACGAGAAAAATCTCCGCGTCTCCAAAACTGCGTTTGCTCTTCTCCACCTCTCTTTACTACATGTGCAATTTACTTTCCGCTGCCTATACTCTAGAATTGCATGTGTAGGGTGATGCTTGACTTGATCATAATTGTGAATCTGCCAAAAACTTGTCTTTGTCAAAAGGCTGAACTTTTATATTGTCAAGTAGTCTAATCACCCCCCCTCTAGACATACTTTCATCCTACAAGTGGTATCAGAGCTTTGGTCTCCATTGTATTGGTTTCCATTGCATTGGACTCCATAAGCTTGGTTTCACAACCTAGGAGAGTATGGCGTCTAGTGAGGGTAATTTTCGTAGAGGTCCTTACTTTGATGGTACAAACTTTGCTAGTTGGAAGCATAAAATGAAAATGCATATTCTTGGCCATAACCCTGCCGCATGGGGCATTATTTGTGTTGGTATGCAAGGTGAATTCTTCGAGGAAGGAAAAGTTCCGGATCGCGGCTTCTAACGGATGAATTATGGATGTTGCAAAACAATGCTCAAGCTTGTGACATTCTCTTCAATGCCTTGTGTCCCGAGGAGTTCAACAAAATCAGCCGTCTTGAGAATGCAAAAGAGATTTGGGATACTTTGGTTGAAATGCACGAAGGTACCGAGTCCATGAAGGAATCAAAGCTAGATGTTCTTCAAGGTCAACTTGACAAGTTCAAGATGAAGGAAGGTGAAGGAGTCGCTGAAATGTACTCTAGGCTTTCTCTCATCACAAATGAGATTGCTGGCTTAGGAAGCGAAGAAATGACCGACCGATTCATCATCAAGAAGATTCTCAGAGCTTTGGATGGAAAGTATGACACCGTGTGCACTTTGATCCAAATGATGCCAAACTACAAGAATCTCAAGCCAACCAAGTCATTGGAAGAATTGTTGCTCATGAGATGACACTTAAAGATAAGGAAGAGCTTCACAACAAGTCAAGTGGTGCTTACAAAGCTACAAGTGATGCTCCCACAACCTCAAGTGACAAGCTAGTTTCCAATGAAGAGATAAGCCTAATGGTGAAGAACTTCAACAAATTCTACAAGAGTAGAAGCAAAGAGAGAAGCTCAAAGTCTAGATCATATGATGAAAAGAGATCTTCTAGTCGTGATCGAATGCTACAATTGTGGAAGACCCGGACACTACTCAAATGAGTGTTCGGCTCCCCACAAGAGAAGAGAAGAATCTCCCGAAGAAGAAGCTCAAGAGATGAGTCACCTCGGAAGAGAGAGAAGGAGTAGAGATGATCGTTATGAACGAAGACCCTCTCGGAGAAGCAAGGATTCGGAGAGGAAAGACAAGTCATCAAGGAGCTACACAAGAAGAAAACATCAAGCTCATGTAGGTGAATGGGTCTCCGGCTCCGACTCCGACAATCAATCCGAAAGAAGCTATCACTCCAACTCCGACTACAGTCAAGATGAAGGTGTTGCCGGTCTTGCTCTCGTATCCTCCAACTCCAACTCCTACGACTTATTTGATTCACCAAATGAGGGAATTGGAAGATGCTACATGGCTAAAGGCCCCAAGGTATCACACCCTGAATTCATTGACTTTGATAGTGATGAGGATGACTTACTTGGTGAAGATGAGCTCTTACATGATAAATCCAATGAGCCTAGTAATGATGAACATGCTAGTAGTCTTTATAGTCAAGAAGAGTCGAATGACAATGCTATGAAGGAGATTGAGTGTCTAACTAAAGAACTAAACACTCTTAAGTTAGCTCATGAAACAACTCAAGAAGATCATAGAGAGCTCCTAAGATCTCATGAGAAGCTACGCTTCGAGAAGCTCACTCTAGAGCAAGAACATGAGTTTCTAAAAGCAATCAATGACGATCTTCGAAAGAAGAGTTCTTCATATCTTGCCAAACGACTTCTCTTATCTAATTTCTTGCCTCCCATTAAATCTAAGCATGACAAGCATAAGAAAAATTCTTTCTCTAGTAGTAACAATAACCATGCTAAATCCAATATTGTTGCTTCTAGTAGTTCTCTTGATTCCACTAACAATGTTTCAAGCCAAGTTACACTTGAGCAAGAAAATAGTTTATTGAAAGGGATTATATAGAAAGGTGTCTACAAGAGCCTTGCCGGAAGCAAGAACTTTGAGGAAATTGTTCGCAAGCAAGGAAGGCACCGGAAGAATCAAGGAATTGCTTTTGAGCGAAAGTTCAACGCCGAGGGTGTTGAATGGGAAGAACGTCAATATCCTACTCCACAGTTTATTCCTCAAAAGGAGAAGTACAATCCTACTTCTTCCAATGTGGAACAAGCTCAAGATGACCTTCCACCACAAGACCACAAGCTAAAAGGCAGGGACAAGCTTCAAGAGGAGATTGATGCATTTATTGAAGCACCTAAAGCCATGGTCAAGTGGGTTCCCAAGGAAACGTCAAGTTCTACTTCGTCAAGCTCAAATACAACCCCAAGGATTCCCATCAAGATGATGTGGATCCCGAAGAAGAAGAACTAGAAAGTTCTTGAGGGTGACTCCGCCAACATACTTCACTCACATTCATTTTGGCAAAAACTTGTGCAATCAACTTCCACATCCTGCACTAGTTCATGGAGTCACAAACCCTCTTGTTGGTAAGTCAAGGGACAAGGTAATCATTGCTTTCATGGACATCATCTATTGTGTACTTCAATCTATGTCCATGGATATCCTTGTTTGTTCCTTGTGGGACTAACCCATGTAAGTATTGAAAGTTCCCGAATCCAAAGGATTGCTCCCAACTCTTGATGATCTTCATCAACATTGAGCATCCACATCTTCAACATCTACATGAAGTCTTCTACGACAACCCAAGGTTAATTTGACCCTTTAAAAGGGGTTCTCACATCTACGGGGAGCTTTGCTCTAAAGAATTGAGCTAAAGCATCTTCAAATGATGTGAACACATCAATGCTTTATGTAAAAGTGGTAACCCCACTTGTGCTTAAACGATGAGTATGACCTATGATCAAATGTTCTCATTTGGCTCCTAAGTCAATATACTCATATAAAGATGACCTAGTCATCGACAAATTGTGTGATAGTAGCTAGAGTTTTGATTGTGCATGTTTGACACATATTTCATTTGCTATCTTATTGTGTGAGCATGTTGGATGCATGATTTTATCCATTCAAGGACATCCATTTGTTGTTTTGGTCGTTTTGATTTTTCCGACCAAATGGATGGACAAGAATGCCTAAGTACCTTCCCTAGCTATCTATGCTTTCTTGTCTCAAATTCTATTCATGCTTACATCACAAACTTTGAACAAGTCATTTTCGGACCCTTCGAGTGAGGAGCACTCGGAGCCACCGATCCGTCAAAGGCTAACTTCCAAAACCTTCGAAGTGATTTCGGTCAGACCAACACACTCAAACTCGGTCGAACCGAAAGCATTTGGACTGATCTAGGTTTTGACCTCGGTGAAACCGAGTCGTGATTTTCGGCGTGACCGAAGTGCATAACTGCTCATAGTTATCCATCTCGGTGCCACCGAGTTTTACAACTCGGTCCCACCGACAGCAAAGGGGTATATATACTCCGAGGGCCGCGCGCGTTGATTTCTACTTCAAACACTTCGCCCCCACACCCCTTGCTGCCATCGCCTTGGTCTCCGGATCGTCTCCGTCGTCGCCTGTGCGCCCTCGCCGCAGGTCTCCGTCGCCGTCGACGGACATCTTCTCCGCGCCATTGCAGCCGTAGAGAAACTCCACCAAGTTAGGGTGAGTTTCGATCCCACTCGTGCTCCCATCTCCGATTCAATGCACGTTTGGTTTGCCTATAATCTTGCCACGATTGAAATCTTCCTGTACACCAGATTGGTTCTTTTGAACGAGATTCGAGTAAAAGTTTTAGGGTTAGGTTTCCGCCGAACACATCTCGGTGAGACCGATTTTAGATTTTCGGTAAGACCGATTTGGCCTATGGCCATTGCACTGCACCTTCGGTCCAACCGAAGTTGTGCAAATCGGTGTGACGAAATAGCGATTCTGTGAAACCCTAGTGTTTTCGGCGGATCAAACCCACTTCGTCCAACCGAAAGTGGTGTGAAAGCTTCTGTTTGAACACTTGGATTCACCGAATTTTAAACTCGGTCGACCGAAATGTCTTCGTGAAAACCTAATACTAGAATTTGAACTCATCTATTTGCAAAAACTTCTAGGTTTGTGATAACTCTTCTACTCTGCCTACACCTTATCTATTCACAGGTTGTCACCATGTCGATGCCGTGGCAAATGAACAGGTCGAGTCACCTATTGCAGATATTCCAGAGGCGTGCACTAGTCCCGATCCCAAAGAGCTCATCGATGATGGTGAGAGGAGTACACCAAGTGGTTTGCCTCCTGCAGCCACCAGAGCCAGAAAGAAGAGGAACTCAGATGAAGAAGACTCAAATTTTGTCGTTGAGGAAGAAGTCACCTCAAAGCCTAAGAGGAAAGTTGTTGCCAAAGAGCCACAAGGTCAGCAAACCAAGAAGGGCACCAGAAAAGTCAAGCAGTCCACTGTTGCCAAGAAGCTGAATTTGGAAGAGGCAACAGCAAGCAAAGTGAAGAAAACTTCCAAGAGGAAGAGGTTAGTGCATGATGATGCAGCAGAAGAAGATGAGGATGAGGAAGCACCCCAGCCTCCTCAGAAGCCTAAGCTCATGGGTGATGCCATCAGGGCTGGAACCACTTCAAAGCCCAAGCTATCTGCTCCAGCTAAGGCAGCTCCAGCAAAGCCTGCTGCCAAGCCCAAGAAGACAGTCAGAAACATTCCAGCATCTGAAAAGAACAAAGATGATGTGCCACCAGCTGTGTCAGATGATGAAGGACCAGTTTTGCTGAAACTTCGTCCAAAACTGCCACTTCACAATGATGCTCATCCTCAAGCTGAGAACATGAAGGAAAGGAAAGATAGATATCTCAGGCTATGGAGACAAGCTGATCCATATGCCGTGAGGAGAAGAACTGCTGTTGATCCCAGATTTCACACCAGAGAGCAGCAGGACTTCTATGAGACTGTGCTGATGGATAAGAAGCCCATAGTCGCAGACACCAGATACGTTGACTGGAAGTACATTGACAGTGAAGAGCACAGAGACTTCTTTCCACATGTGCATGAAAGCTTCACTGCATGTGGCGTTGCAGACTTTGTAGGTCAGAAGTTGACAAATTGGAATGATGAGATGATTATGCAATTCTATGCCACAGCTCATTTCTATCCAGATGGAAGGATTGTATGGATGACTGAAGGCCAAAGATTTTCTTCAACTGTTGAAGAATGGGCAGAACTTCTGAATGCTCCAGTGCAAAGAGAGGATGATATTGATGTTTATGGTATTCCAAAGAAGAATCATGAATCCATGAAGAATATGTACAAAGAGGTACCAGCTAAAGATTTGGGAATCTGGAAGCTCGGGTCAGTGTACTATCTCCAGGCAGGTTTGCCTACCACTAACACCATATTGAGGCATACCTTGATGCCCAAGTCTGGAGATCATCGCATGATCAGAGGATACTCTATCAACATGCTGCATATACTTGATGAGAAAGCACCTTTCAAGGTGATGGACTTGATGGTTGAGACCATTAAGAGAACTGCAGCTGACCAGAAAAGGTCGTGAGGATTTGCCCCGCATATTCAGATGCTTATCAATGCCAAGTTTGGCACGGGCACATTCTTGTTGGATAGAGAACACTTACCACTGCAGCCTGAGCATGAGGACAATGTTGTTGTGATGGATGAGGAGGATCCAACATCGGTTGAAGGACAAGCCAAGATTGAAGCTGCCAAGAAAGCCAAAGCTGACAAGGAAGCAGCAGCAGCAGCAGCTAAACCAAAGAGTGTTGGAGAGCAGCTCCTTGAAGCTACCCAAAGGATTGAACAACGCCTGGCCAGCATTGTACAGTCTCAGGAGAGCCTAGAGAGGATTGTTGAAGACAAGATCCACGCTCTAGACGTGAAGTCGATCAAGTGCAAGTAATCACAACAAGCTTGAGGCAGACATTGAGGAAGCAAAGAGGGAGAAGGAAGAGCTTATGCGTGAGATGCAGGATGACTTAGTCCAGGATGCTTATCAACAGACTACTCCGGTTCCCACAGGACCTCGATCAGCTGCTATACCAGTGACTGACACCAGGACTACAGCTTCAGCACCTCCCACAGTTCCATCAGTTGCTACAGCTCCAGCTCCAAAGGACCACTCCTCCAAAGACAGACATCACCAAGTCTTCGCCGATGCTTCCATATCAACTCCAACATCAACCTGCATAGAGCCGCGGCAGAGTCCCCAGTGACGCTTAGCTCTATGCCTTTTCGAACTTTTTGGTAACTTGTTGCCAAAGGGGGAGAAATTGTATAGATCATAGGACTTCGAGAGAGAGAGTGCTGTTGCTTTTGCGCTTTTGCTCTTTCGTTCTTTTGCGGTTTCTTTGAGATACTTTTGGTTTTCGAAACGTTCAGTGTGTTTGATACTACGTTTGATGAGTGCTTGGTCGTACTACGCCTTAATGTGTGCTTAATGCTTATCATATGCTATTCCTATCTTGTATGACCATTTACTCATGTCTTGGTGATTGGGTGCATGCTATTCATTCTTATCATCTTGTGCGCTCCACCAAGATGTATGTGACATGGAAGAGTGACCCATGATCCTAATCGATTGTGCATTTGCATTCAAACGCAAATCTTAAATAATGCACAAATTTAGGGGGAGCTCTTACTTATCACATAGTTCTCAAAGCGACGATATTATTCATTGATTATATCCTTTGTCGAAGCTTTGATCTATATGTTGTCATCAATTACCAAAAAGGGGGAGATTGAAAGTGCAACTAATCCCTGGGTGGTTTTGGTAATTAATAACAACATATATATCATTGAACTAATAGTTTCTTGAGAATCTTTTCGAAAGTTCAGTGATATGGGTATGGCAAGGACTCAAGAAGTGGACCCTCAAAATGCTAAGGCAAGCATTGGCAAAAGCTCAAGACTCCATTTTTGGTTTAGTGATCCAAGATCACATTGAGTCCATAGGAAAGCCAATACTATTAAAAGGGATGAGGTTATGATGATGATCTGGTTGCTCAAGTGCTTAGTGATACATCTCCTAAACTATCGGCAACTTTCACCGCCATATACACTCATAAGTAATCTCGGTCCCACCGATTTTCCAAACCAGTCACACCGAGATGAACCACCTCAGCCACAAAGCCAAACCCTAGAAAACTCGGATTTTCCAATTCGAACTCGGTCTCACGAAACTTGAGTTGCCAAGCTTCAGAATCCTTCATCATCAAATCGGTGTCACCGAGATGATGAAGTCGGTCCCACCGAGATTGGCAAGCTCTTGTCTTTGGACGAATCGGACTCACCGAGATTTTATTTTCGGTCCCACGAAAATCCCAACGCTCACATGATTTGAACTTTCGGTCTCACCGAGTTGTCAACTTCGGTCCCACCGAGATTGGTCAAATGTGTGTAACGGTTGGATTTTGTGTGGAGGCTATAAATACCCTCCACCCCTCTTCATTCGTGAAGAGAGCCATCGAAAGAACTACCACTCCTACCTTACATTTCGAGAAGAGAACTACCTACCCTTGTGTTGAGATCAAGTTGCTCCACTCCCACCATATGAAGCTTGATCTCTAGCCTTCCCAAGTTGCTTTCCACTCAATCCTTTCTTCCACCACAGCCAAATCAGTGAGGAGAGTTGAGTGTTGGGGAGATTATCATTTGAAGCACAAGAGCAAGGAGTTCATCATCATCAACACCATCTATTACCTTTTGGAGGGTGGTGCCTCCTAGATTGGTTAGGTGTCACTTGGGAGCCTCCGTCGAGATGTGGAGTTGAACCAAGAAGTTTGTAAGGGCAAGGAGATTGCCTACTTCATGAAGATCTACCCCGAGTAAGGTTAGCCCTCTGTGGGCATAGGCCATGATGGCATAGACAAGGTTGCTTCTTCGTGGACCCTTCGTGGGTGGAGCCCTCCGTGGACTCTCGCAGCCGTTACCCTCCATGGGTTGAAGTCTCCATCAACGTGGAAGTACGATAGCACCACCTATCGGAACCACGAGAAAAATCTCCGCGTCTCCAAAACTGCGTTTGCTCTTCTCCACCTCTCTTTACTACATGTGCAATTTACTTTCCGCTGCCTATACTCTAGAATTGCATGTGTAGGGTGATGCTTGACTTGATCATAATTGTGAATCTGCCAAAAACTTGTCTTTGTCAAAAGGCTGAACTTTTATATTGTCAAGTAGTCTAATCACCCCCCCTCTAGACATACTTTCGATCCTACAGTGCGCCCCCCCCCCCCTCAGCGGCATGGGACGCTGCCGTCGACCGCTACCTCTCAGCGGCACCTGTTGTCGTCCTCCCGTACCCCGCCCGTCGATCGTGCGACGACATGATGATTGATTTACAAGTGAAGAACATTTTGTGCTGCCTTGAAGACTTCAACAACGGCATCCCCGAAGGACGACAACGACAACGACGGCGCGGCACGCCCCCTCCGCTGTCGCCAGAAATAGTTTTTTTGGGGTTTAATACTGTATCTCGAAATCTCGATCATATGAATATAAATTCGCAGTGTGACTGAATGACAGATATGGTTTGAACGAACTTGCATTTTTCTCTCTTAATGTACAGACTTATCAAATGATTTTCTTTTGAAAGAAACGTCAATGGTTTTTAAATATAAAACACTCATCGCAAACATTTTAGTTAGAACACCCATATGCAAACCGACAGCTTCCCTAGGAAGCCAAGGGAAAATGTGTAGAGTAGGATTTCTGCATCCCTTCAACGCAAACGGTTGTTTTGCATGACCCGTGTGCAACCACGTACAAAAAATTGGTTAAGATTTGCATATCTGCCATTTTGGGTATGTTGCCATTTGTCAAACTAGAAAGATTGATATTTGTTTATCTAGTAAAACTGCCATTTGTCAACCTTGTAACACTACGATTTGTCAAAATATGCAGCTAAAAATCAATAGCACTATCTAATTTTTGCAACTAAAATCACTAGCACTGCTCATATGGACACCACTAGCAGGCGTGAGTTGATGGACGCATGTGCAAATGTACCATTCATTACATACAACAAGTCATTAACCCACAACGACAACGAGGTTACACGTTGGATTATAGATCATTTCCAACAAAACATTCTAGTAAAGTAAAAAATTTCTCACACAACTAATAACAAAGCGATGAAATGAACTTCAGCTCAACCACTCGTCGGTGTTGGAAACGCTTGCTTTGATCCAGAAGTGATTCTCTAGGAAGGGCCAACTACTGTCAATCTCGAGACCAACGCAGGACTGGTCATCTAGGCTGAAGCGGCCTATGTCAGGACCCATATTAGGACGATAGGGAAGCATAGAAATATCCAAGGTATAGATATAGTTGCTTCTCATAAATGGTAGTAATGTTATGTCAATAGCAGCTGGATCGCCTTCCACCATCTTTGGATAGTTTTGTCCAAGGAAGAGCGAGTTTCCTCCAAGACTTTCAATACTGAACCAGGGAGAAGGTGTTGGCGCTAGTACACTAGTATCCATCCCGAATACCCTGCAACGGATGTTGGAATAGGTCCGGAGAGTGCGACCATGTGAGACAACACCTGCTTCCTTACTAACATCAGCAGTGCCCTGTATACAAACAAGAAGAGGTGATCCATCGGAATAACTTGCCAGGCGCCACTGAGTATATGGATCCTGCTCGTCCTCATGCTCGTGATCATCAGCATCGTCATCTCCCCCTTGGTTATAAAAATTTTCAAGTATAGGTGATGGAATGTTCAGAGGACCTTGGAAACACAAGAAGGTTAATTAGTAAAGGGAAACTAGCTAACCCGCATGCATGTGGATGAAACAATTATAATTACGGTGGAAGACAAACGTACCGAAAGCATCAGGATTCCATGCAAAAACAGTGCCACGAGTGGTGGCAGCAAACACAAGACCCTCGTATTGAATTGCATCACAGTACTCATCCATGTACATAAATTGATTTTTGAGCACTATCCATCAAGGCGTGGAAGTAAGGACGGCAACAAGCTTGTCGAAGATAGCAACAACTTCATAGTTCGTGTAATCCCAAGAGCGGTTGGGAACTCGACAAATTGCTATCTTCCATAGACGAAAGTCACCACGATCGTATATGAACTCACATAGAATACCGGTGTACTCAACCTCTGGGTAGTCGTCTGAGATTTTTGGAAGTTGAAACCGGTGACGAGTGTACACATTCACAAGTTCCCACTCGCAGTTGTATCCAATATAAACAACCCAATCTCCATTTGCGCCTGCCCAAGCCTTGCCCTCAAGCGATGGCATCTTAGCATCATATGTATCATTATCAAGCGGCATCAACTTGCACAAGGAGAGGCTTCCCTCGTCCCCGTGCCAGTCAGCGGGGTCCCGGCGAAGAACATAGGGGAGATCAAACCGCTCCTGGACCCTTGGGTTCCTTGTAATGATGTTACTAGTTGAGTCGAGAATGGTCTTGAACGAACCTGCCATGCTAGCCGAGCTGATGACGTCGCACCGGTCAATGAGTTCCTCCACCATGTTATCTTTCAGATCGGGGCAAGAATAACAGGGTCGTTTCTGGCCTGTTCCCTCCATGGAGAAGATGATCGAACAATGGCAGAAGGAAGGGTGAAGGAAAATGGAGGGAGGAAGAGCATGCAACAATAGTTCCAAATCGAGAGGGAAAGGCGAAGTGGCGGTGGACGGTTGCCACGGTACATGAAGAGGCGCCTGGGGAGCGAATGGTTTCCACAGAGGTCACACACTGACGACAAGGACCGAGTGAACCGCATGCGTATATGGCACACACCTTGATCTGGCTGACCGTTTCTTTTGTGTTGCCTAATCACAAACAGTTTATCCGAGTAAATAGTATGATGTATATTGCACACACCTTCATCTGGCTGCCCATTTCTTTTGTGTTTCCTAATCACAAATAGTTCATCCGAGTGAGTATGCTGTGTATTGCACACGCCTTCATCTGGCTGCCCGTTTCTTTTGTTTCTCCTCATTGCAAACAGTTAATTGAACTGAACCATATGCCCGTCATCGCACATGCAACTAAAATCTGAACCGTGTTTGATGCATCTGTCATCGCAAATGTTTTATACATTTTTGACGGTTTTCATACACCACCGTTTGCGATTATCGCATCGCACACAGTTTCTCGAAGGATCACTGATCGTAGTGTCGCGTTAGCAGCATCCTGCAGTAGTGTTGAGCCATATAACTCTGGAATTTGAACCTGGTAATATTTCAAGCTTTTGTGGAACAATCGTTGAAATGGTATCGTCTGAGACTCGTATATTTGTAGCACTCTTTTTACCTTAATATCCAATGGTCTTAGATTTTATTAACCATTCTCGAATAGGTTTACCTTGTCGATCTCACAGCACACGATCTGTATAGCTAACTCGACTGCGATCTTCGACATTATTGCACACAGTTGGTTTCTTCCATCATGTGCCCTGTAGAGCACAGAATTAATTATCGCACTCGAGTGTCCATCATCACCCTTCTGTGTAACTTTGACCTTATCACCCACGGGTAAACTTATGACCGGAGTCATTCCACACACTTTGTTTTTACAAAGCTTTTTGCCAATAATTGCCCACGATTTGTCCCTCTTCTAGCCAACGCGTGGCCAAACTAGCCGGCGGGAACCTTGCGCGGTAAACTGCGCGGTAGCGTGGGAACAGGCTCACCGACGATACATTTGGCGCCTCTTCGAGCCAACGTGTGCGGTGCGGTGTTGTCAAGCGTGCACTGGAATCCTCCACTATGAACGTCGTGACACGACGTGACGATTATAGGTTGGCCGGACCCAATTTATTACAGCGGCCAACCTTTTGATCGCGCCCCACCATTGCAAGAAGCACACCCACGACGAGAAATTCTTAGAGGGTATCCTGCGCGGCTCCAATGGCACTCCGAGCGGCTGCCAATGATGAGCAGCATTTCACCATGCATGCCGTGGTGGACACCCACAGAAGGTTTATGACCTCTCGGTGGTGTACACTAATGACCTGGTCTGGGTGGAGCACTCGATCCGCATCATGGAGCTGTTGCTTGCCGAGGAGAAGTACAAGGTTGTCGAGTTCGACCTCGAGTACACCCGTGCTCGTGTCGGGTCTCGTCCCAAGGTCGCCGTTGCCCAGATGTGCGTGCGCCACCACGTCCTTGTCTGTCACTACTGCCTAGCCACAAGGCCTTGCGAGCGTTTTGACAGGTTTGTCACCAGCCCCCACTACATGTTCGCTATGGTGGACATCACCAACGATATAAAGGCGCTCGAGAATTCGGGCATCGCCTGCCAGAATCTTGTCGACATCCACGGCCAATACAAGATCTGGAGCATCAAGCAGCATGAGAAGGACTCACTGGTTCACCTCGCCGAGGCCATCATCGACTCCTACTAGAGAGACATGAAGGATTCAGGAAACAAGGACAAGCATGCCTGGCACTTGGCCTGAACGGAGAAACTTGACAAAGCTCACATCGTGTATGCGGCCAAGGAGGTGTACACGAGCTACGACATGTACATGCAGATCATTGACATGAGGAAGTGCCTCCTTCCCCAAAATGGCCAAGGATCCAGCTGGAAGCAAAGCAATGGCAAGCATCGTCGCAACAATAAGTAGATGATTAGATCCTCGTTTCTCCTACTTTAGTATGCATGTCATTGCTTACTTTGGTGTGTGGAAATGTAATGTGTGTAGCCACTTGTGTAATTGTATGATTAATTTGGTTATGCAATCCTGTCTTTTTAAGTATATATGTTGATGCTCTGTAGACAGAGCGTAGATGTTGTGCGGGCAAAGAAAATCACATCGCACATGGACTAAACAATGGAAACGTTAGTGATGTTTTAATAAATCGCTCACAATTGTATACCAGCAATCGATTGCTCACAACACACACGGCTTGTTAGCAGTAATCGTCTTTGTTGTTATCGGTCTTCGCACATGTTTCCAATTACACACATCTTGTTAAGTTGAACCGTTCATGTTCTCATGTCTCAACGCAAACAGTTCATCCGAGTGAACCGCATGCCGTATATTGCACACACCTTGATCTGGCTGACCGTTTCTTTTGTATTGCCTAATCACAAACAGTTCATCCGATGAACCATATGTTGTATATCGCACACACCTTCATCTGGCTGCCCATTTATTTTGTTCCTCCTCGTCACAAACAGTTAATTGAGCTGAACCATATGCCCTGCATCGCACACACAACTAAAATCTGAACCGTGTTTGATGCATCCTCCATCGCAAACGTTTTGCACCTTTTTTGACGGTTCTTTACACCACCGTTTGCAATTATGGCATCACACACAGTTTCGTCGAAGGGTCTCTGATCGTAGTGTCACGTTAGCAGCATCCGGCAGTAGTGCAACCTCATAAGAAAGAATTACCAAGTAAGGATGAAACAATTGGTCTTGCTTCTATTGTCGTGCCTCCTACTAGAACAATATTTGCTAGACCATGAAAATGATATGCATATGCATGAAAGGAATGAAATAGATAAAGAAATTTAAACAACGACCTCTGCTCAAGCATAATTTGCCTATTGAAACTCTAGGAGGTCCTCCTTGATGACCCACTAGTATAGGGGATCAATCGTAGTCCTTTTGATAAGTAAGAGTGTTGAACCCAACGAGGAGCAGAAGGAAATGACAAGTGGTTTTCAGCAAGGTAATGTCTGCAAGCACTGAAATTGTAGGTAACAAGTTGTTGGATATCAAGATAATTTGAAATGAGCAAGTAACGGTAACGGTAACAACAGTGCAGCAAGGTAGCCCAATCCTTTTGAGGCCAAGGACAGGCCAAAACAATCTCTTATGATAAGCAAAGTGTTCTTGAGAGTACACGAGAATTTCATCTATTCACTTTCATCATGTTGGTTTGATTTGTGTTTGCTACTTTGATAATTTGATATGTGGGTGGGCCGGTGCTTAGGTGTTGTTCTTACTTGAACAAAACTCCTACTTATGATTAACCCCCTCACAAGCATCCACAACAAGGGGAAAGGTATTAAGAATAAATCTAACCATAGAATTAAACTTTTGGATCAAAATAAGTCCCTTATGAAGTAGCGCATAAACTTGGGTTTGAGCTTCTATCACTCTCGCAACCCATCATCTAATAACTACTCCACAATGCATTCCCTTAGGCCCAAGTATGGTGAAATATCATGTAGTTGACATTCACATGACACCACTAAGGGAATCACAACATACATACCATCAAAAAATCGAACACATATGAAGTTCACATGATTACTTGCAACAAGATTTCTCCCGTGACCTCAAGAACAAAAGTAACTACTCACAAATGAGAATCATGCTCATGATCATAGGGGTATTAAATAACATAATGGATCTGAACATGTAATATTCCACCAAATAAACAGTATAGTAATCAACTACAAGATGTAATCAACACTACTAGTCACCCACAACCACCAATATATAGTTCTGGTACAAAGATTCACCACAAAAGATGAACTAGGGTTTGAGAGGAGATGGTGTTGTTGAAGATGTTGATGGATATTACCCTCCCCAAGATGGGAGAGTTGTTGGTGACGATGATGACGATGATTTCCTCCTCTGGGAGGGAAGTTCCCCCAGCGAAATCGCTCCGTCGGAGGGCAAAAGTACTCCTGCCCAAGTTTCACCTCGAGACGGCGGCGCTTCATCCCAAAAGTCCCCTCCTGATTTTTTCTAGGTTAAAATGACTTATATACCAGAAGACGGGCACCGGAGGTGGGCCGAGGAGGGCACAACCCACCAGGGAGCGCCTGGGAAACCTGGCGCACCCAGGTGGGTTGTGCCCGCCTGGTGGGCCCCCACTGGTGGTTATTTGCTCCAATAATTCTTATTTATTCCATAAAAAATCCCTGTGAAGTTTCATTTCATTTGGAGTTGTGCAGAATAGGTGGCCTGATGTAGCTTTTTCAGGTCCAGAATTCCAACAGCCGGTATTTTCCCTCTCTTTGTGAACCTTGCATATTACGAGAGAAAAGGCATTAGAATTACTTCAAAAAGCATTATTATGCATAACTTTTTTATAAATAATAGTAGGAAAACATGATGCAAAATGGACGTATCAACTCCCCCAAGCTTAGACCTTGCTTGTCCTCAAGCGATAAAATGAAATCGAAAAACGTGTCCACATGCTTAGAGAGAGATGTGTCGATAAAAACAAAATACAGACATAGAAGCATCATGTATATTATTATAACAACAACAAGGTTTAACATAAAACTTTATCATAGAACTTTTACATAAAACTTTTGACGAATAAGTAACAATTCATCACAACATCGAAGTATAAAGCATAAACTCTATTGAAAACTAACAAACTATGTTCTCAGTCAACTTTGCAACTACAATTCATCATCTTTCCAGGGAAGGGTCACGTATCGGAGCCATTTGGCAAGTCCACACATACTCAACCATCATATAGTTTTCTATGATTGCTAACACTCAATGCATACACATGAGCAAAAAGCTTCAACCGGACACATATAAAATAGGGGCTTATAGTTTCGTCTCCCTACATATTCACCTCAAGGGTGATGTCAACAATAATAACTCATGTGACCCATATCCAACTGGATATATGTTCCTAGATCTTTCCTCACCACATGATGCTTGCCAAAAGAGAAAATAAAAATGAATAGAGGGAAATACTTTGACTCTTGCATAAAAGTAAATACATAAAAGTAAAAGATAGGCCCTTCACAGAGGAAAGCAGAGGTTGCCTTGTGCTTTTTGTCTGTATGCTCAATCTCTTAGTGCAAAAGAATGTGGCATTATATAGCCCCGTTATGGTGGACTCTCAAAATAAGATGTGGGTTTAAGGGGTTTTGGATGCACAAGTAGTATCTCTACTTAGTGCGGAATTTTTGGCTAGCAAAGATTGGGCACAAGCACCACATGTTAAAGGATCTACGACAAGATAACTTCTATGTGAATATGAACAAACATAAATCATTACGTTGTCTTCCTTGTCCAACGTCAAAAATTTTGGCATATAATACTTTGATGGGAGCTCACAATCACAAAAGGTGTCCAAGATAGTATATTTGGATGTGAATCTTCTCTACCTTTATTAATTCTTTCATGAATTGCATCATTGACCAATGTTATGTTTGTAAATCTCCAATAAAATTTTCTACATATACTCTTCCTTATGTGATATCATTACTTACCATAAGATTAGCATATGATCTTATTCATTTATTTCCTTTCTTTTTATTGAACATGGAAGTAAAGAAAAAAACTCAAACTAAACTTTATTATAATTCTCGCACATGATTACAAGGATAGATCACTAAGCAAACACTCGAAAAGAAAGGATCGAACTAGACTTTTATTCATCTAAAGCAAAATATAACTATGGATTGAACTAAGATAAGTAAAGGAAAAATATTGTGGAGGTCATACTATACCCGGGCACCTCCCCCAAGCTTGGCACAAGGCAAGGGGAGTGCCCATACCCTATACTCAATTTTCCTTTGGTGATGAAGAAGGAGGTGGTGGTGGTGAAGTAGTATCGATCTTATCCTTAGGTTTCCATGGCAAGGGCTCACCATCATAAGAGGAGGAGTGAGTCTCGCGGGTCCTGCAACTAGCAGGCAAACTCATACCTTTGAACTTGCCTCATATTCAAAGACTTGGTTTTGGAGATCATAGATCTAGCTTTGGAGAAAGCTGGTTTGCACATTCAAGGTGAAGACGATGTCCTTCATGGACTTGCCATCCACCTTGAGAACACGGGTATAATCCGCGATCAAGAGGTGATTGGCATTGACTCCACATCCCACCATCCCCTTTCACCGGAAGACCTCCTGCTCCTTAGCTTCAAGCCTAGCCTCCACGGATCTCGTCCCGTTGGGGCTTGCACATCATGGATGTGGAGCACCCCCTCACGCATCTCGGTATCTTGAGGGTGCTGTGTCACCTCCCGCAGATATGGGTTGATGACGTTCTCGAAGAACTTTTCGTTGGAGGAGCTCGAAGCGGCCATGGTGAATTAGATCTATTAGAAAACAGCAAGCTAAGGAAAACAAAAGATTTCTCTATGATGAAGTGGTCAACAGGTTCGGGGGTATATAAAGATTTTTCACCCGAGGTGGGCACAACCCACCTGCCAGGCGCGCCCTAGTGTCTTGTGCCCACCAGGGTTACCTTCCTGGATGTTTCTTATTTTCCTAATTTTTAATATATTCCAAAATTGACAAAAAATATTTTTGCGGATTTTTTGGAGTCCGTTTACTTACCCTATCACGTGCCTTCTCTTTTTTTCACGACTCTGGAGTATTCCAGAAGGTTTCATTTATGTGTTCCTTTGATGTCATAGTTTGGATAATATTGCTTTCAATATTAATGGGTGTACCTGAGATATAATGATTAATTCTTTGCCTATTGATAACCTTCGGGTTAGTACCTTCAGAATTATTTATTTTGATGGCTCCAGATTGATAAACCTCCTCGATAACAGATGGTCCTTCCCATTTGGAGAGAAGTTTGCCTGCAAAGAATCTGTAATGAGAGTTGTACAATAGAACATATTCTCCAACTTTAAACTCACATTTTTGGATTCTCTTATCATGCCATCTTTTAGCTTTCTCTTTAAATAGTTTGGCATTTTCATAAGCTTGGGTTCTCCATTCATCTAATGAGCTAATATGAAATAACCTCTTTTCACCGGCAAGTTTGAAATCATAGTTGAGTTCTTTGATTGCCCAATATGCTTTATGTTCTAACTCAAGAGGCAGATGACAAGCTTTTCCATAAACCATTTTATAAGGAAACATACCCATAGGATTTTTATATGTTGTTCTATAAGCCCAAAGTGCATCATCTAATTTCGTATACCAATTCTTTCGGGACCTATTGATAGTTTTTTTTGTAATATTAACTTTATTTCTCTATTGCTAAGTTCAACTTGACCACTAGATTGAGAATGATAGGGTGATGCAATTCTATGATTGACATCATATTTAGCAAGCATTTTACGGAAAGCACCATGAATAAAATGTGAACCACCATCAGTCATTAAATATCTGGGGACTCCAAACCTTGGGGAAATGTCTTCCTTAAGCATTGCAATAGAGGTGTCGTGATCAGCACTATTGGTTGGAATAGCTTCTACCCACTTAGTAACATAATCAATAGCAACCAAAATATGTGTATACCCATTATAGGAAGGAAAAGGTCCCATGTAATCAAATCCGCAAACATCAAATGGTTCAACAGTAAGAGAATAATTCATAGGCATTTCCCGACGCTTACCAATATTGCCAATTCTTTGACATTCATCACAAGATAAAACAAACTTACGAGCATCCTTGAAGAGAGTAGGCCAATAAAACTAGATTGCAATACCTTATGAGCAGTTCTATCTCCCGCATGATATCGTCCATAAGCTTCGGAGTGACATTTCCGTAGGATTTGTCCCTATTCATGCTCAGGTACACAACGTCTAATAATACCATCTAATCCTTCTTTATAAAGATGTGGATCATCCCAAAAGTAATTTCTTAAATCATAGATTTTTTCTTTTGTTGGTATGTGAAGCTAGGTGGTATATATTTAGAAACAATATAATTAGCATAGTCAGCATACCGAGGAGTGTTATGAGAAACATTTATTGCAACTAATTGTTCATCAGGAAAACTATCATTAATAGGTTGTGGGTCATCATAAATATTTTCTAGCCTAGACAAGTTATCAGCCACGGGGTTCTCAGCTCCCTTCCTATCAATGATATGTAAGTCAAATTCTTGTAGCAAGAAAACCTACCTAATGAGTCTAGGTTTAGCATCCTTCTTTTCCATAAGATATTTTATAGCAGCATGATCGATGTGAACAGTAACATTAGAATCAACAATGTAAGATCTAAATTTATCACAAGCAAACACCACTGCTAAAAATCCTTTTTTAGTAGTAGCATAATTGCGCTGGGCACTGTCTAGAGTTTTACCAGCATAATGAATAACATTTAGTTTCTTATCAACTCTTTGTCCTAGAATAGCACCAATAACATAATCACTAGCATCACACATAATTTGAAAAGGTAAGTTCCAATCAGGTGGTTGAACAACAGGTGCATAAATTAAGGGTTTCTTAAGTGTTTCAAAGGCTTCTACATAGTCATCATGAAAAACAAACAGAATATCCTTTTGTAAAAGATTGTAAGAGGCCTAGAAATTTTAGAGAAGTCTTTAATAAACCTCCTATAGGAACCAGCATGAGCAAGGAAACTACGAATACCTTTGATATCTTTGGGACATGGCATTTTCTCAATTGTGTCAACTTTAGCTTTATCCACCTCAATACCTCGTTCAGAAATTTTATGTCCCACGACAATACCTTCATCAACCATAAACTGGGACTTCTCCCAATTCAACACAAGATTAGTTTGCTCACATCTCTGCAAAACTCGATCAAGGTTGCTTAAGCAATCATCAAAAGAAGTTCCGTACACGGAAAAATCATCCATGAAAACCTCAACAATCTTTTCAAAAAAAAATCAGAGAATATAGCAGTCATACATCTTTGAAAGGTAGCAGGTGCATTGCATAAACCAAAAGGCATACGTCTATAAGCATAAGTTCGAAAAGGACAAGTAAAGGTGGTTTTCTCTTGATCAGGTTGTGGGACAGGTATTTGAGAAAAAACCAGAATATCCATCAAGGAAACAAAAATGTGTGTGTGCTTTGACAACCTTTCTAGCATTTGATCAATAAAAGGCAGATGGTAATGATCTTTTCTAGTAGCTTTATTTAATTTTCTAAAATCGATTACCATTCTATAACCAATGACAATTCTTTGTGGAATAAGTTCATTTTTATCATTAGGACCAATGGTAATACCTCCCTTTTTAGGGACACAATGAACGGGACGTACCCATCTACTATCAGCTATGGGATAAATTATATCTTCTTCCATAAGCTTCAATATTTCAGTTCATACCACTTCTTTCATTCTGGGATTCACTCGTCGTTGGTGATCAACAACGGGTTTAGCATCAGGTTCCATAGTAATTTTGTGCTGACAGAGAGTGGGATTAATGCCCTTTAAATCATTAAGAGTATATCCAATGGCAGCTCGGTGCTTCTTCAGAACCTTCGATAATATTTCTTCTTCATGTTCTGAAAGGTTAGCACTAATAATAAGAGGATATAACATTTTCTCATCAAGATAAGCATATTTCAAAGTGTCTGGCAATTGTTTTAATTCAAACACAGGATCACCTTTAGGTGGAGGAGGACCTCATAAAATATCAATAGGCAATTTGTAACATCCCAAATTTTCAATTTGGAATGTTATACTTAGATCATCATTGCATAGCATATTTTGTTGCATCTTTGGCTCAATCCTAGAAATTCTACGCAACTCAAGGACCCACGGAGAGAGTTGGGGATTTCGTTATTTTCATATTTGAGTTTTCTCAAATTTTGAAAATAGGATCATTTGATTTTATTTGTTTTATCTTCAATTATTTCTACTACCAAAAATTCAGAGAGGTATTAAAATGACTTTCCCAAAATAAAGAAATAATGAAGATTTAATAAAAAATCAAATAAGATTTTATTGTGCAGTTTTTCGCCTTTTTATTTGGATTTAGGAAAATAAGCATTTTTCAAAATTGCATTTAGGCCCCAAATAAATGTTCATCTAGTCCGGCTTGATTTTAGAAGTCGGGGAAAATTTATTTCGGGATTTTTGGAGTCCGTTTAGTATTTCTTTTTATTTTTCTTCCGCGCGGCATTAATTTAAAAAAACGCGAACCGACCCTGGGCCGTGCCCGAGCGGGACTCCGCCCGGGGGCGCCTTTAAATAGCCACCGCCCCGAGCCCCAGGCCCGTCAGCCGCCGCCGCCCGAGCCCACCCGTGCCCCGCCACCGGGCCACACCCCGCCCAAACCCTAACCCTAACCCTAGCGCCACCGCCGCCAGATCCGCCGCCGCCGCCACCGCCGCCGCCGCCATTGCCGTCGCGAGCCGCCACCGACCACGCCACGAGGTTTGCCGCCGCCTCATTTTGCGTGCCACCGTTTTTTTTCAAAAACCGAACGGTTTTCTTTGGTTTTTTCGGTTCGGTTAAATCGCGAGCGTTCGCTCGTTCGTTCGTTTTAACGAACGTGTTTGTCAGATTAGGTTTAGTTAACGAACGTTCGTCGGTTTCTCATTTTTCTTTTTCTTGGATTTAATCCGCGATTTTTCTGATCGCGATTCCTGATCCGATTTTCGTTTTAGTATAACTTTTCGCTCGTTTATCGGAATCAGGTGATTCAAGCACCTGGAGTTTCGTCTCGAAACCCTCTTTCCGAATAATCAACTTAAACAAGTTTTTGCTTCTGTAAAATTTGACTTAGATCCATATTAGTAAAACGAAGCTGTTTTCTTTCGCCATTTGATTTCCGTTGCTTCGTTTGTTTTGTTTCTTTTTGCAAACCGGAGTTCTTAAGTTGAACTTTCTGGTTAGATCTTTTATTCGAGTTTTACCTATGCATTAGATGAGTACTTATTGTATGTTTTTTTGTTTGTCTGCGATAGAATACCCGGAGTGCGCCGCCTGTTACTTCGAGTCTCTAGGTTTCGCGGATCATCAGCAAGGCAAGTAACGCATTGATCATACCTTTTCTCATACCTACTTTTTATGCATTAGATCAATCCTCAAACATTGCATCATTAGGATCTAATTAAATTGTGGGTTATGGGAATTAGTGGAGGTAGTACCTATTACCTGTTTTATTTTCAAACCCCTGGGAGTTACTTCTACGTTTGCTTATTAGGCCATGCTATGCTAGTAGACGTGGATTGGGTGAGTGTATCCATGACAGATGTGAGTTTGTTAATTTAATGGTTTATTTAAGGTGGCAACTTAAACACACATCTGGGTGGACTGAGGCACCTGGTTTCCAGGACTTGCCTGTTTTTCTTCGGACCGCCACCCAGGCTCAAAGGGATCATGAGATTATTCAAACTAGAAACTTACGTGTGCAGCCACAAGCCATTATGGGCTCTGGCATAGTTGATTAAGTTGTGCGAACTCTTACGGGAGGACTAGCAGATGTAGGGGAAAGTAGGTGTACCGGTCTACCCTTTATGTAAGGTGCTAGCGCTTTCGAAAGACTATGTCTCGGTCATCCGTTTCTCAAACATCATGTAGTGCGAGAAATCCAACGGAGGCGATCGAGTCTTGTGGGGAAAAGTGTGCAAACCTCTGCAGAGTGTATAAACTAATCATGGTTAGCCGTGTCCCCGGTTATGGACATCTTCAGTATCTAGTACTTGGATATCATATGAATCTCATCATGTTACTTCTAATTAATATTGTTGGGATGTTAATGAGTACTTTTAATTGGGAATGAGACTGTTGTCAACCATTCTCAATGTTTAACAACCACCATGATAGTTAAAATTTTATTCCTTTGCAGTAGGGAAAAATTGGCTTTATGCAAAACTGTAACCATAGAGCTTTCCACTAGCCAAATATGCATGTAGTATAGCTTAATCCATTGTTATTCTCTGTGTGTTACATTGCCAAAGATATTCCATGTGTCACCCGTTTTGGCTGCAACGCTTCATGTTGCGCACTTTTCGCATAACAGTAGGGTGCTTTTAGGTCGTGGTTCTATACTCAGTGATGCCGTTGGGGTTGATGGACTCGCTTATCTTCCAAGTCTTCCGGTGTTATCGTATTTAGATGGCCTTAAGCCATATTTATTTCAATAAGTTCTCTCTTGAGACATTCGATGAAATAAGTGTGTGATTGCTACTCTGTTATAAATCCTCCAAGTACTGTGTGGTGTCAGCATTACTGATCCAGGGATGACACTGAGCATAGAGATCAGACTGTTTGAGGTCTGGTCGCTACAAAGATGGTATCAAAGCACACGCTGACTGTAGGACACGGCCACTAAGCTAAAGCCCTAGAGAACTACTCTTTCTTCTCATTTCTGACTCCTCATCTTTTCTATTCTTTAGGATGGCGGATGCAAGGAACAAGTTTACACAACCAGATGAAGACTCACCTTTTGGATATCACTTGAAGGAAGTCACTAGATACCTGAACATAGGAGTACCCAGCTTCACCGGGACCTTCAACGCCACTTTACCCGAAGAGGAGCGCTGGATGATTCAAGTCTACATCCCAGGAAGGACATTTGCACCAGTCACGGAGCCAATAGAGTTTACCTTTGATGCACCAACATGGAGCCTGGGAATGAGCATGGTAGCTCACATCACCATGGGATGAATTGGAGAAGTTTACCATAAGGATCTCAAGAATACTATCTATCAGATTTGTGGGCACCGAGATGAGCGTTGGGAGATGATCAACACCAGGAAGGACAGATCAATCGCAGCTTATATCCAGGAATTAAACCAACACATCCGACGCCAGGAGAATCAGATATGCGCAGATATTGAAGATCTGCAGAAGGCTATGACCAAGATCAAGGAGCTAGAAGAAGAACTCAAGGCTACACGTAAAGACTATATGGAAGAAATCGTCGCTCTAGTAAGACAGAACGGCGACCTTAAGGAGAAGATTGGAGTATTCATGGGAGGTTCAGCACCCAGAGGAGAAGAGGATGAACCTACTTGTCTAGATAATTATATCATCATCGACGACACCGACTCGGATCCCGACGATAGCGATGATGACTATGTTGATGAAGCTGGAGCAGATATCATGGAATCTTCATCGGAGCAGTTTTTCTAGTTGACCACCATAACAGTAGTAGAATTTTCTACCATTTAATTAGTTTTAGTCCAAGAACTTTTGTAACTATAGTTAGACCGTTGTATGCCCTTGTTTGAATTGATTGGAGTGATATTGTGTGCTTTTGTCTCATGTGCATATGGGTAGTGTTATCTCACTAGACCTCATTCTATTCTTAACTCTCCTCTCCTCTTTAAACCCTCAGATGCCTCCGAGACGCGACCCTGAATTTGTTTTCCCGCCGGAGATCACTCAGTTGATTCAGAAGCAGAATGCCTTGATTCAAACATTGGTACAGAACCAAGGCAACAACAACAACAACAACCCACCACCACCACCACCTGTTGACCATCTGGCACGTTTCTTAAGGCTGAATCCGCCGGTGTTTTCCAGTAGCACCGAGCCGATAGTAGCAGATGATTGGCTCCTTAAGATAGGGAGGGAGTTGACCACTTCAGGATGTACAGATGGAGAAAAGGTGAAGTTTGCCGCACATCAGCTTGACGGACCCATAGCAGCATGGTGGGAAAATTTTACAGCCACTTACCCTGTAGACACCGTCACATGATCAGTTTCAGCAAGCCTTTCGTACTGCCCATGTTTCAGCAGGTGCTATGGCCATGAAGAAGCGTGAGTTTCGCAACTACGCCAAGGAGGACGGACAGTTGGCCAGTATGTGGATGATTTCAGTAAGCTAGCACGTTATGCCCCAGATGACGTTGCTACGGATGCAGCCAAGCAGGAGAAGTTTCGAGAAGGACTGAATGATGAGCTGAGCATGCAGTTGATGGTAGTCACTATCAATAACTACCAGGAGTTAGTAGATCGTGCTCTTATGATTGAAGGAAAGCAGCAGCAGATTGACAATCGTAAGAGGAAGTATGGACAGGGGAAGAACAATTCTGGAACTCAGCAGAAGCTACACTTTACCCCGAAGTCAGGAGGGAAATTTCAGCATACTCATGGAGGATGCAGCTCGCACAATCATAATGGCACGAAGAATGGAAACGGGAATGGAGGAAGCAATGGACAAAATCGCACCAACCCGTCAACACCATCCAAGGTAGACCTGAGCCATATCACTTGTTATAAGTGCCGTAAGACTAGGCATTATGCAAATGATTGCCCAGAAGGCCAAAATGGAAATGGCAATGGAAGCTCAGGAAAGAAGCCGAACCCTTTCAACAGAGGACAGGTGAACCACGTTACCGTGGAGGAGGTTGAAGCTCAGCCAGACGCAGTAATAGGTAAGTTTCTGGTTAAGGCATTTACTGCAGTTGTTCTTTTTGATACTGGTGCATCGCATTCATACATATCAAGGGGATTTGTGGATAAGTTTAGCCTGCCCACTAGAACTCTTAAGACACCCATGCTAGTAAGTTCAGCGGGAGCTGAGTTTATGGTCAGTCAAGGATGTTTTCAGGTGCCATTAAGTATAGGAAGGCATGTTTTCCCAACGGATTTAATTATACTGGAATCCCAAGGTTTGGATGTAATTCTTGGTATGGATTGGCTGTCGATGTATGGAGGAAACATTGATTGCGCCAGTAAGACAATTTTGCTTACGACACCAGAAGGAAGAAGAATCAAGTATGTATCACGGCATGAGCCGAGGAGGGCACATGTAAATTCCTTATCAGGAGTTGTGCAGGAGGAAGTACCAGTGGTAAGGGATTTCCGCGATGTATTTCCAGAAGATTTTCCAGGCATGCCACCGGATAGAGACATTGAGTTCCTAATAGAACTACTGCCAGGCACTGGGCCGATATCCAAGAGACCGTACAGGATGCCAGCCCAAGATTTGGAGGAAATTAAGAAGCAGATTAAGGAGTTGCTGGACAAAGGTTTTATTCACCTAAGTTCTTCGCCTTGGGGATCACCAGTACTTCTGGTGGAGAAGAAGGATGGATCGTTAAGAATGGTTGTTGATTATCGCGGATTGAATGAAGTAACAATCAAGAACAAGTACCCACTACCGATGATCAACGATCTGTTTGTTCGGTTGCAAGGACCTAAGGTGTTTTCCAAGATCGATTTGCGATCAGGGTACCATCAGTTGAAGATTCGGGAGCAAGATATACCGAAGACAGCTTTTACCACCAGATACGGGCTGTATGAGTATACCGTTATGTCATTTGGTCTGACTAACGCCCCAGCCTATTTTATGAACATGATGAACAAGGTGTTTATGGAGTTTTTGGATAAGTTCGTCATGGTGTTCATTGATGATATTTTGGTTTACTCGAAGAATGAAGAGGAACATAAAGAGCACTTGTGTTTGGTACTCGAGAAGCTCAGAGAACATCAGCTATATGCCAAGTTCAGCAAGTGTGAGTTTTGGCTGAAGGAAGTTGGATTTCTCGGACATGTTATATCCGGAGAAGGTATAGCAGTAGACCCCACTAAAGTTGCCACTCTGACAAACTGGGAAGCACCAACAACAGTTGGAGAGATAAGGAGTTTCCTTGGACTCGCAGGATACTACCGGAGATTTATTGAAAATTTCTCGAAGATTGCGAAGCCTATGACAGAATTGTTGAAGAAGGACACCAAGTTCATTTGGACTGAGGAGTGTGAGGCTAGTTTCCAAGAGTTGAAGAAACATTTGGTTACCTCACCAGTGTTAATTCTGCCAGATCAGACCAAGGATTATGAGGTGTATTGCGATGCTTCACGTCGAGGACTTGGAGCAGTACTTATGGAGGAGGGAAGAGTTGTTTCGTATGCTTCACGACAGCTTAAGCCTCATGAGTTGAACTATGCTACTCATGATTTGGAGTTAGCAGCCATAGTGCACGCACTGAAAATGTGGAGACATTTTCCCATTGGAAACCATTGTGAGGTGTATACGGATCACAAAAGTTTGAAGTACATTTTCACGCAGAAGGAATTAAACCTCAGACATAGGAGATGATTGGAGCTCATCAAGGATTATGATATGAGATTGCATTATCACCCCGAAAAGGCTAATGTTGTAGCAGAAGCATTGAGCCGTAAGAGCCATGTAAACACACTAATGACGGGAGAAATACCCAAGGAGTTAGCCGAGGATCTTCATGAGCTATGTTTGGAAATAGTTCCGAGAGGCTATGTAGCAGCATTGGAGATTCAGTCTACATTGATGGATAATATCAGGGAAGCCCAAAAATACAGATAAGGAAAGTTGCCTCTATAAAGGAGAAAATGAGCGAAGGGAAGGCTAAGGGATTTCGTGAGGATGAGCACGATAACCTACGGTTTGAAGACCGTGTTTATGTGCCCAATGACCCGGAGATCAGGAAGTTGATTCTGCAAGAGGCACATGATTCACCATATTCGATTCACCCCGGAAATACCAAGATGTATTTGGATTTGAAGGAAACTTTCTGGTGGACCGGAATGAAGAAGGATATTGCAGAGTATGTAGCAGTTTGTGATGTATGTCAGAGAGTGAAGGCAGAACATCAAAAGCCAACAGGATTGTTACAGCCATTGCCTATACCAGAATGGAAGTGGGATAAACTAGGCATGGATTTCATCATGGGATTGCCCAGGACTCATTCAGGCTATGACTAGATTTGGGTTGTAGTCGATCATTTGACGAAGGTAGCTCATTTCATTCCAGTAAAGACTACCTATAGCAGTGCCAAATTAGCTAAGATATACATGACCAGGATTGTATGCCTGCATGGTGTTCCGAGGAGTATCGTATCGGATAGAGGAACCCAATTCACCTCGAAGTTCTGGAAGCAGTTGCACGAAACATTGGGAACCAGGCTGGAGTTTAGCACAACTTTCCATCCACAGACAGATGGAAAGACCGAGAGAGTCAATAATGTTGGGGAACGTAGCAGAAATTCAAAATTTTCCTACGTGTCACCAAGATCTATCTATGGAGAAACCAACAACGAGGGGAAGGAGAGTGCATCTACATACCCTTGTAGATCTCTAAGCAGAAGCGTTCAAGAGAACGGGGTTGAAGGAGTCGACTGTCCGTGATCCAAATCACCGGAGATCCTAGTGCCGAATGGACGGCACCTCCGCTGTTCAACACACGTACAGCCCGGTGACGTATCCCACGCCTTGATCCAGCAAGGAGAGAGGGAGGGGTTGAGGAAGACTCCATCCAGCAGCAGCACAACGGCGTGGTGGTGGTGGAGGAGCGTGGCAATCTGCAGGCTTCGCCAAGCACCATGGGAGAGGAGGAGTACTTGGGAGAGGGAGGGCTGCGCCTGAACTTGGGTGCGGCTGCCTCCCACCCCCACATATATATAGGGGCAAGGAGAGGGGCCGCCCCTCACATCCAATCTGAGGAGGGGGCGGCAACCAAGGGGGGGAGGAGTGCCTCCCAAGTCAAGTGAAGGCCCTCCCCCTTTAGGGTTTTCCCTCTCCCATGCGCATGGGCCTTGGGGGCTGGTGCCCCGCCCATTAAGGCTAGGGCGCCTCACAGCCCATGCTACTGTATTGGACGTGGTGGAAAATTTCCGGACCTCCGACCCTCCGAATCCTTCAAACCTTCGAAGCTTCCCTGCACAATACCGAAAAGACCCAAACTTTTTCCTAACCCAACAACAACTTTCCATATATAAATCTTTACCTCCGGACCATTCCGGAACTCCTCGTGACGTCCGGGATCTCATCCGGGACTCTGAACAACATTCGGTAACCACATACAAACTTCCTTTATAACCCTAGCGTCATCGAACCTTAAGTGTGTAGACCCTACAGGTTCGGGAACCATGCAGACATGACCGAGACGTTCTCCAGTCAATAACCAACAGCGGGATCTGGATACCCATGTTGTCTCCCACATGTTCCATGATGATCTCATCGGATGAACCATGATGTCAAGGACTCAATCAATCCCGTATACAATTCCCTTTGTCTAACGGTATTGTACTTGCCCGAGATTCGATCGTCGGTATACCGATACCTTGTTCAATCTCGTTACCGGCAAGTCTCTTTACTCGTTCCGTAACACATCATCCCGTGATCAACCCCTAGGTCACATTGTGCACATTATGATGATGTCCTACCGAGTGGGCCCAGAGATACCTCTCCGCTTACGGAGTGACAAATCCCATCTTGATTCGTACCAACCCAATGACACTTTCGGAGATACCAGTAGTGCACCTTTATAGCCACCCGATTCACGCCAGGACGCTTTGGTACACCCAAAGCATTCCTACGGTATCCGGAGTAGCACAATCTCATGGTCTAAGGAAAAGATACTTGACATTAGAAAAGCTTTAGCATACGAACTACACGATCTCTGTGCTAGGCTTAGGATTGGGTCTTGTCCATCACATCATTCTCCTAATGATGTGATCCCGTTATCAATGACATCCAATGTCCATGATCAGGAAACCATAACCATCTATTGATCAACGAGCTAGTCAACTAGAGGCTTACTAGGGACATGGTGTTGTCTATGTATCCACACATGTATCTGAGTTTCCTATCAATACAATTATAGGATGGATAATAAACGATTGTCATGAACAAGGAAATATAATAATAACTAATTTATTATTGCCTCTAGGGCATATTTCCAACAGTCTTCCACTTGCACTAGAGTCAATAATCTAGTTCACATCGCCATGTGATTAACACTCACAGGTCACATCGCCATGTGAGCAACATCCAAAGAGTTTACTAGTGTCATTAAACTAGTTCACATCATCATGTGATTAAGACTCAATGAGTTCTGGGGTTTGATCATGTTTTTGCTTGTGAGAGAGGTTTTAGTCAACGGGTCTGCAACAATCAGATCCGTGTGTGCTTGAAAATTCTCTAGGTCATATTGTAAATGCTACTTCCACGCTCCACTTGGAGCTATTCCAAATGGTTGCTCCACTATACGTATCCGGTTTGCTACTCAGAGTCACTCGGATAGGTGTTAAAGCTTGCATTGACGTAACCCTTTACGCCGAACTGTTTATCACCTCCATAATCGACAAACATGTCCTTATTTACTCCAAGGACAATTTTGACCGCTGTCCAATGATCCATTCCTGGATCATTCTTGTACCCCTTGACTGACTCATGGCAAGGCACACTTCCGTGCAAAGACACAAAGATAGCATACTATAGAGCCTACATCTGAAGTATAGGGGACGACCTTCGTCCTTTCTCTCTATTTTGCCGTGGTCGAGCTTTTAAGTCTTACCTTCATACCTTACATCTCAGGCAAGAACTCCTTCTTTGACTGATCCATCTTGAACACCTTCAAGATCATGTCAAGGTACGTGCTCATTTGAAAGTACTATTAAGCATTTTGATCTATCTTATAGATCTTGATGCTTATTGTTCAAGCAGCTTAATCTAGGTTTTCACTTGAAAAACACTTTTCAAATAATCCTATGTGCTTTACAGAAAATTCTACATCATTTCTGACCATTAATATGTCAACAACATATACTCATCAGAAATTCCATAGTGCTCCCACTCACTTCTCTGGAAATAAAAGTTTCTCATAAACTTTGTATAAACCAAAAATCTTTGATCATCTTATCAAAGTGCATATTCCAACTCCGAGATGCTTACTCCAGTCCTTAGAAGGATTGCTAGAGCTAGCACACCTTTTAGCATCCTTAGGATCGACAAAACCATTCTGATTGTATCATATACAATCTTTCCTTACAAAAACTGGTAAGGAAACTCGTTTTGACATCCATCTGCCAGATTTCATAAATGCAGCTAATGCTAACATGATTCCGACGGACTTAAGCATCGCTACGGATGAGAAAATCTCATCGTAGTCAACTCTTTGAACTTGTGAAAAACTCTTCGCCACAAGTCGAGCTTCATAGATGGTGACATTACCATCCACGTCCGTCTTCTTCTTAAAGATCCATTTATCTCAATGGCTTGCCGATCATTGGGCAAGTCCACCAAAGTCCATGCTTTGTTCTGATACATGGATCCTATCTCGGATTTCATGGCTTCTAACCATTTGTCGGAATTTGGGCCCACCATCGCTTCTCCATAGCTCGTAGGTTCATTGTTGTCTAGAAACATGACCTTCAAGACAGGATTACTGTACCACTCTAAAGTAGTACGCATCCTTGTCACCCTATGAGGTACGGTAGTGACTTGATCCGAAGTTTCATGATCACTATCATAAGCTTCTACTTCAATTGGTGTAGGTGCCACAGGAACAACTTCCTGTGCCCTGCTACACACTGGTTGAAGTGATCGTTCAATAACCTCATCAAGTCTCCACCATCCTCCCACTCAACTTTTCAAGACAAACTTTTCCTCGAGAAAGGACCCGATCCAAGAAACAATCCCTATTGCTTTCGTATCTGAATTAGGAGGTATAGCCAACTGTTTTGGGTGTCCTATGAAGATGCATTTTATCCGCTTTGGGTTCGAGCTTATCAACCTGAAACTTTTTCACATAAGCGTCGCAGCCCCAAACTTTTAAGAAACGACAACTTAGGTTTCTCCAAACCATAGTTCAAATGGTGTCGTCTCAACGGAATTACGTGGTGCCCTATTTTAAAGTGAATGCGGTTGTCTCTAATGCCTAACCCATAAACGATAGTGGTAATTCGACAAGAGACATCATGGTATGCACCATATCCAATAGGGCGCAGTTATGATGTTCGGACACATCATCACACTATGGTGTTCCAGGCGGTATTAATTGTGAAACAATTTCCACAAAGTCTTAATTGTGTGTGCCAAACTCGTAACTCAGATACTCATCTCTATGATCATATCATAGACATTTTATCCTCTTGTCACGATGATCTTCAACTTCACTCTGAAATTACTTGAACCATTCAATAATTCAGACTTTTGTTTCATCAAGTAAATATACTCAACAGCTACTCGAATCATCTCGTGAAGTAAGAACATAACGATATTCATCAGATGCCTCAAAGACTCATTGGACCGCACACATCAAAATGTGTTACTTCCAACAAGTTGCTATCTTGTTCCATTTTACTGAAAAACGAGGCTTTTTAGTCATCTTGCCCATGTGGTATAATTTGCATATCTCAAGTGATTCAAAATCAAGTGAGTCCAAACGATCCATCTGCATGGAGTTTCTTCATGTGTATACACCAATAGACATGGTTCGCATGTCTCAAACTTTTCAAACACGAGTGAGTCCAAAGATCCACCAATATGGAGCTTCTTCATGCGTTTTATACCAATATGACTTACATGGCAGTGCCACAAGTAAGTGGTACTATCATTACTATCTTATATCTTTTGGCATGCAAATGTGTATCACTACGATCGAGATTCAATAAACCATTCCTTTAGGTGCAAGACCATTGAAGGTATTATTCAAATAAATAGAGTAACCATTATTCTCCTTAAATGAATAACCGTATTGCGATAGCCATAATCCAATCATGTCTATGCTCAACGCAAACACCAAATGACAATTATTCAGGTTTAATACTAATCTTGATGGTAGAGGGAGCGTGCGATGTTTGATCACATCAAACTTGGAAACACTTCCAACACATATCGTCAGCTCACCTTTAGCTAGTCTTCGTTTATTCCGTAGCTCTTTTATTTCGAGTTACTAACACTTAGCAACCGAACCGGTATCTTAATACCCTAGTTCTACTAGGAGTACTAGTAAAGTACACATTAACATAATGTATATCCAATATACTTCTATCGACCTTGCCAGCCTTCTCATCTACCAAGTATCTAGGGTAATTCTGCTCCAGTGGTTGTTCCCCTTATTACAGAAGCACTTAGTCTCGGGTTTGGGTTCAACCTTGGGTTTCTTCACTAGAGCAGCAGCTGATTTGCCGTTTCATGAAGTATCCCTTCTTGCCCTTGCCCTTCTTGAAACTAGTGGTTTCACCAACCATCAACAATTGATGCTCCTTCTTGATTTCTACTTTCGTGGTGTCAGACATCGCGAATACCTCAAGGATCATCATATCTATCCCTGATATGTTATAGTTCATCACGAAGCTCTAGCAGCTTGGTGGCAATGACTTTGGAGAAACATCACTATCTCATCTGGAAGATCAACTCCACTCGATTCAAGTGATTGTTGCACTCAGACAATCTGAGCACAAGCTCAACGATTGAGCTTTTCTCCCTTAGTTTCTAGGCTAAGAAAATTGTCAGAGGTCTCATACCTCTTGACGCGGGCACGAGGCTAAAATCCCAATTTTAGCCCTCGAAACATCTCATATGTTCCGCGATGTTTCGAAAACGTCTTTTGGTGCCTCAACTCTAAACCGTTTAACTGAACTATCACGTAGTTATCAAAACGTGTATGTCCGATGTTTGCAACATCCACAAACAACGTTTGGGGTTTAGCACACTGAGCGGTGCATTAAGGACATAAGCTTTCTCCGTCTCGCATAATCGCCATCGCCAACTTTCAACTATATTTTTCTCGGGAACATATCTAAACAAGGGAACTAAAGCGCGAGCCATTTACATAATTTGCAAAGATCTTTTGACTATGTTCAGGATAATAAAGTTCATATCATGAACTCCCACTCAGATAGACATCCCTCTAGTCATCTAAGTGATTACATGATCCGAGTCAACTAGGCCGTGTCCGATCATCACGTGAGACGGAGTAGTCATCATCGGTTAACATCTTCATGTTGATTGTATCTACTATACGACTCATGCTCGACCTTTCGGTCTCTGTGTTCCGAGGCCATGTCTGTACATGCTAGGCTCGTCAAGTTAACCCTAAGTGTTTTGCATGTGTAAAACTGTCTTACACCCGTTGTATGTGAACGTAAGGATCTATCACACCCGATCATCACGTACGTGGTGCTTCGAAATGACGAACTTTAGCAACGGTGCACAGTTAGGGGAGAACACTTCTTGAAATTGCTGTAAGGGATCAACTTATTTACTACCGTCGTTCTAAGTAAACAAGATGCATAAACATAATAAACATCACATGCAATTATATAGTAGTGACATGATATGGCCAATATCATATAGCTCCATTGATCTCCATCTTCGGGGCTCCATGATCATCATCGTCACCGGCATGACACCATGATCTCCATCATCATGATCTCCATCATCATGTCTTCATGAAGTTGTCTCGCCAACTATTACTTCTACTACTATGGCTACCGGTTAGCAATAAAGGAAAGTAATTACATGGCGTTGTTTAATGACACGCAGGTCATACAATAGATTAAGACAACTCCTATGGCTCCTGCCGGTTGTCATACTCATCGACATGCAAGTCGTGATTCCTATTACAAGAACATGATCATCTCATACATCACATATCATTCATCACATTCTTCTTGGCCATATCACATCACATAGCATACCCTGCAAAAACAAGTTAGACGTCCTCTAATTGTTGTTTGCATGTTTTACGTGGCTGCTATGGGTTTCTAGCAAGAACGTTTCTTACCTACGCAAAAACCACAACATGATATGTCAATTGCTATTTACCCTTCATAAGGACCCTTTTTATCGAGTCCATTCCGACTAAAGTGGGAGAGACTAGCACCCGCTAGCCACCTTATGCACCAAGTGCATGTCAATTGGTGGAACCTGTCTCACGTAAGTGTACGTGTAAGGTCGGTCCGGGCCGCTTCATCCCACAATACCCTCGAAACAAGATTGGACTAGTAACGGTAAGCATATTGAACAAAATCAACACCCACAACTACTTTGTGTTCTACTCATGCAAAGAATCTACGCAATAGACCTAGCTCATCATGCCACTGTTGGGGAACGTAGCAGAAATTCAAAATTTTCCTACGTGTCACCAAGATCTATCTATGGAGAAACCAGCAACGAGGGGAAGGAGAGTGCATCTACATACCCTTGTAGATCGCTAAGCGGAAGCGTTCAAGAGAACGGGGTTGAAGGAGTCGTACTCGTCGTGATCCAAATCACCGGAGATCCTAGTGCCGAACGGACGGCACCTCCGTGTTCAACACACGTACAGCCCGGTGATGCCTCCCACGCCTTGATCCAGCAAGGAGAGAGGGAGAGGTTGAGGAAGACTCCATCCAGCAGCAGCACAATGGCGTGGTGGTGGTGGAGGTGCGTGGCAATCCTGCAGGGCTTCGCCAAGCACCGCGAGAGAGGAGGAGTACTTGGGAGAGGGGGAGGGCTGCGCCAGAACTTGTGGTGCGGCTGCCCTCCCACCCCCACGTATATATAGGGGCAAGGGAGAGGGAGGCCGGCCCCCTCAGATCCAATCTGAGGAGGGGGCGACGGCCAAGGGGAGAGGAGTGCCTCCCAAGTCAAGTGGAGGCCCTCCCTCTTTAGGGTTTTCCCTCTCCCATGCGCATGGGCCTTGGGGGGGCTGGTGCCCCTGGCCCATTTAGGCTAGGGCGCCCCCTACAGCCCATGCTACTGTATTGGACATGGTGGAACAATTTCCGACCTCTGACCCCTCCGAATCCTTCGAACCTTCTCGAAGCTTCCTACAATACCGAAAAACCCGAACTTTTTCCTAACCCGAACAACAACTTTCCATATATAAATCTTTACCTCCGACCATTACGGAACTCCTCGTGACGTCTGGGATCTCATCCAGACTCAACAACATTCGGTAACCACATAAAAACTTCCTTTATAACCCTAGCGTCATCGAACCTTAAGTGTGTATACCCTACGGGTTCGGGAACCATGCAGACATGACCGAGACGTTCTCCAGTCAATAACCAACAGCGGGATCTGGATACCCATGTTGGCTCCCACATGTTCCACGATGATCTCATCGGATGAACCATGATGTCAAGGACTCAATCAATCCCGTATACAATTCCATTTGTCTAACGGTATTGTACTTGCCCGAGATTCGATCGTCGGTATACCGATACCTTGTTCAATCTCGTTACCGGCAAGTCTCTTTACTCGTTCCGTAACACATCATCCCGTGATCAACCCCTTGGTCACATTGTGCACATTATGATGATGTCCTACCGAGTGGGCCCAGAGATACCTCTCCGTTTACACGGAGTGACAAATCCCGCCTTGATTCGTACCAACCCAATGACACTTTCGGAGATACCGTAGTGCACCTTTATAGCCACCCGCTTACGCCAGGACGCTTGGTACAACCAAATCATTCCTACGGTATCCGGGAGTTGCACAATCTCATGGTCTAAGGAAAAGATACTTGACATTAGAAAAGCTTTAGCATACGAACTACACGATCTCTGTGCTAGGCTTAGGATTGGGTCTTGTCCATCACATCATTCTCCCAATGATGTGATCTCGTTATCAATGACGTCCAATGTCCATGATCAGGAAACCATAACCATCTATTGATCAACGAGCTAGTAAACTAGAGGCTTACTAGGGACATGGTGTTGTCTTTGTATCCACACATGTATCTGAGTTTCCTATCAATACAATTATAGCATGGATAATAAACGATTATCATGAACAAGGAAATATAATAATAACTAATTTATTATTGCCTCTAGGGCATATTTCCAACAAAAAAGATTTTGGAGGATATGCTTAGAGCTTGTGTTTTGGATTATGGATCAAGTTGGGATGACAACTTGCCATATGCAGAGTTTTCTTACAACAACAGTTATCAATCCAGTTTGAAGATGGCCCCTTTCGAAGCCTTGTACGGAAGGAGGTGCAAGACCCCGTTGTTGTGGGATGAAGTTGGAGATCGCCAGTTGTTTGGACTAGATTTGATTAAGGAGTCTGAGCAGAAAGTAAAGTTGATTCGCGATAGGCTCAAGGTAGCCCAGTCAAGGCAGAAGAGTTATGCAGATTCAAAATGCAAGGAGACAGAATATGAAGTCGGAGACAGAGTTTATCTTCAAGTATCTCCGCTTCGAGGAGTTAAGCGTTTTGGGGTTAATGGAAAGTTAGCGCCACATTTTGTGGGGCCATACAAAGTTTTGGAACGCATGGGAGAAGTGGCGTACAAGTTGGAATTACCTGAGGGATTGTCAGGTGTTCATGATGTGTTCCATGTTTCTCAGTTAAAGAAGTGTCACGCAGAGATGGCTGATATACCACTGAGAGATACAGTGCCACTGGAAGCAATTCAGTTGAAAGATGATTTGACCAATGAAGAGAAACCAGTTAAGATTCTGGAATATGCCAGCCGAGTTACCCGCAGTAAGGTTATCAAGTTTTGCAAAGTTCAGTGGAGCCACCACACCGAGGAAGAAGCCACCTGGGAGCGAGAGGAAGATCTACTCGACGCTCACCCACACCTATTTGCTAGCCAACCCGAATCTCGAGGGTGAGATTCATCTTAAGGGGGGTAGGTTTGTAACATCCCAAATTTTCAATTTGGAATGTTATACTTAGATCATCATTGTATAGCATATTTTGTTGCACTGTTGGCTCGATCCTAGAATTTCTACGCAACTCAAGGACCCACGGAGAGAGTTGGGGATTTCGTTATTTTCATATTTGAGTTTTCTCAAATTTTGAAAATAGCATCATTTGATTTTATTTATTTTATCTTCAATTATTTCTACTACCAAAAATTCAGAGAGGGAATAAAATGACTTTCCCAAAATAAACAAATAATGAAGATTTAATAAAAAAATCAAATAAGATTTTATTGTGGAGTTTTTCACCTTTTTATTTGGATTTAGGAAAAATGTGCATTTTTCAAAATTGCATTTAGGCCCCAAATAAATGTTCATCTAGTCCGGATTGATTTTAGAAGCCGGGGAAAATTTATTTCTGGATTTTTGGAGTCCGTTTAGTATTTCTTTTTATTTTTCTTCTGCGCGGAATTATTTAAAAAAACGCGAACCGACCTTGGGCCGTGCCCGGGTGGGACTCCGCCCGGGGGCGCCTTTAAATAGCCGCCGCCCCGAGCCCCAGTTCGCCGCCGCCGATCCCACCCACGTGCCTCGCCACAGACACACCCCGCCTAAACCCTAACCCTAACCCTAGCGCACCGCCAGATCCGCCGCCGCCGCTTGCCGCCAGAGCCGCCACCGCCGACCTCGCCACCGAGGTTCGCCACGCGCTTTATGCGTGCCTTTTTTTTTTCAAAAACCGAACGGTTTTCTTCGGGTTTTTTTCGGTTCGGTTAAATCGCGAGCGTTCGCTCGTTGTACGTTTTAACGAACGTGTTCGTCAAATTAGGTTTAGTTAACGAACGTTTGTTTGTTAACCGGTTCATCATTTTTCTTTTTATCGGATTTAATCCGCGATTTTTCTGATCGCGATTCGTGATCCGATTTTCATTTTAGTATAACTTTTCGCTCGTTTATCGGAATCAGGTGATTCAAGCGCCTGGAGTTTCGTCTCGAAACCCTCTTTCCAAATAATCAACTTAAACAAGTTTTTGCTTCTGTAAAATTTGACATAGATCCAAATTAGTAAAATGAAGCTGTTTTCTTTCGTCGTTTGATTTCCGTTGCTTCGTTTGTTTTGTTTCTTTTTGCAAACCGGAGTTCTTAAGTTGAACTTTCTGGTTAGATCTTTTATTCGAGTTTTACCTGTGCATTAGATGAGTACTTATTGTATGTTTGTTTGTTTGTCTGCGATAGAATACCCGGAGTGCGCCGCCTATTACTTTGAGTCTCTAGGTTTCACGGATCATCAGAAAGGCAAGTAACACTTTGATCATACCTTTTCTCATACCCAGTTTTTATGCATTAGATCAATCCTCAAACATTGCATGATTAGGATCTAATTAAATTGTGGGTTATGGGAATTAGTTGAGGTAGTACCTATTACCTGTTTTATTTTCAAACCCCTGGGAGTTACTTTTACGTTTGCTTATTAGGCCATGCTATGCTAGTAGACGTGGATTGGGTGAGTGTATCCATGACAGATGTGAGTTTGTTAATTTAATGGTTTATTTAAGGTGGCAACTTAAACACACATCTGGTGGATTGAGGCACCGGTTTCGTGACTTGCCTGCTTTTCTTCTGACCGCCACCCGTGCTCAAAGGGATCATGAGATTATTCAAACTAGAAACTTACGTGTGCAGCCACAAGCCATTATGGGCTCTGGCATAGTTGATTAAGTTGTGCAAACTCTTACGGGTGGACTAGCAGATGTAGGGGAAAGTAGGTGTACCGGTCTACCCTTTATGTAAGGTGCTAGCGCTTCCGAAAGACTATGTCTCGGTCATCCATTTCTCAAACATCATGTAGTGCGAGAAATACAATGGAGGCGATCGAGGCTTGTGGGGAAAAGTGTGCAAACCTCTGCAGAGTGTATAAACTAATCATGGTTAGCCGTGTCCCCGGTTATGGACATCTTGAGTATCTAGTACTTGGATATCATATGAATCTCATCATGTTACTTCTAATTAATATTGTTGGGATGTTAATGAGTACTTTTAATTGGGATTGAGAATGATGTCAACCATTCTCAATGTTTAACAACCACCATGATAGTTAAAAATTTATTCCTTTGCAGTAGGGAAAAATTGGCTTTATGCAAAACTGTAACCATAGAGCTTTCCACCAGCCAAATATGCATGTAGTATAGCTTAATCCATTGTTATTCTCCACGTGTTACATTGCCAGCATATTCCATGTGCTAACCCGTTTTCGGGCTACAACCTTTCATGTTGCAGACTTTTCAGATGATGAGTAAGGTGCTTTTAGGTCGTGGTTCTATACTCAGTGATGCCCTTGGAGTTGATGGACTCGCTTATCTTCCAAGTCTTCCGCTGTTATCGTATTTAGATGGCCTTAAGCCATATTTATTTCAATAAGTTCTCTCTTGAGACATTCGATGTAATAAGTGTGTGATTGCTACTCTGCTATAAATCCTCCAAGTACTGTGTGGTGTCAGCATTACTGATCCAGGGATGACACTGAGCACAGAGATCATACTGTTTGAGGTCTGGGCGCTACACAAATTGTGTTTAAGTAGAGGTCGTCGTTTAAGGAAAATTTTGTCTATTTCATTTCTTTCATGCAGATGCATATCATTTTCATGGTCTAGCAAATATTGTCATAGTGGATCAGTAGGAGGCACGGCAATAGAAGCAAGACCAATTATTTCATCCTTACTAGGCAACTCTTTCTTATGATGCTATCTACTAAACTTGGAAAAATTAAACTCATGAGGCTCATCACCAAAACTTACACCAATGGTTCGTTTCTTACAATCTATTTTAGCATTAACGGTGTTCAAGAAAGGTCTACCAAAGATAATGGGACAAAAGTCATCTTGTGGGGAACCAAGAACAAGAAAATCAGTAGGATATTTTATTTTCCCACCAAGACTTCAGCATCTCTAACAATCCCAAGTGGTGTGATGGTGTCTCTATTATCAAGTTTAATTGTAACATCTATGTATTTTGTTTCATTCATAATTTATTGATATAAGGTAAAAGGAATAGCACTCACGCTAGCAGGTAAGTCACATCAACCATGATAACAGTGATCTCCTATTTTGACCGAGACAACAGGCATGCTAACAACGGGTCTATGTTTATCTTCTTCATCGGGTTTGGCAATTCTAGCAGCTTCATCACAGAAGTAAATAACATGCCCATTTATATTTTCTACTAGGAGATCTTTAACCATAGAAACACTAGGTTCTACCTTGATTTGTTCAGCAGGCTTGGGTGTTTTAATATAGCTTTTGTTAATCATAGTTGAAACTCTAGCATGTTCCATAATCTTAATAGGGAAAGGTGGTTTTTCAATATAAGCAGTAGGAACAACTGGATCAACATTATAGATAATAGTTTCTTCTTTAGCTATTACCGGTTCATAATTTTCTTCTTTAATATGCTACTGTCTCAGAGTCAAGTCCATAATTAGTGCTAAACTTTTGAAAAGCATCGGTATTCATAAAAGAATTTACACAATCATACTTAAGCTTAATACCTGACTCCTTACCCTTCTTTAGTTCCCAATCTTCAGAGTTGCGTTTAATTCTTTCTAAAAGATCCCACCTGAATTCAATAGTCTTCTTCATAAAGGAACCAGTACAAGAAGTATCAAGCATGGATTGATCATCACGACAAAGCCGAGCATAAAAAATTTGAATGATAATTTCTCTTGAGAGCTCATGATTGGGGCATGAATATAACATTGACTTAAGCCTCCCCCAAGCTAGAGCAATACTTTCTCCTTCAGGAGGCCAAAAATTATATATATAATTCCGATCACGATGAACTAGATGCATATGATAAATGTTTTGGTGAAATTCCAATTTCAATCTATTCCAATTCCAAGATCCAATATCATCGCATAGCCTATACCATGCCAATGCTTTTTCCTTCAAAGATAAAGGGAAAACCTTCTTCTTAGATTCACCTCCGTGTAAACCTGCAATCTTAAATAATCCAGAAATTTCATCCACCTATATCAAGTGCATATAAGGATGTTCGGTTCCATCTCCTGCATAAGGATTAGCTAGCAGTTGTTCTATCATACCCGAAGGAATTTCATAACAAATATTTTCAGTAGGTGCAGTAGGTTGAGGGGTAACTAATTGTTGTTTCGTTCGAGGTGAAGATACCCCAAACAAACCTCTCAAAGGATTGTTCTCCATAGTAAGAATTGACAATAAATTTCAGCATGTAGTAATAATATTTCCTTACCGATTTCCACTTACCAAGAGTGCTTCACTCCCCGGCAACGACGCCAGAAAAGAGCCTTGATGACCCACAAGTATAGGGGATCAATCGTAGTCCTTCCGGTAAGTAAGAGTGTCGAACCCAACGAGGACCAGAAGGAAATGACAAGCAGTTTTCAGCAAGGTAATGTCTGCAAGCACTGAAATTGTAGGTAACTAGTTGTTTGATAGCAAGATAATTTCTAACGAGCAAGTAAAGGTAACTGTAACAAAAGTGCAGCAAGGTAGCCCAATCCTTTTGAGGCAAAGGACAGGCCAAAACAATCTCTTATGATAGGAAAGTGTTCTTGAGACTACACGGGAATTTGATCTAGTCACTTTCATCATGGTGGTTTGATTTGTGCTTGCTACTCTGATAATTTGATATGTGGGTGGACCGGTGCTTAGGTGTTGTTCTTACTTGAAAAAATGTCCTACTTATGATTAACCTCCTCGCAAGCATTCGCAACTATGAGAAAAGTATTAAGAATAAATCTAACCATAGCATTAAACTTTCGGATCCAAATCAGTCCCTTAAGAAGTAGCGCATAAACTAGGGTTTGAGCTTCTGTCACTCTCACAACCCATAATCTAATAACTACTCCACAATGCATTCCCTTAGGCCCAAGTATGGTGAAGTGTTATGTAGTCGACGTTCAATTGAAACCACTAAGGGAATCACAACATACATACCACCAAAATATCGAACACATATCAAGTTCACATGATTACTTGCAACAAGATTTCTCCCATGACCTCAAGAACAAAAGTAACTACTCACAAATGATAATCATGCTCATGATTAGAGGGTATTAGATAGCATAATGGATCTGACCACGTAATCTTCCACCAAATAAACCATATAGTAATCAACTACAAGATGTAATCAACACTACTAGTCACCCACAAGCACCAATCTATAGTTTCGGTACAAATATTGACCACAAGCGATGAACTAGGGTTTGAGAGGAGATGGTGATGTTAAAGATGTTGATGGAGATTTCCCTCCCCAAGATGGGAGAGTTGTTGCTGATGATGATGACGATGATTTCCCCCTCCGGGAGGGAAGTTCCCCCAGCAGAATCGCTCCGCCGAAGGGCAAAAGTGATCCTGCCCAAGTTCCACCTCGAGACGGTGGCGCTTCGTCCCTAAAGTCCTCTCCTGATTTTTTCTATGTCAAAATGACTTATATACCAGAAGGTGGGCACCGGTGGTGGGCCGAGGAGGACATAACCCAGCAGGGCGCGCCTGGGCTCCCTCGCGCTCCCAGGTGGGTTGTGCCCACTTGGTGTCCCCCTCTAGTGGTTATTTGCTCCAATAATTCTTATTTATTCCATAAAAAATCCCCGTGAAGTTTCAGCTCATTTGGAGTTGTGCAGAATAGGTGCCCTGACGTAGCTTTTTCAGGTATTGAATTCCAACTGTCGGTATTCTCCCTCTTTGTGTGACCTTGCATATTATGAGAGAAAAGGCATTAAAATTACTCCAAGAAGCATTATTATGCATAAAAACATTATAAATAACAGTACGAAAACATGATGCAAAATGGACGTATCACTCCTCCACCTAAAGGTGATCCTGTGTTTGAATTGAAACAATTACTGACACTTTGAAATATGCTTCTCTTGAGGAGAAAAATAAATATCCTATTATTATTAGTGCTAACCTTTCAGAACATGAAGAAGGGATATTATTGAAAATTCTGAAGAAACACCGAGCTGCTCTTGGGTATACTCTTGATGATCTTAAGGGCATTAGTCCCACTCTCTGTCAGCAAAATATTAATATGGAACCTGATGCTAAACCCGTTGTTGATCATCAACAACGATTGAATCCCATGAAAGAAGTGGTAAGTACTGAAATACTAAAGCTTCAAGAAGCAGGTATAATCCATCCCATAACTGATAGTAGATGGGTAAGTCACGTTCATTGTGTCCCTAAGAAAGGAGGCATCAATGTTGTTCCCAATGATAAAAATGAACTCATTCCACAAAAAAATGTTACTGGCTATAGAATGGTAATTGATTTTAGAAAATTAAATGGAGCAACTAGAAAAGATCATTACCCTTTGCCTTTTATCGATCAAATGACAGAAAGATTGTCTAAGCACACACACTTTTGATTCCTAGATGGATATTCTGGTTTTCTCAAATACCTGTTTCACAACATGATCAAGAGAAAACCACCTTCACTTGCCATTTGGAACCTATGCTTATAGATGTATGCCTTTTGGTTTATGGAATGCACCTGCTACTTTTCAAAGATGTATGACTGCTATATTCTCTAATTTTTGTGAAAAGAATGTTGAGGTTTTCATGGATGATTTATCTATTATGGAACTTCTTTTGATGATTGCTTAAGGAATCTTGATCGAGTTTTGCAGAGATGTGAACAGACTAATCTTGTCTTGAATTGGGAGAAGTGCCACTTTATGGTTAATGAAGGTATTGTCTTGGGTCATAAAATTTCTGAACGAGGTATTGAGGTGGATAAGGCTAAAATTAATGCAATTGAGAAAATGCCATGTCCTAGAGAAAATGCCATGTCACACTGGTTTCTATAGGATGTTTACTAAAGACTTCTCTAAAATTTCTAGGCCTCTTACAAATCTTTTACAAAAGGATGTTCCATTTGTTTCTGATGATGATTGTGTAGAAGCCTTTGAAACACTTAAGAAAGCCTTAACTTCAGCACCTATTGTCCAACCCCCTGATTGGAACTTGCCTTTTGAAATTATGTGTGATGCTAGTGATTATGCTGTTGGTGCTGTTCTAGGACAAAGAGTTGATAAGAAACTAAATGTTATTCATTATGCTAGCAAACCTCTAGACAGTGCCCAAAGAAATTATGCTACTACTGAAAAATAATTTTTAGCAGTTGTGTTTGCTTGTGATAAATTCAGATCTTACATTGTTGATTCCAAAGTTATTGTTCACACCGATCTTGCTGCTATTAAATATCCTATGGAAAAGAAAGATGCTAAACCTAGACTCATTAGGTGGGTTCTCTTCCTACAAAAAATTGATTTACACATCACTGATAGAAAAGGAGCTAAGAACACCGTAGCTGTGAACTTGTCTAGGTTAGAGAATATCCTTGCTGACTCACTACTTATTGATCATAGCTTTCCTAATGAACAACTAGCTGCAATAGATGTTTCTCATATCACTCCTTGGTATGCTGACTATGCTAATTATATTGTTGCTAAATACATACCACCTAGTTTCAGATACCAACAAAAGAAAAAAAAATTCTATGATTTAAGACATTACTTTTGGGATGACCCACATCTTTATAAAGAAGGAGTAGATGGTATTATTAGACATTGTGTACCTAAGCATGAACAGGAAAAAATCTACGGAAATGTCACTTCGAAGCTTATGGATGGCATCATGCAGGAGATAGAACTGATCACAAAGTATTGCAATCTAGTTTTTATTGGACTACTCTCTTCAAGGATGCCTGTAAGTTTGTCTTATCTTGTGATGAATGTCAACAAATTGGTAATATTGGTAAGCATCCAGAAATGCCTAGGAATTATTCACTTGCTGTTGCACCATTTAATGTTTGGGGGTTTGATTTTATGGGACCTTTGCTTCCTCTAATGGTATACTCATATTTCGGTTGCTGTTGATTATGTTACTAGGTGGGTAGAAGCTATTCCAACTAGTAGTGCTGATCATAACACTTCCATTGAAATGCTTCAAGAAGTTATTTTCCCGAGGTTTGGAGTCCCTAGATATTTAATGACTGATGGTGGTTCACACTTTATTCATGGTGCTTCCTGTAAAATGCTTGCTAAATATGATGTTAACCATAGAATTGCATCACCCTATCATTCTCAATCTAGTGGTCAAGTTGAACTTAGCAATTGAGAAATAAAGGTGATACTACCAAAAAGCTGTTAATAGGTCTCGGAAGAACTGGTCTAAGAAATTAGATGATGCACTTTGGGCCTATAGAATGACATATAAAAATCCTATGGGTATGTCTACCTATAAAATGGTTTATGGAAAAGCTTGTCATTTTCCTCTTGAGTTAGAACATAAATCATATTGGGAAAAAAGAACTCAACTATGATTTCAAACTTGCCGGAGAAAATAGGTTATTAGATATTAGCTCACTAGATGAATGGAGAACCCAAGCTTATGAAAATGCCAAATTATTGAAAGAAAAAGTTAAAAGATGGCATGACAAAAGAATCCAAAAGAGAGAATTCAAAGTTGGGGAATATGCTCTTCTATAAAACTCTCGTTTCAGATTCTTTGCTGGAAAACTTCTCTCTAAATGGGAAGGACCATATATCATCGAGGAGGTTTATCGCTCTGGAGCTATTAAAATAAATAATGACGAAGGTATGAACCCGAAGGTGGTCAATGGTCAAAGAATTAAACACTATATCTCAGGTACGCCTACTAATGTTGAAAGCAATATTATTCAAACCATGACAACTAAGGAACACATAAAAGAAACCTTCTGGAACACTCGAGAATAACAGAAAATGAGGAGGTACGTGATATGGTAAGTAAACGGACTCCGAAAAATCCACAAAAATATTTTCTAGTTTTGGAATATTTTAAAATTAGGAAAATAAGAAACAACCAGGAAGGCACCCGAGGGGGACACAAGACACTAGGGCGCGCCTGGGCTCCCTGGCGCGCCCAGGTGGGTTGTGCCCACCTTAGGAACCTTCCCGACTCTGTTTTCCTCCCATTTGTTTGTTTCCCAAGATAAAAAATATATTTATATAGACCCCGAACTTATTGACAACAGTATCACGGAGAAATCTTCTTTTCTTCCTTCTTGCTATTTTCTGACAGATCTAGATCGCCATGGCCGCTTCGAGCTCCTGCAAGGACAAGTTCTTCGAGAACTTCATCAACCCGTATTTGTGGGAGGTGATGCAGCACCCTCAATCCATTGAGATGCATGAGGGGGTGCTCCACATCCGGGACGTCCAGGGTCCCAAGGGGATGGGGACCGGGGAGCCCAACCTCGAGCTATGGAGCAGGAGGTCTTCAAGTGCAAGGGGATGGTGGAACATGGACTCAATGCCAATCACCTCATGATCTCGGATTACGCCCGTGATCTCAAGGTGGATGCCAAATCCATGAAGGACATCATCTTCACCTTCAACGAGCAAATCAACTTTCTGCAAAGCCAACTCTATGATCTCCAAAACCAAGTCTTCGAATGTGAGGCAAGGTTTAAAGGTATGAGTTTGGCTGCCAGTTGCAGGACTCGCGAGACTCGCTCCTCCTCTTATGATGGTGAACCATTGCCATGGAAACCGGAAGATAAGATCGCTACCACATCATCACCACCATCACCTTCTTCATCACCAAAGGAGACTTGAGTTCATGGTATGGACACTCCCCTTGGCTTGTGCCAAGCTTGGGGGAGGTGTCCCGGTATCGTATCACCACCACTATCTTTGCTTTTACCTATTTTAGTTCGATCTTTAGTTTTCCTATGATTTAGTTGAATAAAAGTTTAGTTCGATCCTTTCTTTTTGAGTGTTTGCTTAGTGATCTATCTTGCGATGTAATCATGTGCGAGAAATATAATAAAGAGTACTTTGAGTCTTGTTTCTTTACTTTAATGTTTCAATAAAAATAAAGGAAAATAAATGAAAAGATCATATGCTAATCTTATGGTAAGTAATGACATCATACGGAAAAGTATAAGCGGTAAAATTTATTGGAGATTGACAAACATAGCATTGGTCAACGATGAAATTCATGAAAGAATTAATAACGGAAGAGATGATTCACATGCAAATACACTATCTTGGACATCTTTTATGATTGTGGGCCCCCATTAAATATTTTGTGTCAAAATAGTTGACGTTGGACAAGGAAGACAACACAATGATTTATGTTTGTTCATATTCACATAGAAGTTATATTGTCATAGATCCTTTAACATGTGGTGCTTGCTCAATATCTTTTCTAGGCAAAAATTCTGCACTAAGTAGAGATACTACTTGTGCATCCAAAAACCCTTAACCCAAATCTCATTTTTGAGAGTCCAACATACGTACCTATGGATTGAGTAAGATCCTTCAAGTAAGTTTTCATCGGTGCAATAAGGAAATAAAAATTGCTTCTAAAAGTGTTGAATCATTTAGTGTAAGAGAAAATTGAGCGTTGTACAAACTTGTGATGGCAAAGAATAAAAGCGATAGACTGCATAATAAAGGTTGCTATCATAAGGGGCAATATAACATGACGTTCTTTTGCATTAAGGGATTTGTCATACAAACAAAAAATGCATGGCAACCTCTGCTTCCCTCTGCGAAGGGCCTATCTTCTACTTTCATGCATTTACTTTTATGTAAGAGTCAATGTATTCTTCCCTATTCCTTTTTATTTTCTCTTTTTGCAAGCACAATGTGGTGAGGAAAGATCTAGGCACATATATCCAGTTGGATATGAGTAGGCATGAGTTATTATTGTTGGCATCACCCTTGAGTTGAATACGTTGGGAGGCGAAACTATAAGCCCATATCTTTCGATGTGTCCAATTGAAACTTTTTGTTCATGGCTATGCTGTGAGTGTTGGAAATCATAAAACGTTAAGTGATGGTTGATTATGTGGACTTGCCAAAAGGCTCTGACACGTGACGCTTCCTGAAAATATGATGAATTGTAGTTGCAAAGTTGACTGAAAACATAGTTTGTTGGTTTTCAATAGGGTTTATGCTTTATACTTCAATGTTGTGATGAATTGTTACTTGTTCATGAGAAGCTATATGATAAAAGTTGTTTGATAAAGCTTATGTTAAAGTTCCTTCCTATTATAATAATATGCAGGATGCTTCTATGTCCGTATTTTGTTTTTATCGACTTGTCGGAGTAATGGGCCATGGGTAGGACGACCCGGGTCCCAAGATCTTTCAAGACATCGGGGCAAGCTGCGCCCCTTAGTCCGCGTCCCAGCTGGCGACCTTCGAAGATCGCGAGTCCCAGCTGGCGACCTTCGGAGAAGCCGAGTCGCCAAATGGCGATTCTAATGCAAGCCGACTCCAGGCTTGCGACCTTTCAGGGGGCCGACTATGAGAGTCGGCCCGCGACCTTTCTCGAAGACCGATGCAGGGTACGGCCCCGACGTGGCCATCCCCTCCGCCCCACGAGGGGTGGGCATGGCTATAGTGAGTCAGACGCTGAAGATCTCCGTGAGGCGCGACATCTGCACGCCTCCCCGACCAGCCACAAGACGCCCGAAGATCGCCGGCCCCCGCCGAGGGAGAATAGAAGACGGCCAGCGCCGAGTCGGCCCGGTTGAGTCGGCCTCCCGAGTCGGCCGCCGCCAGGCCCCACGAGCCATAAACCAGATTGACGGGAGTGGCGACAAGGATCGCCGACAGACGGCAGACTGCTCCCACGACCCCATGACCAAGCTCACACCAGTGTGAGGTCAGACAAGTTGTTCTGCATGTCCGCTGACCCACCAGTCGGCGGGCCCTGTGGCCGCGTAAGGGACAGCAGCATGAGAGACAGACGGCTGGGGGCCACGCCCAGTTAGATTACACTTGTACCCCCGGGGGGTAGGCCTATATAAACCCCCCCGGGGCACCCATGCAAAGGGTTCGGCCTTTGATAGGTTTTAGATACATAGCAAGCAGGGGAGAGAGCCAGCCTTGTTCCCTCCTGCCTCCCGAAACAGCTCAACGAGTACCTTTGTATTATCACACCATAGTGATCATGCGAGACCCCGCAGCAGCAGAGGGTGTTATCTCCCGAGATCCTCGGCCGGGTAAGATTCGCGGCGTGCATGTTCAAGCCATCCTGCTTTAGGCACCGCGACGTTCTACCGCTTCACCATGATAAGCCACCCGCTGGCATATGTCGATCCAACCCCGACATTTGGCGCCCACCATGGGGCGAGGTGCATCGTCGTCCGGAGATCTGTTCTAGACGGAACCTCTTCCTCCTCGGCGAAGCGCAGCCAGCCCGCCGCCAGATGGAGTTCAGACGACACGCTGCGGGCACCGGCCGCCTGCGCCGCGAAGCGCTCGCCAACTCATCGGCGAGGTACGCCCGACGAGCTCGCACCGAGAGCGACGCGGTGGCCCCGAGAGTTTTCACGGGCCTCTCGACCAACTCCACGCCGCGGCAAGCCCGCCGAGATCCGAGTCCGTGAGGCTCCTCCGACCCGATGCGTCGGTCAACTCCGACGCCAGACGCTCGACATCTTCCCCACCAACGTGGTGGTTCACGACGCAGCCGCCTGCGACGAGGAGAGTGATGGGAGCGCCGTCGCGTGGTGCTCGTGACGCCAAGGCGAGCACTCCGGCGAAGACGCCAGACCCGCCGCCGCCCCGCAGACCTAACCGCGCCCATTCCAGAGGACGCGGACGCTGAGACACTCGAAGAACGCCGCCTTCAGATCATTGAAGGCGCCAAAAAGCTGGCAAGCATGAGGTGCTTGTCAGAAGCATACCAGCGCGAGGTGGATCGCGCCAGGCGCGCTCTCGCCGGCCCGACCGGGCCGAGCCATCTGGTGCGGTCCGAGAGCGCGCGCAGCTATCGCTGACTTGCTCGGGCAAAACGCCTGTACGCCACTCCTGCGAGAACATCCGCGCCCTAAGCGGCGCATCAAGAGTCAAGAACTTCAAGGCGAAGAGCACCGTAATGACGGAGCGAGTCCAAGAGCTCGACGCGTTGCTGCGCAAACGCGGCAGCGGCCGCAGACGACCGCAGCAGCCGAACGACGACTTACCTCGCCGAGATCAAGGCGCGACCTCCCGACGCCGCCGCGGAGTCCGTGGAAGGAAAGAGAAGGATCCGCTGTCACCACAGCCGGACTCGCATCACCATCGAAAGCAACCAAGACGGCCGCCTTCAGAGCAAAGGAACGGCGAGATGATTATCCGCCTCCCCACTCAAGAGAGCGCGAAGTTTCTCCGCCGCTGAGAGCACCCGACTCTCGAGGTCGCTTTGGCCGAGAGGAGTCGAGAGAATGACGCCCGCCATCGGATTGACCAACTCCACGATCCTCGCATTAGAAGAAGAAGATGAGTTGGTCCGCTTTGCTTCGGGCCCCAGATCGAGACGAGCCCTTCCCCAAAGGGTTCACGCCCCCGAGACACGCCGAGTACACCGCCCGTGAAGCCGAAGATCGTTGATAGACTACTCCACACCGCTAACATAGCAAACGGCAACAAGCGAAGTCGCCGGAAGTATGTTCCTCATGCTCTAGGGCACGGCCCGACATGGCTGAACAGCCTGAAGCCCCGCAAGATCAATAGCTAGGTCGACTTTCATCAAGCCTTTATTCAGAATTTCACCAGACGCATAAGCGACCTCCCAAGCCGCCAGCTCTCCTTGTGCGTGCAAGGCCCTAAAGAATCAACACGCGACTACCTCACGCGCTGGGGCGAACTTCGAAACTCCTGCGAGGGCGTGCACGAGGTGCAGGACATCGAGTACTTCATGGCCGGGTGCCGAGAGGGCACTCTCCTCAAGCACAAGCTCCTCTGCGACGAGCCCGAAACCCTCGACCAACTGCTAGTCATAGCAGACAAGTACGCCACAGCCGACTCTTCTATGAAGACAGAGATTCAAGTCAACGCGACTGGCAAGGTGATCCCCCAGGCCCCCAGAACCCCGGGTGGAGATGCCAGCCGGCGACAGCAGCAAAATGAGAACAAGCGCAAGGCCCTCACCGACTTCCAACAATGGCAGGTCGCAGCCAGAAGATCAGCAGCGGAGGGGCAGCCTCCGCCAAGCGCGTAAGGGCGGCAAGTCCAACTGTTGCTGGCTTTCCTATGAGCAGACTTTTGATGGGCCTTGCAAGTTCCACAATAGCGCCAAGCCGCCAAACCACACCACAAGAAAGTGCCACTGCTCGCCAGATCGCTAAGGAGACGGCCTTGCCCTCCACCGCCTGCAGGGCGCCCGCCTCCGCCGCCGCCAAGAGCGGGCGGCTCGCCAACAACAGCAGTCCAAGACGACCCCCAGAGGAGCATGGAGCCTATGTAGTGTTCACCAGCATGGCAGATGACCGGCGCAGCAGGCGCCAACAACAGCAAGAAGTCAACGCAGTAGCGACGGATGTTCCAGAGTTCATGCATTGGTCCGAGAAGCCTATCAGCTGGAGTCGGGAGGATCATCCAGAAGTGATGCCAAGTCCGGGCTCCTACGCCCTGGTCCTAGGCGCGACCTTGGCCACTGATAGGCGGGCCGCCCGCCTCTCGCGGGTCCTGATAGATGGAGGCAGCAGCATAAACATCCTGCATAAGGACACAATGGAGAAGCTCGAATCAGCGGCAGCCGCAGAGCAGCCGACAAGATTCCATGGAATTGTACCCAGCCTCTCCGCCACCAATCGCAAGATTCGATAGATGTCCCTTCGGAGACAAAGATCACTTCCGCCGAGAGCCGCCTGTTCGAGGTGGTAGACTTGAGAGCCCGCACCACGCCTCGCTTGGCCGGCCCGCCTTGGCCAAGTTCATGGCGTTCCCCACCACGCCTACCTCAAGATGAAGATGCCGAGTTCCAAGGGATCCCACCATTGCCGGCGATTACAAGAAGTCGTCACCATGCTGGCCGAGAGCAATGGCTGGCCAATCTTTGGTGATCGCAGTCGAGAAGTGGCTCCTTGACCGGTCGTGGCGATGGCCGGAAAGCAGCCGAGATGTCGCCTCACCCCAAGGAGTCGGAGGCGTATGATCATTCAAGCCGCTAAAGAAACCAAGAGGATACCCTTGGACCCAGAGCACCAGAGAAATACGCCGTCATAGGCACAGCCTTGACAAAGAATAGGAAGGCGAAGCTCGCCGATTTCCTCCGGAGAATCGACATCTTCGCATGGTCCCCAAGGACATGCCGGTGTACCGGCTGCACTCGCCGAGCACAAACTACACGCCAGACGGATGTGAGCCCGCCAGCAGCCCTTTGCGCCGCCTCGTCAAGAAAAGAGAAGAGTCGCTGGAGAAGAGATAGCCCGCCCCGCAGCCGGATTCATCATGGAAGTGTTTTTTCCGGAGTGGTTAGCAAACCCAATACCGGTATTGAAGAAGAATAAGCAAGGGCGGATGTGCATAGACTACACCAGCCTCAATAAAGCCTGCCAAGGACCCGCTTGTTCGCCAAGGATTGATCAGTGATAGACTCCACACCGGATGCGAGCTGCTGAGTTTCCTAGACGCATATTCAGGATATCACCAGATCAAGCTGAATCCAGCAGACAGACTGAAGACCGCATTCATCATGCCATTTAGGGCCTTCTGCTACCTGACAATGACGTTTGGCTTGAGGAATGCCGGCGCCACCTTTCAGCTGCCAGATGCGTATGCCTCCTCAAGCAACTCGGCAGAAACGCCCACATCTATGTGGATGATGTGGTGGTGAAGACGAAAAAGTGTGGGACGCTGCTGGAGGACCTCAAAGAGACCTTTGAAAATCTGCGTCGATTCCAGATCAAGCTCAATCTCGAGAAGTGCGTGTTCGAGTCCCACCGCCAGCCTCGCTTTTTGGTCTCCGAACGCGCATAGAGTGCAACCCCGAAGATTAAGGCCATTGAGAGAATGGAGGTACCCAACCGATCGTTGATGCGGTTCACCGCTGCTTACGCCAATCAGCCGATTCATCACCGGTCAAGAGAAAGCTCGCTTTGTATCAACCGATGAAGAAGACAGCTTTTTGAGTGGAACCACAAGGCGATGAGGCATTTCTCCAATCAAGAAGATGTCGGGCGACTTCTAGTGTTGGCGGCTCCAACTCCCAAAGAGCCCATGCTTTTGTACATCGCCGCCACCAGCCGGTTGTCAAGACACCATTGTAGTCGAACGCAGGAGGAAGGCAAGGCGCTTCCGTCCAGAGACCGTATTACCCGAGCGAGGTACAATCGACCTCCAAGCGTAACTACCCTCACTACCGTGAAGACGTGCTACGGCGTGCATTTTGCCGCCAAGAAGCTGAAGCCCTACTTTCAAGAGCATCCAATCACGGTGGTTTGCACCGCTCCACTCGCCGAGATCATTGGAAGCCGAGACGCCTCCGGCCGAGTGGCCAAGCTCCTTACACCATCTCCTACCAACCTCGCACCGCCATCAAGTCGCAGGCGCTGGCCGACTTCCTCGTCGACTGGGCCGAGACTCAGTACCTGCCACCAGCGCCCGACTCTACTCATTGGCGGCTGCACTTCGACGGCTCCAAGATGTGCACCGGCCTTGGAGCCGGCGTCGTCCTCACCTCCCCCAAGGGCGATAAGCTCAAGTATGTGCTGCAATCCACTTCGCCGCTTCCAACAACGCCGCCAATATGAAGCGCCATTCACGGCTCCGCTTGCCAAAGAACTCGGCATTCGCCAGATCTTGTGTTACGGCGACCCGACTTGGTGGTTCAAGAATCATCCGCGATCGAGACGCCAAAGACGCAAACATGGCGAGCTACCGCTTCCTGGTGCAGCAACTCAGCGGATATTTTGAGGGGTGTGAATTCCTTCACGTGCCAAGAAACGACAACGATCAAGCAGACGCTCTGGCACGAAGTCGGCTCCACTCGCCAGTAATACCTTCCGGCGCCGCCTTCATGCCTCCTCGCCGCCTATCAAGCCTTCACCATAATACGACTCCATCTTCGTGTTTGGCCCGCCAGAGATAGTCGGATCTGATTCCAAGGCCCCAAAGAAGCGACCTCAAGAAAGCCACACTTGAAACAAGCCCGGGATCGCGCCACGGCTCGGGACTTCGAGCCTCGCCCGGGATCGCGCCACGGCCCGGGACTTCTAAGCCCGCCCGGGATCTGCGCCAGCGGCCCGGAGCTGCCCTGGCCAGCCCAGAGATTCCCCGATCCAAGCAAGCGGCGGCAGACTCCAACCCCGCCTCCCAGCCCAGCCACCCTTGTCCAAGTCAGCTGTGGTAGCAGCTTGAAGAGATAGCAGCACCTTCATGGGCTCAGCCCATCCTCAAGTTCCTAGTGAACAAGGAATTACCAGCAGACGAGACCCTGCTCGGCAAGTGCAACGCCGAGCAGCAGCCTACATCAGAGTCAATAGAGAGCTAGTCAGCGCAGGTCACTGTGTCCACCAACACAAGAGAGTCGAGCAAGGCCAAGCGATCCTCGAGACATCCATCGTGGCAGTGTGGCCACCATGCGGCTTCGAGGGCGCCGTGGCCAAAGCCTTTCAAAGACGGTTTCTTTTGGCCGACCGCCTGAAGAAGCTAAAGAGCTAGTCAAAAATGCAGGTGCCAGTGTTCCGCCCAAGCCCTTCACCGGCTTCCATACCAAGACAATCCCCATCGCCTGCCCTTCGCAATTTGGGGTTTGGACATGGTGGGACCTTTCAAGACGGCCCGAGGCGGCCTAACTCACTTGCTTGTCGCGGTGGACAAGTTCACCAAGTGGGTGGAAGCAAATCCCATCAAGAAATTAAACGGGCCTACAGCAGTGACCTTCATTGCCGACATCACAGTGCGGTACGGCATACCGCATAGCATCATCACAGACAACGGCACCAACTTCGCCAAGGGCGCCTTGGCTCGCTTCAGCGATGCAGGCATCCGATCGACTTAGCGCCCGCTGCCCATCCGCAATAAACGGCCAGGTGGAACGAACCAACGGCTCATCCTCGTCCGCATCAAGCCTCGATTGGTCGAACCACTCGAGCGCCGCCGCTGTTGGGTCAAGAGCTGCTCGCCGCCCTCGAGCCTGCGACAACCCCAAACAAGTCAACCGCTTCACGCTTTTCTTCCTCGCTTCACGGTGCCGGGCCGCTATCCCGACGGATATAGAGTTCGACTCTCCGCGAAGTCTCCATGTACACCAAGAGGAGGTCAAGAAGCACGCCAAGACGGCGCCGATTCGTCGGAAGAGAGCCGATCGTTGGCACTCGGGGCCGGTCCGCATCTACCAGCAGAGTCTCGCCGATACTACAACCGCAATGTCAAGCCAAGATCGCTCCAAGAGGGCGATTTTGTGCTCCGCTGATTCAGAGAACAGCCGCCAAAGACAAGTTGTCGGGCGCTTTGGGAAGGTCCTTCATCATCGCAAGGTGCTAGGGAACGACGCTTACTATCTCGATCGACGCCGAAGCCTCGAAAGCACGCAAGAGGGACGACTCCGCAAAGAAACCGAGCGCTGGTGGAACGCGAATCTTCTTCAAGATTTTACAGCTTGATGCAGATGTATCGCGCTACCCTCTTTGTATTAGAAGTACTAAGACCTTAGGCCCCGGACGAGCTCGGGACTGCTTTTTGATTGTCTCAGATGTTAAAAACTACGCCCAATATGCTGTTCCTTTTATCATACAGTTTGGCACCGGCTGACCTCGATCGGCCGGGACTCGCTGCCTTGCGCTTATGAACGCCCTCGAAGTCGACAAGTAATGTGTGCGCTAAAAGCCGCCTCTCGCCGAAGCCGCAGATCGCAGAGCGATCGCCGTAAGCATGGGACAGGAAAGAACGAAGCATACATGAAAACGGCTAAGGACTTAAGAGCAACGATAGCCCAAGCCGCCTACTAGCCTCCCTTGCCGAGCCGACTCATGAAAGCAATGGCTCATTGCCTCAACTCTCATCAACGATAGCCGACTCTCGATAGTCGGCCTGTCGGTTTCTAGCCAACTTGCAAAAATATTCTAAACGACTAAGTACTTGCCTCCCTAAAGTAGCTAAGCACTTGACCCGGTGGCAGTCCGCAGAGCGGCTTCCCAGTCGGCAAGGCGGCAACTGAAGGAAGGCGGCAAAGGAAAAAGTCTAAAGAACAAAGCAAGGAATGGCGGAAATTAGATAAATATTTACATAAGGCCCTTGGCCGAATACACCCAGTGGGTGGAATTGTTCGAACCTGACAAGTTTTTTAAAGAAAAGCAAAGACAGATAAATAGAAGCGCTCTAAGGAGCGGCCTCCGGAGCCGGAGGGTCGGAGGTGACGGCGGTGTCGAACGCCGCGCCGGCCGGGCGATTCAGCTTGAGCGCCTCCGCGACGGTCGCTTGTCTCCAGTGCGGCTCGCTGCCGAGGCGCGATCGGGCTGAGGCTGGCCGCCCGCCTCGCCCTCCGCGCCTCCTCGCCTCCCCTCCGACTTGCCCTTCTTCTCGGCGCTGAGCCGATCACTCCGCCGAGTCCTCTCAGATCGGGTGCATCCTCAACCACTCCGGCGGTACTCTCGCCGCCGTCCGCTTCGGGCACAAAGAATCTGGTGTCCGTGGTACTGGCGATGGCCGCCGCCGACAAGGGCGCTTTCTACGGCCTCCAGCTGCTCGGGCCTCTCGACCGAACGCGCTGACGGTCCAGTCCAACCCTGGGTACCACCCCTTGACGAACTCCAAGGCTCGGCGTGCTCCGGCACGAGCCGAGGAGCCCCTCCAAGCCTCAAAGCGACCGGTGGCGACCTCCAGCCAGTCGGCCGTCCGGCTGGCGGTGCGAAGAGTCGGCACCTCCGGCCATAGGGCAGCAACCACTTGGGTGCCGGCGCGTTGAAGACGGCGCAGCAGACGATGAGCAGGACGAAGACGAACCCCGATGTTCAGAAGCTGCTCGTCGATGGTTCGTGGGGCGCTGGTAGCAATCACTTCGCCCTTCGCCCTTCGCTCCTCCCGAGCCACCTCGATAGCCAGAGGGACGGCTTGCGAGTGGCCGGGAAAGAAGTCTGCCAAGACAGAAGGAAAGATAGTCAGAAAACCCAAAATCAGCCCGACGCAGAGTCGGAATATCAAAGAAGAGAAAAAGACTTACCATCGACGATGTCCTCGAGCTCATGGTAGCCGGAGGTCAGCATCGCCTCCCGACGGGTCCAGCGGAGCGCCGACCGAACTCGGCTATGAGGGCATCTTCCGCAACTTGGCGCCTTCCCGCGCTTTCCGGAGGAGCTCTTTCGCCGCCACCAAGGCCGCCAGCAGGTCGCGCTTTGGACGAGCTTTTGCACTCCTCCTCCTTGGCACGACGGGCGGTGTTGGCCTCGCCCAGCTGCTCTCGGAGGGTGGCGCTGCGCGCCCAAGATCGGCGAAAAAGACAAGAAAGTTATCGGCAAGGAAGGTCGCTGAGATCCGCCCGATCGCCAGCACCGCCCAATCTCGAACTACAGCCCCGGTGCGCCAATAGCCCGCAAGAAGGAAGAATTGGCTCACCTCGCTTCCGTCAGATCGGGCGTCCGCTTCTCACTTCTTCAACATTACGGTTGAAGGGAGTGGCGCGGAGATTGTGGTATTCCTGCAAAGCCGACAAAGCAAAGTTAGTCTTCGGAGCTCACCAGAAGGAGTTCCGAGCGGCCTACTCAGCAGCCGACCCCGAACTCGGGGACTACACCCAGTGGGTGCACTGGCGCGCCCCCATAGAAGAAGACAGAAATCCAAAAGGAGAAACGAAATGTACCCGGACGGAGGTCCGCAAGGCCAGATGCGCGCTCGTGCAGAGTTGAGGACGCCGCCTTCTTCACGCAGCTTCGACTCGACGCCCGTAAGGGCCTGGTTCAGCGGGCCGTGCCGCTTTCACGCAGCCAGCCGGTGGGCGCGGCACTTGAGGCCTCGACGCCTGTGTTCGCCGAGCTTGCGGTGCGGTTTCCCGAAGCCAAGGGCGCTGAGCTCGCCCTCTCCGCGCAGCAGCGCCGGCGCGCGTGACATGAAGAAGCAGTTGAGCGCCGGTGTCGCCCGCAATCGGAGGATCTCGCGGGTCCACCGGCTGTTTGCCATGCGGCTCAAGACGGAGGCGGCGGAGGCGGCGGAGGCGGTGCGTGAGTATCCGAGCCCAAGACGAGCCGCCTCCTCCGCGAGAGGGTTCGCGTGCCAACCTCCCGGTCCGCCTGCGTGAACTCGAGGGCGGTGGCGCCGACGACAATGGGGACAAGCATCGCTGATCGGGCGACGGCGACTTCCTCGCATGCCGCCGCCGCTGCCGCAGCCTCGCCTCCTCCAGCGCCGCTGGCGCTGGCGTCGCTTCTCGCCTCCGCCTTCTCCAGCGGTCGGCCTCTTCTCCTCGCGCTTCCCCTGCTGCTCTGCCTGGCCGCCTCCGGAAGGTCGGCGGCGGGATCAATCCGCCGAGTGTTGGCAGATGTCTCCACCGACCCCATGACGGAGGGGACGGCGGCTCTCTCAAGAGAGAGGGGGGCTCTGGAGAAGATCAGAGGGAAAATCAGAAAAGACTCCAATAAAACCCAACAAAGAAGCGATAGAGTAAGAAGACTCACGAAGAAACCAGCGGCGGCCTTATCACTTCCTTTCGGAAGCGGTTGGCCTTCGCGGCCGCCTCCTCCCGCTTGGTCGTGGCGGCGGCCCTTGAACTTTTGACTTGCCGCTGGGCGACTCGCCCGGCGTGACGCTTCGCGGCTTGGGTGGAGGGGCCGACTTCGGCTGGCGGGCGCTTCGACCTGCCGACGCCGCCCCGGCCGCCAGCGAAGGTTGCCGACGGTTTGAGGCCGCTGTCTCTTCTTCGCCGCTTTCGGCGTTGCCTCAGCCGCCGCCGCCCAAGTCGGGTCGCTAACGCCGCTGGCCTCGCGATCCGGGACGAGTCGCGAGGTTTCTTTGTGCGCCTGCCGCGGGCGCCGTGAGGGGTTCTCGCCGAAGATACCAACGAGAATCGAGCTCAAGTCGCATACAAACAAGATCGAACTACTGCACGGTGCGACTTACCATTGGGGTTGTCGCACGAGCACGGCTCTCTGTCAATCGCCACTCTCCGTGAACCCGCAGCATGGCGTGGTTCACCAAGTTCGCCACCTCCCCACGCTGCATGTCCTGGTGCACACCGCTCGGATCGCGGGCGGCCGCCATCCGCAGATAAGGTGAGGCCGCCTCGAGCGAAGAACCCGCGCCGCCACGAACGCGCCGAAGATCGGAGGCGACGAGCCCTCCGACCGCAAAGATGACTCGGAGCCGCGCCACGGCGCTGCTTCCGCGGTCAAAAGTGATTTGGACCGATGGGACCAATCGCCAGCCGCCAACAACGGCTTAGGGTCGAAGGCGCAGATTGACCCGCCGCCGCCGGTGGAGATGTTCTTCACGAGAAGTAGGTCTTCGCCACATCTTCACCGACTTCACCAGCGGATGGGCGGAAAAGGGTTGTCGGTTGCCGAGCGCACCGCGATGTAGGTGCCGCGATCGAGCCGGCGGTCGGGCGGCCCGAGAACCGAAGCCAAGAGAAGAACTCCCCACAACTCAAGGGTGGGGAGAACGCGATGTAGCCTTCGCACGAGTGGCGAAGGCGGAGAGAAGCACCACCGCTGGGGGTGAGGCAGCGGCTGCAGCTTGTGGAACTCGAGAACGAGCGGAAGAATCCGCCGCCGGAAGCCCCAGCCCGCGATAAGATGCAAACGAAGATGACCCGCCGCCTCCTTTGGCGCTGGGTTGATCTCTCTGCCGGCTGGACGGGCGTGCACCAGTCCACGCTGGGAGGCGGCGGGTCCGGGCGGCGAACTCGATGTCCTCCGCCCACGCCCGAAGCCATCCCACACGCCGAGCGCGAGGGGGGGCGCGCGAAGAAGAACTCATCGCCGGTGAGGAAGAACGCTTGGCTCGTGGCGGAGGAAGAATGCAGGGCTCGCGCGGCGAAGGAGAAGGGCAGAGAGCGGGAGAGGGTGTGCAGTAGGTTGCCCCGCCTCCCGCTTATTTATAGCCCGACGGGCTGAGAAGCCGAGGGGCGACGGGGATTAATCGCGCCGCGCCCAACGCCGCCACGATAACCCCCCACGGTTATCGCGACAAGAATAACGCGGGGATACCAACCGCCTTTGGCCACAGCCGATCCGCTGGAGCCCCACCGACGCCCGCCCCGCCACGCGCGGGAAGGCGACTATCGCCTACGTGGCGCCAGGCGAGAGGACCGCCGCAATAATGGCAGGGAAGCGAATCGACACGCCGCCTGCTTGCCGCCACGATTTAAGCGGCGGCGTTTCGCAGAACCAGCCCGACCACGGAAGGCGTTTAAAGAAACAAATGCCGAGTCTCGTAGTCGGCGCTGGAAGATTGAATCGCCGGCCGCACAAGGCGGCGCCCGGGCTTCGCCAGCTTCGAGGACTACTGTCGGAGTAATGGGCCACGGGTAGGCCGACCCGGGTCCCAAGATCTTTCAAGACATCGGGGCAAGCTGCGCCCCTTAGTCCGCGTCCCAGCTGGCGACCTTCGAAGATCGCGAGTCCCAGCTGGTGACCTTCGGAGAAGCCGAGTCCCCAAATGGCGATTCTGATGCAAGCCCACTCCAGGCTTGCGACCTTTCAGGGGGCCGACTATGAGAGTCGGCCCGCGACCTTTCTCGAAGACCGATGCAGGGTACGGCCCCGACGTGGCCGTCCCCTCCGCCCCACGAGGGGTGGGCATGGCTACAGTGAGCCGTATCGCTGGAAGATCTCCGGTGAGGCGCGACATCGCTGCCACGCCTCGACCAGCCACAAGGCGCGAGGCATCGTGGCCCACGACGACGGCCTCAGACGTCCGAAGATCGCCGGCCCCTATCGAGGGAGAATAGAAGACGGCCAGAGCGCTGAGTCGCCCGGTGAGTCGGCCTCCCGAGTCGGCCGCCTCGCCAGGCCCCACGAGCCATAAACCAGATTGACGGGAGGGCGACAAGGATCGCCGACAGATGGCGGCACTGCTCCTGTGACCCCATGACCAAGCTCAGGCCACTGTGAGGTTGCAGACAGAGTTTCAGATGTCCGCTGGACCCACCAGTCACGGGCCCCTGGCCCTGTCATGGGTAGGGACAAGAAGATGAGAGAGACGGCCGGGGCCACCTCACGGGATTACACTTGTACTCGGGGTAGGCCTATATAAACCCCCCGGGGCACCCATGCAAAGGGTTCGGCCTTGGATAGGTTTTAGATACATAGCAAGCAGGGGAGAGAGCCAGCCTTGTTCCCTCCTGCCTCCCGAAACAGCTCAATGAGTACCTTTGTATTATCACACCATAGTGATCATGCGGAGACCCCGCAGAGCAGCAGTAGGGGTGTTATCTCCCCGGAGAGCCCTGAAGCTGGGTAAGATTCACAAGGCATGTCTCTGTGCCTCATCCTGCTTCTGTGCACCGCGACGTTCTACTCGCCCCCACCATGATAAGCCACCCGTTGGCATATGTCGCATCCAACCCCCGACACGACTCCTCTCTCTCTAAGCAGGTGGACATGTTTTTCGATTTCGGTTTTTGCTTGAGGATAAGTGAGGTCAAAGCTTGGGGGAGTTGATACGTCCGTTTTACATCATGTTTCCTACTGTGATTTATAATGTTTTTATGCATAATAATGCTTTTGAGAGTAATTCTAATGCCTTTTCCCTCAGAATATGCAAGGTTTATACAAAGAGGGAGAATACCGGAAGCTAAAATTCTGGACCTGGAAAAGCAACATCAGAGTTACCTATCATGCAAATCTCCAAATAATCTGAAACTTCATGGAGATTTTTTATGGAATATTTAAGAAATATTGGATAAAATAACTACTAGAGGGGGCCCACTAGGTGGGCACAACCCACCTGGACACGCCAGGGAGCCCAGGCGCGCCCTGGTGGGTTGTGTCCTCCTCGGCCCACCTCCGGTGGCCATCTTCTCGTATATAAGTCATTTTGACCTAGAAAAAAATAGGAGGACCTTCAGGACGAAGCGCTGCCGTCTCGAGGAGGAACTTGAGCAGGTGCACTTTTACCCTCCGGTGGAGCGATTCCGCCAGGGGAACTTCCCTCCTAGAGGGGGAAATCATGGTCATCGTCATCACCAACAACTCTGCCATATTTGGGAGGGCAATCTCCATCAACATCACAATAGCACCGTCTCCTCTCAAACCCTAGTTCATGACTGGTGTTCAATCTTTGTATCGGATCCGTAGACTGGTGCTTGTGGGTGACTAGTAGTGTTGATTACATCTTGTGGTTGAATACTATATGGTTTATTTGGTGGAAGATCATATGTTAAGATCCATTATGATATTTAATGCCCCTCTATTCTTGAGCATGATTATTATTTGTGAGTGTTTACTTTTGTTCTTGAGGTCACGGGAGAAGTCATGTTGCAAGTAATCATGTGAATGTTGACTACATGACACTTCACCATATTTGGGCCTAAGGGAATGCATTGTGGAGTAGTTCTTAGATGATGGGTTGCTAGAGTGACAGAAGCTTAAACCCTAGTTTATGTGCTACTTCGTAAGGGACCAATTTGGATCCAAAAGTTTAATGCTATGGTTAGATATTATCTTAATACTTTTCTCATAGTTGTGGATGCTTGTGAGGGGGTCAATCATAATTAGGAGGTTTGTTCAAGTAAGAACATCACCTAAGCACCGATCCACCCACATATGAAATTATCAAAGTAGCGAACATGAATCAAGCCAACATGATGAAAGTGATATGATGAAATTCCCCTGTACCCTGAAGAATGCTTTTCTTATCATAAGAGACCGTTTTGGCTTGTCCTTTGCCTCAAAAGGATTGGGCTACCTTGCTGCACTTTTGTTACTGTTACCGGTACTTGCTTGCTACAAATTATCTTGCTATCAAACAACTTGTTACCTACAATTTCAGTGCTTGCAGATATTACCTTGCTGAAAACCACTTTTCATTTCCTTCTGATCCTCGTTGGGTTCGACACTCTTACTTATCGAAATAACTACGATTGATCCCCTATACTTATGGGTCATCAAATAGGACCCATCTTGGGGACTCTTCCAAAGATCTGTCGGAGGGGGAATTCAATCACAGAGGGCCTCTAAATCAACCTTGGTGCCCTTCCGATGAATTGTGAGTAGTTTACCATAGACCTACAGGTCCATAGCCAGTAGCTAGATGGCTTCTTCTCTCTCTTTGTTCTTCAATACAGTGTTCACCTCGATGTTCTTGGAGATCTATTCGATGTAATACTCTTTTGCGGTGCATTTGTTGAGATTCGATGAATTGTGGATTTATGATAAGATTATCTATGAATATTATTTGAGTCTTCTCTGAACTCTTTTATGCATGATTAAGATATCTTTGTATTTCTCTTCAAACTATCGGTTTGGTTTGGCCAACTAGATTGGTTTTTCTTGCAACGGGAGAGGTGCTTAGTTTTGGGTTCAATCTTGTGGTGTCCTCACCCAGTGACAGAAGGGGTAGCGAGGCACGTATTGTATTGTTGTCGTCAAGGATAAAAAGATGGGGTTTATATCATATTGCTTGAGTTTATCCCTCTACATCATGTTATCTTACTTAAGGCGTTACTCCATTCTTATGAAGTTAATACTCCAGATGCATGCTAGATAGCGGTCAATGTGTGGAGTAATAGTAGTAGATGCAGGCAGGAGTCGGTCTACTTGTCACGGATGTGGTGCCTATATTCATGATCATTGCCTTAGATATCGTCATAACTTTACGCTTTTCTATCAGTTGCTCAACAATACTTTTTTCACCCACCATATGCTATCTTCAAGAGAGAAGTCTCTAGTGAAACTATGGCCCCCGGGTCTATTTTCCATCTTATATTTTCAGATCTATAAGTAAAAAACCCAAAAATACCTTGCTGCAATTTATTTTTATTTACTTTAGTTTGCTCTTTTATTTATCTTTTATACCTATCTCTATTAGATCTCTCTCTTGTTCGTGACCATGAAGGGATTGACAACCCCTTTTTCACGTTGTGAGCAAGTGTTTTTAGTTTGTGCATGTTCATAGATTAGAGACTTGCTTGTGCCTCCTACTAGATTGATACCTTGGTTCTTAACTGAGGGAAATACTTATCTCTACTTTGCTGCATCACTCTTTCCTCTTCAAGGGAAGAATCAATGCAAGTTCAAGAAGTAGCAAGTATCACAAAGCAAAGGGAATAGCACATGATAACCAAAGGCTCACTCGAATGTCAGTCATGTACTCAAAGGGATCGATGTGGACGTCCATGATTCCGCTATCGATCATTGAACAAAGGGTTTTCTTTCATGTCTATGTTTTACCAAACCTACATGGTCACAAGCTTAAGGTAATGACAATCTACTGAGTGTTAGTAGGTCAATCATATCTAGGATTTATTTGTGAAATAGTTTCATTAATATTCGAAATAGTTTCGAGAGGAACCGGAAGCGTTTCGGGGTCACCAGAAGGGTTCCAGAGTTTATCAGGTAATACCGAGTATTCCCGTTAGAAAATGTATAGGTGGAAAATTTTTCTAGTGATGTCAAATTAATAATAAAAGGCTCTAGTTATTTCTAGGAGACTTTTATGTTTAATTTAATATCAACGGGCCTTAAAAGGCCAAGTGGTGGAAGGCTACGTGGGCCACTTGTGCCCAAAAGGGGTGGCGCCCCCTTCTCCCCATGGAAAGGGGAAGGGGGCTGAATTGAAGGAAGACTTCCCCTGCTCTTGGCTGGCACAAGGGGGGAGTTCCTTCCCTCCTTGTGGTGGCCCTCCCCTCTCCTCCAACCTATATATACTAGAGGCTTTGGCACTTTTTCTTTACACAAGTATTGGAGCCTCCTTTAGTTATCTATCTCTAGTTGGTCATAGTTAATCAATTAGAGCTAAACCTAGATCCTCTAATCCTCATAATTAGAAGCACAGTGTGGTTCTAATCTCCTGCCTCTAATTCTCCGGCAACGATTAGATCTGGACGGAGAAGCGCTGCCGGATCATGAAGACAGTACTCTTTCAACCCGTAGAGAGGTTGTGCTTTTGGTCTTCTATTTGAGGGATTGTTCATGGGCGGCTCGCGGGATCGTTCATCTATAGTTCGATGGACTCCAAGTATGACCTGCTGACTTGTATTCTTCCGCTGCAACTCGAAGTCGGTAACGATCTGATCAAACCTTTTATCGCATCTTCATAGTGTTCCGGGTGATCGTATTTTTTTGTTTTCTACTATGTTTCACAATAGCAACTATATCGTCAATGGCCATTAGTATGGGGTAGTATCTTGCCGATGGTATTTACCTACATGGTCAACATTTGGGAAGATTTTTAGTGACCCCAAAACCAAGAAACACAAAGTTTATGCCTAAGCACAAGAAGCTTGTCGAAAAGGATATTGAGAGGGCATTTGGTGTGTTGCAAGCTCGGTTTGCCATTGTTCGAGGTCCTGTTCATTTCTGGGAAAGAAAATTACTCAGAAACATCATGACTGCTTCTGTAATTTCACACATCATGGTCCTCGAGTATGAGAGGATTTGGACTTGGAGTTTAAATATGCAATGTTCGTAGCCGTGTGAAGCCTAGTAGGGACGCTGATGAGATTACTTCATTTCTTGACAACTACCAGAAGATCGAGAACCGTGATTCAAACAAGCAACTTATGATCTTATTGAGCATCGTTGGCAACTCTATAGGGGATAGATTCCCATTTTTATTCATATGTATTTGTGTGTGATTTGAACAATTTGGTGTTGTAATAATTATTCAAATTTGAACATTGTTGTATTGTGAATTGCTTTACGGACCATTTAATTCATGTGTTTAATTTATATTATCATGCTATTCGGTTCATGATGTCTACTACACAACTTGTTCTTGTAGACTCGTGTTGGGCCTCCAAGCACAGATTTTTGTAGGACAGCAGTAAATTTCTCTCAAGTGGATGACCTAAGATTTATCAATTCGTGGGAGGCATCGGATGAAGATGGTCTCTCTCAAACAACCCTGCAACCAAATAACAAAGAGTCTCTTGTGTCCCCAACACACCAAATGCAATGGTAAATTGTATAGGTGCACTAGTTCGGCGAAGAGATGGTCATACAAGTGTAGTAACAATAGTAGATATTGATTTTTGTAATCATAACAATAAAAAACAGCAAGGTAGCAAGTAACAAAAGTGAGCACAAATCATATTTCAATGCTTGAAAACAAGGCCTACACTACAAAAGAAAAGACACATCCGTGACATTTTGGGCCGAACGAAAAAAAATTATGTCATGCTTATGACATTTCTATGACGATAATTGTGACAAAAACATGTATCATCATAGATGTGGTGGGCTCCTACTTCTATGGCAAAAAATCATGACAAAAAATGGGCTTTTCATCCTGGGTGGGCCGGAGACGCAGCTGCATGACATTCTTTGGGCCGACCATGACGGAAAAAATCATGGTAGAATCGAGGGCGAGGAAAATATCGGGGAGTTCCCGGTTATGGTGGGTGGTCGGGGCCGAGCGATGCACTGTGGTTTGCGCGTTTCTCTTGTGTATGCGCGTGTGTGCGAGGCATTGGCTAACTGCACCTGAGCGCTCGATCCCCTGGCTGTTAACTAAACCCGAGCGATCTATCCCTTGGCTGTTAACTGAACCCGAGGGATCGATCCCTTGGTCGTTAATCAACTCGAGCGATTCTTCGCTATCGCCGCTAATCGAATCGGGCGATCAATCATCGCTGTTGCCATCGGCCAATCGAGCCCCCATGCAAGATGTAGCCAGCCGATGTTGGGTTGCCTCTCGATGAATAGTGACTGTTGCTACCATGCGCACGGTACATAGAACGAGTCAAGACGTAGTGAGTTGAGCCGGTTGGTTGGCTGTGGATGAACAATTCCTGGTGGGGGTTGTATGAACAGGACCCCGTGCTAGTAGGCCATTGCCACTGGATGAAAAGGACCCCGAGCAGGCCGCCACACCCCAGCCGTAGGGGGTGGATGAACAGGACCCGTGGAGGCTCTATGAACAAGAGCTGTGGAGGCCGGATGAACAAGAGTCTGTGGAGGCCGGAGGTGTCGGCGGTGGATGAACAAGAGTCTGTGGAGGCTGGAGCGACGTAGTAGACGGTGGATAAACAGGACTCCGTTTCACCTTAGGCGCCCGAACACAAGTCCGTTTCCTATGTTTTGCGGTACGCCACACCCCTCCCGATCAACAGGACCCCGTTTCGACCGTAGGCACTCGAACACAAGTCTGTTTCCTCTGTTTTGCGGTACGCCAGACCCTTCCCGATGAACAAGACCCCATATCAACCGTATGCGGTCGAATAGAAGGCCCGTTTCTTCCGTTCTGCGGTACTCCCGACCTTGTTTTGGTTGTTCCATCCAAGCTGGTTGGCTCCTGATGAACACGACGTATTCCGACCCACTCGGTTGCCTCCCGATGAACACGACGCTGTTTTCTCCGTTCTGACCCAACCACTTGGCTGCCGATGAACAGGAGGACATCATTGTACGCGTTCGAGACCACGCCAGATGTAATGTATGTAGTCAGATGCATTTTCTTGCAGTGGATGTACGATGTGTACACGCTATAGACGGATCAGTGACATGCTACGCCCGCTACTTACTACTTACACGCGCGCTTCCTTACGCGCCACGCTCATCGCCGAAAGAGACCGATCGACCAGTATGTACATACACGTTCACGACCAGACACACAATGGTACGTATGCTACGACTGGGTGGGTCCCAGTTGTTCCTTGTGTGCGAAGATATAGCTGGTGGGTCCCAGCTATCAAGGGGAAGAATCTTTTTTTCCCATAGTATGGACGCACTTCCTTGCGTGCAAAGATGTAGCTGGTGGGTCCCAGCTGTAAGGGGGAAACATTTATTCGCAAAATACAGAGTCCCTTCAGGTTAGGGCTAGGCGTTTGGTTCCCCCGAACCGATCGGTGCGGTTCTTCCGTTTCTGCGACAATTCGGTTTTGAGTAAACACTGATCGATCTGGTAATAAAAAACTGTGAAACTGAGGTTCCGGTGCACCAAGAAATCGGTTTGGTCTTCGGTTGTGACCAAGTGGCACCGATATATATACTTATATAATAGAAAAAGCAAGCAGCAGCGGCAGGAATCACTGTGGCTACTGACAGTACTCAGTGTCTATACGGGTGTACTACACCCTGTAACACTGCATGCATGCGTGCTAAAAGATACTAGTAGTAGCCTCCACGCCAACTCACATGCTCAGCATTGGGAACACCAGGAAGCGTCGACCATGAAACACATGCCGGAATTATCCTAATAAAAAATCCATGTAGGAAGCGAGGAGGCGGTGAATTTAATTGCAGAGGTTACCGGTGCGCGGCTCGCTCGCTACCTCGGTATACTCGTCATGCATGCGGCTGCGGGGGATTAGGGTAGGCCCGTAGGGATAGTAGTAGGCGCATATGGGCCAGGCCTTTTTTTACTTGGTGTTTCGATGAGTTCGGTTGACCGAGGGCTAAACCCGTATTCAACGAACAAACTTTGGTTTCCAGACATGCAAACCGATTGTACTATAAAAATTTTTGGTTTCGGTGTATTTGGCTTCAGTGTCGGTTATTTAGGTTTGGTACATCGGTTTTCGGGTTATATGCCCAGCGTACTTCAGGTGGGTCCCTGCTGTCAGGTGGAGGAATAATTATTTTATGCGTAATAGGAGGCATTTCCTTGCTGCGGCCGTGGACCCAGCTGTCAGCCTCTCCACATACGGTCCTCTTCTGATGGAAGTCGTACCTTGACCATGTTGACCATGCCGCACCAAGAGCACCAAAGCGGTGGACGACAGCGTGGCCTAGGAAGGGGACAACATGGAGCTAAGGAAGACGCATCAGTGGATGCCCACGCGGAGTGGAGTACGAGGGTTGACTGGTTCGTCTGCGGTGTGAGGCTGTCGTCGCCGCCGTATAACAGGGGTTGTGGGTGACTAGAGGGATGTCATGGCCAGGGGTTGGAGTAGGAGGGGGTGGTGAGGCCTGCGCGGCAGCACAGCCGGCCACGGGAGGCAGTAGCAGGCGGCATGGCTCGCAATGGTTTGGGCGGCTGGAGCAAGAAGACCAGAGGTTGAAGAAGCACGATAGCTGTTGGATGGACATCGTACGGTCATTGCAGCTAGAATCGTTTATATTGACTAAGTTGACAAAGCCCTTCGTCCGCGTCAACTTAGTAGGCCCACAAGTCAGCCTCCAAATATGGTGGGTCCACCTAGCAGCGGGGGTCTTCATTTTTTTGTGCGTAATAAGGAGGCACTTACGTGCGAAGAGATATAACTGGTGGGTCCGAGCTATCAGTGGGGGATTTTTTTCGTGAAATACAGATGCCCTTCCGATGGGTCCCCGCTGTCAGGTGGAGGAATCATTATTTTGCGCCTCAATAAGGAGGCACTTCCTTGCTGCGGTCGTGGACCCAGCTGTCAGCCTCTCCACGTACAGTCCTCTTCCGATGGAAGTCGTTCCTTGACCACGTTAAGCATGCCGCATCGAGAGCACCAAGGCGGGGACGACAGCGAGGCCTAGGAAGGGAATGACCAGCAGCAGGGGAAGACTCGGTAGTTGTTTCCCACGTGGAGGGGAGTACAAGGGTTTACTACTTCGGTTGCAGTGTGAGGCTGCCATCGCCGGAGAATAACAAGAGGTCTGGGTGAGTAGAGTGATGGCTAGGCCAGCGATGGGAGTATGATGGGCCAATGAGACCTGTGCGGCAGCACAGCCAGCCGCGGGAGGAGGGAGCAGGTAGTCCCGCTGGCGCTTGTTTGAACGACTGGAGCAGGAAGAGTAGAGATTGAAGAATCACGACGGTCGTTGGATGGACATCCAACAGTCGCTGCTCTCGTGTGTTGACTAAGTTGACACGTCGTTGCGTGCGCGTCAACCTTTTATTTAGGAAAGTCTACGCATCAACCTATAGTAGGCGCACAAGTCAGCCACAATTCTGTGGAAAACAACATACAACCCATCTGTCATTATTTCTAATAAATTACAGCCCATTTGCTAATTCGTAAGGTTTTTTTGGAGCCCATATTCTTTTTGTTAGCATTATAGCCCATATTGTGGCCACGGTTAAAAAATTATACGAAATCTTGCATATTTTGGTGCGGTCCGAACTATTTTTAATCTCGAAATTTCGAGTCACATTCAAACTAATTTGAAAAATAAATTTATATAAATATAGAATCCAACTAATTGTCCACGCATAAAAATCAATGGAATTTAAAATCTCAAAATGGAAAAAGAAATAAATTTGAGACTAATTGCCAGTTTGATGTGTTTTAAAAATGTATAGCCCATTTCTCATTACTGATAGCCCATTTTCTGGGCAAGCCGAATGAAGCTCTCCTCGTATTGAAAGATTTGTAGCCCAGCAGGGCTGACAAAGCAAGTATGCCTTGGTTGGGTATTCTGCAAAAGAACAAAAAAAACTGTGCTAGCCATTTTAGAAAGAAAAAAAAACTACTAGGTTGGTCTTGTGGTAAACATAAAAGAAAAGGATGGCTAGACAGGCCAGAGTGCCCTGCACAACCCAGTTGACACCCTGCTTCCATCTCAAAAACAAAAATAACTGCCAAGCTGTTGGGTCCCTGGCGTCAGCCGCTCGTTGTGCAATTCTATCAATTAAGGACCACGTTGACAATGGCATGGGACCTAGATGTCACAAATCCATTAGGAGGAACCATTTTTTTGCTTGAAATAAGGAGGCACTTGTTTATGATCGCCATGACCCCGTGGGTCCCTCGCCATCCTCTCCATGTATAATCATCTCCTGATTGTGTACGGGTCAACCTAGTAGGCCCACAAGTCAGCCTCTAAACCCCTGGCGGACAAATACAACCCATTTAAAAAATAACAGCCCATTCCATTTGTTCAAATGGAAAGTTCAACATTCAGAGCAAAGTAACAGGTCTGATCCAGATATAAAGTACTGAACTTGCAAGTTGACAAACATCATAGCCAAGTTAACTATCTACTCCCACAAATACACTAGTAGTGTACAAGTACTAACTTACTCTTAGCTAACTAGACGATGCCGGTCGCCATCTGCGGTACACGCTAAACGCTAGCACCGACGTCCTCCTCCTCGCCTCGGACTTGCCAGAGGTGCGATAGGCCATGTTGCTCGCGCACGTTGGCCCTTTCCATGCCGGCGTGGTCCACAAAGCTTCGGCTTCTAAGCGGGAAACCCACTTGAAGAGCTGGTAGTAAAATTCGGTGTCACGAACGCGTGCGTGCCCGACAGCCTCTAGGGCTATTTGCTGGGCGCCGACCTCCACGTAGTGGGCCCAGTTGCGGGCGCTCTGCTCGCGACTAAGAGCATCGGTGCGCTACTGCTCCATGCCCCGCTAGCGGCACAAATCGGTGATACGCTGCTCCTCTGCCAGGCGGTTGCGCTCCAACAAATCCTCATAATCCGCATTGCCATCTAAAGACAAATAGAATGCCTCCTCCCTCCGACTGCCTTCTGGTGGAAAACCGAACACTAGTTCCGGCGGTGACCGCCTCTGGCGTCACCTATTGCGGATGTGCGGGGGCATGACGGACGTGGCGAGAGCGAGGGCAGGTGGCGAGCGACGTCGGGCCGATGGGGGCTTATGAGGATAGGGCGAGTTGGGTGATGGTCCACCGAAGAATGCCCGGAAGTAGTAATTATAGGCGGAAGGTAGGTGAACCAGCGTGTCGCGTGAAACGTGATGGTCGTTGCAGTCATCGAAATTCAATGCATAAGCAGGCATGGCTTAGCGTGCTAGCCTGCAGTGGAAAACTAGAAAAACTGAAATTATGATTGTGTTGTCCCGTCCCGTCAGTGGTGCGTTCCATTCAAGCTGGGTCGCACGTCGGCATGAAGGTCAAACGAGTGCGCTCGATTCATCCAGACGAGGTACGTGTGTGATCCGCTGGTTATTCGCATAGGATCGAGTCAGTCGGATAGTGTACGTGTAGGATCGCAATAGCTGATGAACGTTCGCTGGGAGATAAGGCATTTGCGAACGTTTTTGCTAGAAGTTTCTTCAGATTCGCATGTCATTTTCTTCAGAACAGCATGTGATTTTCTTCACAGATAGGCATTTTTATTCAAAAAACTTCCACCTTCGGATTTTGCGTCGTAACTAAAACTGCTAGGAGTGTATTAGTAGGCTAGCTAGTGATTGATCGGTAACTTGTAAACAATGAGCGAATAGAAATAAGGAACTTCTAGTAACTTGTAAACACCGAGAACATAGAAATAAGGATCATCCTATGCATGGTAGTAAGAGCCGATCCATTCGAAATGTTCACACGAGACTCACAGGCATGGCATTGTAATATGTTCACATTAATAGCCCAAATTCACAACCAACTAGTACGATTCCCATACATAAAATCAACATGTCAATGCATCCCAATGATTCACAGATCATATCCAAATATGCAGCTCCAAAAGCAAATTAAGATCTAGAAAAAAAACATTTGTTCTTCCTACTAACATGGATGCTTCTCTGGGCCAACATTCAGTACAGAGTGAAAGACAAATTTGTCTGTGAAGTCCACAATTCCTCTTGCAAACGTAAGTGGTTTCACCAACAGCTGGAACCATGAGAATGAACCACACATGATGGAGGAACATCCACTACAATACGATTTGGTCTTCTCTCGATCACACAGTGAGACTATTTTCGGAATACAAACTTTAACTTAGGCAAAATGATGCCCATTGTATAATCAGACCAAAGCAATGAAGCACCTAGTGTTGGGCAATAAATAGTATAGTACTACTTTTGTGCAGTCCATGAAGTGACTATCCAATCTTCCTGTGTCTATTGTCGAATGGCATTGCATGCAGTGACTATACTATTCTCTTGTGCAGTTCCACCAAAATTGTGGTCACTTTGTTTGTTTGCCAAATAGCAACAGGCAGACCTCTGTCTGCGCAAATATCATGCAGCTAGTAAACATATACCCCACCTTGAATTTTCGGTTTAAACGTGTCTCTTCCGCTTAGCATCTCTCATGTTTTGCACTAGACAATTTGATACTGTCATGTTTTTTTCCTGGACAATTTCGTACTGAATTAATTTGCTGGTACAGAACAAAAATATAGCATGTATTCTTCATCAGACAAAGGATATCCATATTCACAGTGATGGAAGAGGTGAAATCGATACAACCGAAATTGAGCACCCAATCATTGAATCATGTCTTGCACGTCCAATCTAGGTCCACCCTGCCAATAAATTCACATGCAAACCACTAATATTACTATCTAATGACAGTACAAAAAGAGTAGCAACATAGTAGCAAACCATGTACCTTCATAATGAACAACTCATAGTGCCACCAATTGGATATAATGGTTTGGAAGAAAACATGCTCCTAATGTTGAACCATTTGGACTTTTTGTGCAGTTCCACTAAAATCGAGCATCCCTGTTTGCACAGATATTGATTGTGTGATTACTATAAAAGTGGCACTAGTTGAAGCATAGACTCACAAATATAAGTATTTCAGTTTCTTAATGGGAAAGGTAGCAAGACTGTTTCTAACCACCTATTTGAATGAATAAATAAGACAACAGCGGCTGACGCCATCATTGCCTTGACAATTCAGTGAAACTGTACAAAAAGAAATGACTTACCATTACATCATGATGTTAGGTAAGTAATCAACAGACATTAGAGACAAACATACAGACCTCCTCCGATAACATAATGAACATTAAATTAAACAAAGGTGTGACTTGCTTTACCGGCATAATTTGAGTGAACTCTACACCCTCTGTTCCTTAATATAAGATATTTTCGCAGTTCAATTTAAAGTACCCAAAGGTCTAGTATTTAGAAAAACAGGTAGTAGTTTCTTGAGCACATATCCGGGAAAGCTTGGCCCACTTTATATATGTCCATATGCTAATGCAAAACCATTCAAATAGTACAAATATACACTAATCCAGTGGCTAGTGCAATAGTAGAGTAGTTTTTTTATTGCGGGGTACAGTACAATGGTTTTATTGAACAGATTTCCATAAGCAAGCACTTGAAGATTTCTATAAGCATTAACTATACAAAATGTAAAGGTAACAAGTTTCAGCATTTGTATACTAGTTGTGTAACAGCACTAAACCAAATACAAAAGTCTGAAGGTAACTAGCATTATTAACTAATGACAGTATAAAAAATTTTCAAACCATGTACCTTCAAGGTAAATATCATTTCAAACTCGAGGGGACTAGAAAAATTGCTATCCTAATCTTGATAATCGATCAAACATAAAAACTTGATCGACCGAATGAAGAAAACAACCAGAGGAGGAGGTACCCACTCTTGACCTTTCCTCCTCCCTTCATAACTTTTTGTGCAGTTTAATCAAAATAAAATGACATCGACGCCTTGGCATTTTGGTGACATTGTACAAAAAATTTGACTTATCTCATGAAAGTTAGGTATGTAATCTATAAGCATTAACACTACAAAAATATAAAGGTAGTAACAAGTTTCATCGTTGGTATACTTGCTGCGCAACATCATTAGAAAGCCTTAGCTGAAAAATCTTTAATACATCTACAATCAACAGCTAACCCTTAAATAATCTAGTGACATTAAATGGCATTGCTCAAATTTATCGATGACATTAGACTGGGTGCGGCATTAGTAAAATGTGGCATCACTTTAGCAGTAACATTTCTTGACTTTACCGCTGGTGTTATACTAAAAGCAAAAAAGTGGCAATAAGAGCATGGGAGGCCCATTCGGATACTGAGCGCACCAGTACGATGTACCTCCACGGACGCATAGACTGGTGAGGGAGGTATGGTTGCCCAGAGCAACAAATATCCAGGCAGCATATGTGGATTACGTCCCATTTTTGTTCTCTTTAGCCACCTTTTTCCTATGTGAGGGCAACAAACTGAATGACCTGGCCATTCTCCATTGAGTTGTCATGCCTTTCTACCCTTTTTCACCCTTTTCGACCAAGAGACACGAGACTCGTTCCTTAGCTACTGATTTTACCCTTTTCAACCAAGATGCGGGTTTGATACCTAGTCTCTTCGATAGTACTTTCTCCCTTCCTTTCCTTATTCAACCCAGACATGGATTAGTCTGCATGAAGTAGGGTTTCCTTTAATATTGCAAATTAAGGTTTTCGTCTGCGTGACCAGCAGAGTAGAGGATACCAAATTGGGGAGATGGTGGAGTGGAAAAAGATCCATATGCAGCGACGTGGCTGATGGGGCAATAGAACAAGGGTATGGTTCGAAAAGAGGTAGCATACCTGAGGGTTGAATGGGAAGTCACTTCACCCATGGTCGTCGTCCTCCGCACACACTACAGCAGCGAGCTTGAAGACGGAGGCCATCCCGCGCGGGCGCTTGGTCTGAGAGGATGACCTTGGCATTAGTGCGTCAACGTTGCACGTCCTTCTATTCCCCGTCAGATATGTGACCACTGGTGAGGGGGGAGAGAGAGGGGAACTGAGGGAGTCCTGGATTAGAGGGTATCCGGACAGCCGGACTGTATACATCGTCCGGACTATTGAAGCGTGAAGATACAAGACTCAAGACTTCGGCCCGTGTTCGGATGGGACTCTCCTTTGCATGGAAGACAAGCTTGGCGATCCGGATATTGAGTTTCCTTCCTTGTAATCGACTCCATGTAAACCCTAGCCCTCTTGTGTGTCTATATAAACCAGAGAGGTTGGTCCCTAGAAGGCCGATCACAATTACAATCATACCATCATAGGCTAGCTCTTAGGGTTTAGCCTCTACGATCTCGTGGTAGATCTACTCTTGTACTACCCATATCTTCAATATTAATCAAGCAGGAAGTAGGGTTTTACCTCCATCGAGAGGGCCCAAACCTTGGTAAACATCTGTGACTCTTGCTTCCTGTTACCATCAGCCTAGACGCATAGATCGGGACCCCCTACCCGAGATCCACCGGGTTTGACACCGACATTGGTGCTTTCATTGAGAGTCCCTCTGTGTTGCCGCTGCGGGGCTCGATGGCGCCTTCAATCGTCAACAACATGGTCCAGGGGGAGACTTTTCTCCCCGGACAGATCTTCGTGTTCGGGCGGCTTCAAGACCGGGCTAATTCGCTGGCCATCTGGAGCAGATCGATAGCTACACCCTCGGCCACCAGGTCAGGTTCGGAAACTTGAACTACACAGCGGATATCCGTGGAGACTTGATCTTCGACGGATTTGGGCCTGCGCCAGGAGCACCGAACAGTCACGATGAGCACGGCTTAGACCTCGCTGCCGATGAAACTCGATATCACCCCGCAGGCTTCCTCGATCTAAATTGAGCAGGTTATGCGTTTAAGGACGCAGGGTTGACCCCGCCGCAGTCAAGACACTCATCGGGCGGTGGAGCCGAACAGACTCACCTCCGAGAAAGCTCAGAACCCCGGCCCCTGCACTCAGATCCGTCGCCGGCTCGGGTTCAAGGCCTCGAGCCGCCGAGCCAGCTGGGCTCCGTAATGGAGTTCACCGCCATGACATCTTCCAAAGACTCGCCTTTGGCGACATATCAACTCATTAAAGTCTCTCTTTGTCGAGGCTCGCACCAACTATGTTCGCTTGAGGGAAGCAGCGACGGCGAATTCGCTGCCCACCCACCACCCACTTCATTTCCACGGTCGATGACTTAACCGACGTGCTCGACTTTGACTCCGAAGACATCGACGGTTGGGACGACGATGCAGGAGAATCACAGGAGCCACCACTCACAGGGCGGTGGATGGCCACCTTCTCATGTGATATATACATGGTGGACACTCCGAAGGAAACCAATGGCAACGAGGCAATGGAGGATAACCCCTCAGGGAGAAAAGCAAAACATGGGCGGCGGCGGCGCCGCTCCAAGCCCCGACATAGCAATATTGGCCCCGGAGATGAAAGCAAACTGGATGGCACCGAAGAGGAATACAACCCTGACCAACCCGTGTTTGAGCAGGCCGAACAGGAAGATGAGCAGGTCGGCCCAGATGAACAGGCGGCCGATGGGTATCCGGAGGAGGACAACTATATGCCCCCTCCGAAGACGAGATTAGCCTCGGCGGCGACGAGTTTGGCGTGCCTGAGGATCCCGTGGAGCAGGAGCGCTTCAAGCGCCGGCTTATTGCCACCGCGAGGAGCTCAAGAAGAAGAAGCAAAGAACCCAGCTGATCAAGACCTGCTTACGATAGATGGACTAAAGTCCCGCAGCCGAGGAATACGGACTCAAGCGCCAAACGGCCGACCGCCACCCCGGCATGGATAAAACGATATCAGCCCAATACCATCCCGCACCCCCACGCAAACACACTACGCCCGGCAACAGCCGAGACCGCAAGATATTCTCGAAAATAAAGCAGACAGCCAAGATCGACCACGGATCGCGGGCGTTTCAAATAAAGCGGGATTTACGACCGCCACGCTGGATACATCATCAACAAGTCCGACCGGCCAACACAAAGAACCCAGCCCAATTCAAATGCGAGCTACATAGCCCAAAGACAGAGGCGCCAAGACACCCCTCTCGCTTCATAGACGGCGATGGATCATGAATTCGTATGGGTTCAAACTCGTAAACATCGAATCATACGATGGCACAACAGACCCCGCAGTATGGATCAAAGATTTCCTTCTCCACATTCACATGGCCCGTGGAGACGATCTACACACCATCAAATACCTTGCCCTTAAGCTCAAAGGACCAGCCCGGCACTGGCTAAACAGCCTGCCAGCAAATTCCATTGGCAGCTAGGAATACCTGGAGGACGCGTTCCTCGACAACTTCCAGGGCACATATGTGCGACCACCGGACGCTGATGACCTGAGCCACATTACTCAACAGCCCAGAGAGTCAGCCAGGAAATTCTGGACTCGGTTCCTAACTAAAAAGAACCAAATAGTCGACTATCCGGACGCCGAAGCCCTGGCGGCTTTTAAGCATAATATCCGTGATGAGTGGCTCGCTCAACACCTCGGCCAGGAAAAACCTAAGTCCATGGCAGCTCTTACAACACTAATGACCCGCTTTTGCGCGGGCGAGGACAGCTGGTTGGCTCGCAGCGGCACCATGCCACATTCCGGCACCTCAGACAGCCGCGATACTAACGGCAAGCCACGGCGTAACAGACATAAGCGACGGAACAACAGGGACAGCACTGACGACACGGCAGTCAATGCCGAATTCAGCGGATCCAAGTCCGGTCAGCGGAAGAAGCCGTTCAAAAGAAATAATCAGGGACCGTCCAATCTGGACCACATATCGAGCGCTGTACAAATTCATGGCACTTTGACAAGCCAGCCAACCACACCAATGGAGACCATTGGTGTTCAAACCGGCCGCAAAATAAATGCCGAAAACAAGGACAAGGGGCTGCACAAATGATGATGACGAAGAGCCCCGGTCCAATACGGGGACAAAAGAAATCCCCCTGTGTGAAAACGGTCAACATGATCTACGCCACTCACATCCCCAAGCGGGAATGGAAGCGAGCACTACGGGACGTTATGCGATGGAGCAAGTCGCCCCCAAGTTCAACCCAGGGTCAGCTTGTCCGATCACCTTTGATCGTAGGGATCATCCTACTAGCATCCGTCACGGCGGCTCAGCCGCATAGTTCTTAGACCCAATCATCGACGGATTTCACCTCATGCGAGTCCTTATTGACGGTGGCAGTAGCCTGAACTTGCTTTATCAGGACACAGTGCGCAAAATGGGCATTGACCCTTCAAGGATCAAGCCCACCAAAACCACCTTTAAAGGCGTGATTCCTGGAGTAGAGGCCCGTTGTACGGGCTCTATAACATTGGAAGTGGTCTTCGATTCCGGATAACTTCCAAAGCGAAGAGTTAATCTTCGATATCGTCACTTTCCGCAGTGGTTACCACGTACTGCTCGGACGAACCGTATTTGCTAGATGCGGTACCACACTACACATACCTCAAGCTCAAGATGCCAGGACCACGCGGGGTTATAATAGTCAACGGAAACATGGACCGCTCTCTCTGAACAGAGGAGCATACTGCAGCCCTCGCGGCCTAAGTACAATGCGGCCTACTCCGACAAACCAATCCGGCAACAACAACTTCGAGCACCGTCAAGAGAGTCCAGAGCACCCCACAATAGGATCATCAAGCACGCCAAGAGCGCGACTAGCAGTCCGGCCTCTGCTTAGGCCCCATCAAAGCAGCATTCGTGCCACGCGTACACAATTACGCACTCAAGATACCATGGGCGCAGGCGGAGGCGCAACAACGACTCAGTCAATAGTGCGGGTAACCGCTACATACCTTCATAATCTTTCCCTTTTACCTTTCAGGATATTTCTTTAGTGCATCCACTTCAGAAGAGCCGGATTGACGGACTCACATACGATAGAAAACCAAGGAGGCAATAGGCATTGCGCACAGAAGGAAATACCCAGGTGGAATCTATTTACGATCGTTATACATGTTTTATCTATCTGTACGCGGCCTGCCCCTGAATAGGACATGTCAAATAGTCCTATTTATCTCCGCTTAAAGCATCCATTGTAAACATACGCTTAAACCTATTATTCATCAATGGGAGATCATATATAGCGTCAGCTTATTATTCTTATTTGAGCATTTTTTCTTATAAATGTTTATTTGATATTGCATCCATACACCTTGGTTGTCACGCCCAATATGCGACCCTATCCAAAAGGAACTCGAAGGTCCCACCAAGGATAGACCCGCATATTGAAACGCTTTTGCAAGGCGGATATCATTACATCAACATTACATAATAGATGGGGATACAAACAAAAGGCATACGATGCCACATGAATACAACATCATCTTACATAAGATCAACATCCGACTACGGATGAAACACAAACACAAGCTCAAACGACATCCACTCCTGCTAGCCCAGCGCCGACCGAACCTATCCCCGATCAAGAAGGTAAGAAGAACTCCAAACAAGCAAACATCACTTTCACGCCATGGTCATCGATAACCTGTACCGTGAATCGTTGTTGTAGTAATCAGGAGCCACGAGGACTCAGAATCCCATTACCATGGGTATCAAGACTAGCAAAGCTTAATGGGAAAGGAAGGTAAAGTGGTCGTTGCAGCAGCCGACTAAGAATATATGGTGGCTAACATACGCAAATAAGAGCGAGAAGAGAGCAAATGGAACGGTCGTGAAGCTAGCAATGATCAAGAAGTGATCCTGAACCCTACTTATGTCAATCATAACCCAAAACCGTGTTCACTTCCCGACCACGAGAAGAGACCATCACGGCCACACACGCGTTGATGCGCTTTAATTCGGATATGGTGTCAAGTTATCTACAACCGACATTAGCAAATTCCCATCTGCCACATAACCGCAGCATGGCTCTCGAAAGTTTATACCCGCAGGTGTGCCAACTTAGCCCATGATAAGCTCGCGATCAACGGCGATATTCCTTCTACCAGAAGACCCGATCAGTCTCGAATCCCGGTTTACTAGACATTTCGACAATGGTAAAACAAGACCAGCAAAGTCACCTGATGTGCCGACAAATCCCGATAGGAGCTGCACATATCTCGCTCTCGTGGCACACCGGATGAGCAAGACGACGGTTGGTATAGACCGTCGCCTGTGGGCGCCGGACATCGCCAAAGTTGGACCAACACTCAAGGAGCACTGCCCGGGGTAAATAAAGATGACCTCGGCTCCGAAACCCAAGGGAAAAAAGGGCTAGGTGAGGCAAATGGTAAAACAAAGGTTGGGCCTTGCCGAGGAGTTTTATTCAAAGCGAACCGTCGGGGGTCCCATAAATCACCCGACCGTAAGGAACGCAAAATCCGGGAACATAACACCGTATGAAGGAAACTAGGGCGCAAGAGGAACAAAACACCAGGCATAAGGCCGAGCCTTCCACCCTTTACCAAGTATATAGATGCATTAATTAAATAAGAGATATTGTGATATCCCAACATAACCCTGTCCACCATGGAGCAATCTTCAGCTTCACCTGCAACTAACAATGTTATACGAGGGGCTGAGCATAGCGATAACATAGCCAAACAAGGGTGAGGGAGTCCTGGACTAGGGGGTTTCCGGACAGCCGGACTATCAATATCCGCCGGACTCCCAGACTACGAAGATAGAAGATTGAAGACCTGCTCGTGTCCCAAGGTACTTTACTTGGCGGAAGGCAAGCTTGGCAATACGATATGTAGATCTCCTACCATTGTAACCGACTCAGTAACCCTAGCCTCCCTGTCTATATAAACCGGAGGGCTTTAGTCCGAGGGACACAACATTACATCTCAACAATCATACCATAGGCTAGCTTCTAGGGTTTAGCCTCCTTGATCTCGTGGTAGATCTACTCTTGTACTACCCATATCATCAATATTAATGAAGCAGACGAGGGTATTACCTCCATCGAGAGGGCCTCAACCTGGGTAAAACATTGTGTCCTCGCCTCGTTACCATCCGCCTAGACGCACAGTTCGGGACCCCTACCCGAGATCCGCTGGTTTTGACAATCGACATTGGTGCTTTCATTGAGAGTTCCTCCTGTCGCCACCGATAGGCTCGATGGCATCTTCGACCATCAACGCTGTCCAGTGGTGAGACTTTTCTCCCGGGCAGATCTTCATATTCAGCGGTTTTACATCGCGGGCAATTCTCTTGGCCATCCGAGCAGATCGAAGCTACGCCTGGCCGTCAGTCGATTCGAAGTTTAAACTTCACGGCCGATGACCGCGGAGACTTGATCTTCGACGGACTCGAGGCACAGTTAAGCGCCGCCGCATCAAGGGCGATGGGCATGATCTGCTCTCGCTCGACAAGGCTTTGGTGGTCGTGACTTGAATCCGCCTGCCACTTGCCCGATCCGATTGCCCATGACGCTGGTCGGTGGATAGACGCCGCCTCGGGCTTCAACATCACGGCGATGGAGCCAATACCGATTTCGCCCCTTGCGAACTCATGATCCCGAGGCGCCGGACTCCTTGCCGGACTCGAGCCTCCCGCGCCTCGCCAATTAAGCCAGATTGGGTGCCGGTTATGGAATTCACCGCTGCGACATCTTTCCAACACTCGCTTTTGGCGATATCCCGACTTGCTCAAGCATCTCTCGCTATCAGAGAATCCTGGCCGACTATGGCCAGACGGTTGGAGTTCGACGACGAAGAAATTCGGAGCCCACCCACCACCCACTTTGTAGCCACCGCCGAGGATCTAACCGACATGCTAGACTACGACCCGAGGACATCGACGCTATGGACGATGATGCCGAGACGATCAGACCCAGCTACCACGGACACTAGAAGGACACCTCGCCACACGACGCCTACATGGTGGATACCCCAAAGGAAGGGGATGGCTAAAAAGCAGCGGAGGAAGATTCTTTGAAGAAGCAGCCTAAACGCCAAGGCCAAGGGCGCCGCCTAAATCCCGCCACAACAAGAATGGAGAATCCGCACGGAGACAATAACACCGGAGAGTGCCGAAGACGATCCCTCCTCGCAAGACTAAGCGCAGGAGGACGCAGGCAAGCCCTCACGATGTATGGCGCATAAAGGGGTTGAGGATGATAACTATATGCCTCCTCCAAGACGGCTTAGCCTCAACGATGATGAATTCGCCATACCCGAGGATCCCGTCAACAAGAGCGCTTCAGCGCAGTTCATAGCCACGCAAATAGCCTAAAGAAAAGCAGCAACAGCCTTCAAGCCGATCAAGATCTGCTAGCCGATCGATGGACCGAGGTCCTCGCGTCAAGAGTATAAACTCAACTCCCTCAAAAGTTACCTAAGACGCAAGCTGCTCCTCGATTAGAGGAGGAAGCATACATACCTTTATCACCAGCGCACGACATGGTCGGATCGACCGCCTGTGGTCGCGAGAGAGGCATTCAAGGCCCTAGCTAAGACCGCACTCGACATCGATCCAGAGCATGAAGCCAAAAGGAACGCTACCGACTTATGTAGACATCTTGAGGACAAAGCAAGGCAATCCAGATCCATCTACGGATAACGGGCGCCTACGACCAACGACGAATACCATCGCTACGACATAACGCCGCCGGGTCAACACAGCAGCATAGCGCCTCGAGCTGCGCCGCGATATTGCTCAATACAGGGCGCCAGACACCCGCTATGCTTCATCGATGAAGTAATGGATCATCGATCCTCAAGGGTTCAAACCCGTGAACATCGAATCTTATAATGGTACAACAGACTTCAAAGGCGGATCAAGATTATCTTCTCCACATCCATATGGCCCGCTGCAACGATCCGCACGCCATCAAATATCTCCCACTAAGCTTAAAGGACCAGCTCGGCATTGGCTTAACAGCCTGCCCGCAGAGTCGATTGGTGTTAAAGACTCGAGGCCGCTCCTTGATAACTTCCAAGGTACATACGTGCGACCACCGACGCCATGACCTAAGCCACATCATTCAGCAGCCGATTTAATCAGCCGCATAGCCTCGACACGGTTCTAGACGAAGAAAATCAAATCGCCGACCGTCCGGATGCGGAGGCCCTCGCAGCCTTCAAACACAACATCCGGACGAATGGCTAGCCCGCACCGCAGGAGAAGCCAAATCCATGGCAGCCCTCACATCGTTAATGACCCGCTTATGCGGGAGAGGATAGCTCGCCAGCCCGTGAGCAATAATCTCCACAAAATTCCGCAGCCCGACTCCAAGGACAATCACGCAGGTCACGCCGAATCAAAACAAGCGCCAGATTAACGGCAACGACAAAGAGGATACGGCAGTCAATGCCGGATTCCGAGGCTCCAAACCCGTCAATGGAAGAAGCCATTTAAAAGAACAACTCCGGCCCGCCCAATCTGGATGTAATACTCGACCGCCATGCCGATACATGGCACTTCGAAAAGCCGCCTAATCACACCAATAGAGATTGTTGTGTTCAGCAGGCTGGCAAGTTAATTAATCAACACAATGACAAGGCTAAATAGCGACGACGAGGAAGAGACCCGCCGCCAACACCGAGGACGTAGGGTTTCGCAAGTGCGGACGGTGAATATGATTTACGCGACCCATATACCCAAGAGGGAGAGGAAGCACGACCACGGACGCCTATGCGATGGAGCCGCCGCCAAGTTCAATCCATGGTCCTCATGTCCGATCACCTTTGATCGACGAGACCATCCGACTAGCATACGCCATGGCGGATTCGCCGCATTGGTCCTAGACCCAATCGCCGATGGATTTCACTCACAAGAGTCCTGATGGACGGCGGCAGCAGCCTGAACCTGCTTTACTAGGACACAAGGCGCAAATGGGCATAGACCCATCCAGATCAAGCGCATTAAGACAACTTTAAAGGTGTCATCCCAGAGTGGAAGCCAACCGCATGTGCATCCGCCACACCGAAGTGGTCTTCGGATCCCTGATAATTTCCGGCGAAGAGTTAATCTTCGATATAGTTCAGCCCAGAAGCGGCTATCACGCCTGCTCGGACGAACCACGCTTGTAAAGTTCAACGCAGCGCCGCATTATGCATACCTAAAGCTCAAGATGCCAGGTTCTCGGAGTTATCACGGTCAATGGGAATACGGAACGCCCTTCGAACGGAGGAACATACAATGCTCGCGCGCGTATACGAGCAGCCTTCACGGCAATTTCTAGTCCGCAATTAAAAAGCCGATGCATCAAAGCGCCCGAGCAACACTAACCAAGACCACCGGCGCGATCGAGCATCGCAGTAATGCGGCCCCCACCCTTGCCCGCCAGATGATCACAAGAATAACACTCCACTGCACATCATTACGCTTTGGAGATACCATGGGCGCAGGGAGGGCTTAACTCAAGGATTGAAGAGTGCGGTTCGACCGCATCAGGGGCTCGTGCTAGCGCCCCCCTTGGTTTTATTTTTTATCTTTTCTTTTTATATATGCAGGACTCTACCAAATAGAAGCCCTTCCCGACGGCGAACTTGTCGAACTCACGATACAATAGTCAGGGATTAAAGAAGGCTGCGACGAACACTCGTGGTCTCCGCATACAGCATTAAATTCAATTACATACACCAAGTCTGCAGCTTATCCCTCGAGGGGACATGTTAATTTAGTCCGATCCCTAGCTTATCAAGACTATTTGTATCACCGCTTTATTAGCGCATCTTCTTTCATAAATAACGCAGCACTTCCTCTTTGCAAGTTTATTACCTTTTCATGGCAATTATGTTATCCTTACAAATGTTCATTATATGACATATTGCACCAGATATTTTGGTACGGCCAATACACCAGGGCTTCGTCTCTCAGACACGTGTGATTAAGTCCAACACTTTCACAAGTGCGGCACCTCAACTTATAGCATTATATGAATCAGCTCCAATCATGTCTTGGGTCAATAGTTGGGTTTGCCTGCCCTATGTTTTGGTACCTTACGCCCGCCCGCCGGCTAAGGTAGCACTAGGAGAACCATCGCGATTGCACCCCTGTTGAGCCGGGTTAACGCCTCAAAGGAGAAAGCTAAAACTGACCGGCATGATAAGGCGAGAGATCGGTCGCTGTTCAAGAGGTCTTTTCAGTCCCTAAAGACTCATGGCGCCGAGCGAAGTTCGATGATGTCCGATGAAGGCGTGATAGCGCCTCGGATTCGGTCTTCCGATACCAGGGCTTCACCAAATTTAAAATTATAGAATTCTATGGCTAAGGAGAGTGTTCAAGCATCATAAGTCCGGTCGCTTTGTTCGTCGTGGTTGAGCGCCTCCCTAGATGGACCCAAAGATGCGAACAAGAGTGCTCAAGTTTATCATCGAACACCCCAAAGACTGCGGGCTTGGGGGCTGAAGCCAACGACTTGCCATCTCTCGATTTAATAAACGGCCGCATGTAAGGTAATATTTTAAATTCAAAAGCGCTGCTCATGGCGATATAAACGAAATTCTCAGCGCATGTGATAAATATACAACAAGTTCACTCAAGGATTACATTAAGGGGCACTCATCCGCAATATCGCAGGCTCCCTTCAGACAACTTTATAATATCGCCCGGCGACGGTGCTCTTGCCCGGCGCGACGGATCCGTGAGAAGCTCCGCATCCAGCTTGCCCCATTGCAACTTTATGCGGGCAAGGGCCCGACGAGCACCTTCAATGCAAAGGAGCGCTTGATCACATCCAGCCTGGGCACGATCCACCAGCCGCCGACTAGGCCAAAGTAGCTGCTGTGCATGGCTCTGCCCGGCCACAGCCGGACCAGTGAGGCCCTTCATGGCCTCCTCACTACCTTAGGAGTTCGACCAGCTGCTTCACCGGTCGCTTGGGGCACTAGATGGCCGGCCTCAACAGATCGAGACCGTAAGACCTTCTCCGCTGAGCTCCCTCCGCCACGATAGAACGCAGCGGCATCGACGCACTACGCGCAGATCCGCAAATGCCCTCGAGAGCTCCGACCGGGTAAGTATCCGTAATTTACATTAACATGCTTGCTCGCATGAAAACGCCTTACCCGCCGCTATCTTCCTCATGTCCTCTACTTCCATATGGGCCTTCGACTCCGGCCTTGGCGGATTGCCCTATCGAGAGCCGAGGCAAGCTCGACTCGAAGTCTTGAGTCACGCCCAAGCTCTCATGTTTTTTCATGAGAGCCCGAGCTCTACCGAACTTCCGCCACCAGCGCCGCTTGCTTGTCTCGCCAGCCCGCTCGGGCCGCATTATGCTCGCCACGGACACGGCATTCTTCGTGGCTGCCACCTTGGTAGTGGCCCCCGCATTGCATATATCATCCTGGTTAATCTTGTTTGCAACCAAAACCCTTTTCTCGAAGGTACCTATTTAAAGGTGTTATTTACCTTCTTTTTCCTTGAGCTGCCTCTGGCGGCCGAGCTCTTGCTCCGACCGCCAAGATCTTCTTCAGCGCCTCCCTCCTCCAAGCACGCGGCAGAGGTCAACAAATAGAGCTCGCAAACCCATATCGACATATTTTTTAATAACCCCACAGATATCTTGTTAGATCCTTAGTCCGCTTTTCCTTCCAACACCGGACTAAGCATCGTGGCTACTATCTATGCGGTATTATATTACTTAATTTTAACCATTCTTACCTCAAAGCCTCGTTAGAAGGTCAGCAGTGCTTCGTCAGCCCGCCTTGGCAAGCCGGACTTTTCAATCACCGCACTCATGAGAGTGCGGTGTTCTTCTCGATGGAGGCGCTTTGAGCGCCCCAAGAGGTTGTCCGTGCCTCCGATTGGACGGAGGCCGCCGGGCGCACGTCCCGCCTCTTTCGAGGGCTGCTTGCCGACTCGAACTGCACGGTTCCGAGTAGAGTCCGCACAAAGTCCGGGGTTGCCTCGACGGCGCCCGAGCCTCCTCCCGCGCGCCCCCTCAGAGATTCCGCCGCCGCCCTCGGCGCGGGGGTAGAGGCAGTGATGGAATTTACATCCGACGGCGCCAACGACTCCGCCATCGAAGTCGGGAAAGTCGCCACCGCCGGACTAAAAGAACAACGCGGCATTAGAAGGACACTCGCGTGACATACTATAATACGCATATGAATAATCCGGATATTTACGATCTTGCCGGACGCCGCCCTTGAGGTTATTCTTCCTCGCCAACACCGATGTTGGCGAACTGTCCGGGGATAGTTCTCCTCTGACCCTTCGCCGCCCCTGATTGGGGAGGCTTTCTCTTCTTCTCTCCTCCTTCGAGAGAGTACTCTCCTCCTCCTCGCCTTCGGGGATGAGTCCTCGCCATCATCGCCGACGCTTGATTGCGGAACTCTTTCGAGTCCCCGCGCCACCTTCTTGGTCTTCTTCTCCGCACCACGACGGTGCCGAACCAGCGAGCCTCGCTAAATGGGCGCTCACCGTTCTTCCGCATGGGAGCTGGACCGATAAGCAGCTCGCCTTCCCATCCATTCCTGTCAAAGGAAGAGGCAGGTTAAAACCTCGCTAGAGTCAATCTAATTACTACAAGTGTCCCGTGAATGGGGTCAATCACTTACCCCGCCGGCCGAGATCGCAAGCGAATCATGGGTTCGGTCGTGGATGCGGCGATCAGCGTTTTGAACAAGACCTTCCGTGCACCTTCGTGACGCTGTATCAAGAGCCCGCTTAACGCCCGGTGCTGTTCCGATTAAACTCCCATGATTAAATGCCCTTTCTGGCATGGGAGAATGCGCCGAGGAGCATGACTCGACCACGCCGACGAGCCGGAGCCCATTGCTCACTAGCTTCTTGATGCAGGTTCAAGTCCGTCACCTCCACCGGTCACCCCACCGCAAGCCCTTTCTTCCATGAGGTGAGCTGCGAGGGATTCCAGATCTAATTGGGGCCGCCGCCATGCAGGCTTGCTGCTCGGTGATATAGAACCACCCCGATTGCCACCCCTTGACGGAGTCCACGAAGGTCCCTTCTAGCTAAGGGACGCGGGCAACTTGCCCAGCATAGCGCCCAAGATTCCGCTTATGCCCCTTCACAATCTTCGCTTGACGTTGAAGGTCTTGAGCCACAGCCAAGCGGGGCCGGATGCAGAAAGGCCTCGCACACGGCGATAAACGCCGAGATGTTGAGGACGGTTCGCGCCAGATCGTGGAAATCCAGGCCGAGTAAAACATGAGCCCCTGACGAATGGATGGAGCGGAAAGCCCAGTCCATGGAGGAAGTGGGGAAGGAAGACGACCTCTCATGAGGACCTGGTGGGGATGAGCTGCCCGCCGGCAGCCGATGCGCGATGTTTTCGAAAGATATCCGCGTCACAGCAGTTTGGTGATGTCCTCCTTTGGCGGTGGAGGCTATCCACTTGCCTCCCTCCGGACATGTTCGGAGAAGGGTCGAGGCGGAATGCCCGAGCTTGAGCGTCGGAGCTTGGGTTTGCGGGGATGGATGAGCAAAGGAGGAAGAAGGCGCAGGTGAGAAGGTAAACTTATCCCTTATATATAGGCGGACAAAACTATGCGCCCCTCACCGCCCGGTAAAATCGCTATCTCCTAAGCGCCACCATCAATGGCGCGGTTGGGTTACCCACGCACGTATTGATGAGAATCCCGGAAAAAGGGGAACACGATCTTTGCTTCGACAGGATGTGCCAAGGAAACCGCCTCGCTAAACGTGCCGAAGTAGTACAGTAATTCAAACAAAGGCTTGGTGCCGGTGTGATGTCATGCCGCATAATAAGTCAGCAGATTGGATCGGTGTATATATTTTTATTCTCTCAACGTTTGGAATGTGGAAATTATTTTGCAGAGCCGGACACTATCCTGGTGTTCATTATCTTCTCCGGATTATTCAAGGAAGGAACCCGCCTTGCAATGCCGAAACATTATGCACGCCGGACTTATCGCCATTGAAGACTGGTTCAGGGGCTACTGAGGGAGTCCTGGACTAGGGGGTGTCCAGACAGCCGGACTATCAATATCCGCCGGACTCCCAGACTATGAAGATAGAAGATTGAAGACTCCGGCTCGTGTCCGGAAGGTACTTTACTTGGCGTGGAAGGCAAGCTTGGCAATACGGATATGTAGATCTCCTACCATTGTAACCGACTGTAACCCTAGCCTCCGGTGTCTATATAAACCGGAGGGCTTTAGTCCATAGGACACAACATTACATCTCAACAATCATACCATAGGCTAGCTTCTAGGGTTTAGCCTCCTTGATCTCGTGGTAGATCTACTCTTGTACTACCCATATCATCAATATTAATGAAGCAGGACGTAGGGTATTACCTCCATCGAGAGGGCCTAAACCTGGGTAAAAACATTGTGTCCCTCGTCTCCTGTTACCATCCGCCTAGACGCACAGTTCGGGAACCCCTACCCGAGATCCGCCGGTTTTGACACCGACAAAGGGTTTGCTAGGAAGGGTGAAAAGGTTAGTGGCTGACATGGCAATTGGGAGGCTTGAAGAGCAAAAGATAGGTAGCGCAGCAAAGCGATAGAACGAAGCAACTAGGATAGCAATGATAGTAGTGAGATCCAGGGTAGCGGTCATCTTGCCTGAAATCCTGCTAGGAAGAAGAACGAGTCCATGAAGAAGACAAGTGGACGTAGTCGAACGAATCCTCACAATCTCAACATTACCGGAACTAAGCAACACCGAAAAGAAACAAACAACATGGTAAATGCACAAGCATAAACATGTCATGATGCACAAACAAGTATGATGCATGTCCGGTTTAAAGAGACATGGCATGGCAAAGTGCACAAACAATACTACAAATTAAGTGGAGCTCAATATGCAACGAGTTGCATATTAACGAAACACCACATCAATTATTTAGTTTGATCTCGTTATAAGCTACTCAACAATATTAAATGTTATTAAACATGGCAAGAGGTGAAGCATAATGAAACCACCTATTTAGGCAAGTTTAAATGAGGCCGGAAACAGCAAAAAACAATTCCGGAAATCCCCGTATGTCATTTAGTAATTTAAAGCAAACAACAATTTTAAGCATTTAAATATTGTTATCATGATGCGGATGACATGCACAAGTTTTAAGCAATTTTATGGAAATGTTGACATGAGCATGTTATGAAGCATTTGATCACCGTGGCGGAATGAAAGGGATGCCACGACAACTACAATGGAAATCGTGCCACGGCAACATTCCGGTCCCGATAACTTGATTGAGATACCGATGCAAACAAGAAGTGTGCGGATGTGTAGAACACGCAAGAGATGGTGGGGTGCTCCCGACTACCGAGTTCCCACGGGTTAGTGGCATGGAAACGAGTGACAATTCGGACACGGTGCAAACACGAGCATCTCATGCACATTCATTCTCGGAAGGTCATCTCGGCGGTTATACCTCCAAAGCATGCGGTTCGAAGCGGCGTAGAGGAAGTAGACGTTCTCGGAACGGTCGTAGTGGAAGTAGTGGTACACGGGCCGTAGTGGAAGTAGTCGTTCTCGCGACGGTAGTGGTAGTAGGGGTACATGATGACGGTAGAGGTACTCGCGACGGTAGTGGTACACGTGTCTTCGGCGTCGAGGTACTTGGCGTTCCAAAACAAAGCAACACCGAAAGGCCTCGGGTCTTGGCGCCCTTGACGAATCCAAGTAACAACAGGCACACGTCCACGATCAACCCCAAATGAGTGTACAGAGGCAAAACTTGGTGGTGCTGCACATACGCGGTTGCTAGAAGATGGATGACGTCGGGTCGAGGCTGCGTCTTGGCGGTTCAACGAGGGTCGAATAGGAGCACGGCAAAGCTCGTGATGGAAGGGGAGCGCAGCCTCGAGGAAGCAGCAGCGGCACTGCTCCTGAGGCTTGGCGGATGGTTCGTGGTCGCCACGGCGGAGGAGGCGGCAAGGGGCGGCGGTAGTGGAAGTAGCACGGCAGCAGAGTAGCAGCGGCGAGGCGAACTAGACCGGCGAAGGCGCTAGGGGCTGGTGACGAAGCAGTAGAGGCGTGGGCCTCGGGCCATGGTGATGGGAAGAGGATGCAGAGGAGGGTCGAAGGCGCCGGAAACGGACTACGAGGGCGGATGAGCGGCAGCGCCCGGTGATGGAACGGGCGCGACGGGCGGCGAGGAGGCCGACGGGCTCAGCACTGCTCTTTCTCCGGCGAGGGCGGAGCGCTGGAGCAAGGGAGGAAGGAGGCCGGCTGATGCGGGCGCAGGAGGAGGACCAAGGGGAAGAGGGGATCGATCAAAGGCTGGGAGCCCTCTCCTGGCTGGATGCGGCATCGAGGAAGAGAGCGAGGGAGATGGGATCGAGCGAGGAGGTGGGGATCGTGCGCTGGGTACGAGCGATGCGGCGCTGGAGGGGAGGACAAGGGAGATGGAGATCGAGCGGAGGGGAGGCTAGGGTTAGGTAGAGGTGTGGCTGAGCCTTGGTGCAGATGGGCCTTGGAGGCAGGGCCGGCCTGGCTACAGGTTGCGGCTGGGCTCTCTCTCACTACTAAAAGAAAATAAAAAAACGGAGATTAAGAAAGAAAAGAAAGAGAGGTTAGGGGAAGAAGTTGGACACACGGATAATTTCCCGGGCTCACAAAAATGAGCTGGAACCAGGAAAAATAGAAGTGGGCATGACCGAAAGATTTAAATTCAAAGTCATTTGATATTCAAATGGGTTTGAACTAGGACTAGGTTTTTGAAGTGTCCAAAAATGTTGAGGATTTTGGTGGGGCTCCGGAAAATGACGAAATAAATTATTGGACAAAGTTTGAGGTCAAGAGGTGAGATAACAAAGGCATGGGGAATAATTTGCAAGTGTGTTAAGGTTAATTCCAAAACAATGGAATATTATTTTTATAGCTCCCTTATAATATTGGGAGGATATATGTTATAAAGAGAAATCACCATGTGCATTTCCCTCTATTTAAATGGACCGAAGATCCATACAATTTTATTTAGATGAGTTTGTAAAAGGGTTGCATGATGACATGATGCAATGCAAATGATGCAAAGAGATGAGATGCATGACATGAACAAAATGCAAAACAACAGACAAAACCCAACCACGAAGGGAATAACATATCACATCTCCGGAAAAGGCACGAGTTTTGGAGTTACGGATATGGAAAGTTGCATCCGGGGTGTTACATTGGTACGGTCAGTTTGCTAGGGGCTTCACATGGTGCCCTGTAATATGGCAAGTAAAGTCCGAACACTTTCAACAGTGCGGCACCCCAAACTTATAGCACTATATACATCAGCTCTGAATCATGTCTTGGGTCTACAGTTGGGTTAGCCCGGCTCCCTTGTTTTGGTACCTTACGTTCCGTTATATCGGCTAAGGTAGCGCAGGGAGAACAACTGCAATTTTGTCCCGGTTCTTCCGAACGAGCACCTTAGTAGAGAAAGCCAAAAACTAACCGGCATGATGTGGCGAGAGCTGGTCGCTGTTCGAGAGGTCCTAAAATCCTTAAAGATTTTTCCGCTTTAGGCGATAAATAGGCTTCTTCCGATCTAGGCGTGTATAGCACCCCAATTCGGCCTTCCGGATTCTAGGGGCTTCGCCAAAATTTAAAATTGTAGACTTCTATGGCTAAGTGAAATTTATAAAGTCGCATAGTCCGATTGCCTTGTTCGCTGCGCCGGACACCTCCTTAAGGGACCAAACATTTGGACCAAGAGTGTCCGGGTTTTCCATCAACACCCCAGTACTAGTTACGTGGGGGAGGAAGCCGACAACTGGCCTACTTTTAGAATTTTATAAACAGCCTCACAGAAGGTAACATTTTAAATCAAACAGTGCTACATAGCACCAGTAACTTCGTCTTTACAATACAAACATGATAGAAGTGAATTCATTCTAAAATGGTGTCCTTGGTACATTCATCGGCCATGAGACGAGCGCCCATCATCACGCCATTATAGTACATCTCGGGATGGTGATGCGCCTTGCCCTCTGGCGGCCCGTCCTTCACCAGCTTCTCCGCGTCCAGCTTGCCCCAATGAACCTTTGCGCTGGTGGCCAAGGGCACCCTCAATGCAAACGGATCGCTGATCACTTCAAGCAGCGGACAGGCATCCACCATCCGCTTGATCAGGCTAAAGTAGCTAGTGGGCAGGAGCTCACCAGGCCACATCCGGACTATGAAATCTTTCATAGCCACTTCGGCCGCCTTGTGGAGTTCGACCAACTGCTTCAGTTGGTCACTCAGAGGCATTGGCTGTTCGGCCCCAACATACCGGGACCAGAACAGCTTCTCCGTTGAGTTCCCCTCTTGGGCACGGTAGAACTCCACGGCATCTGAAACGCTGCATGGCAGATCTGCGAATGCCCCTAGAGAGCTCCGAATTCGAGTAAGTAAAAGAAATGCCTCCTCCACATGTTTGTTTTGCATAAAGAATTTGGTACCCGCCGCTATCTTTTTGGCCTCCTGGACCTCCTGCTGTGCCTTCTCGGCTTCGGCCTTGGCGTCCTTCATACTCACAAGGGCCTTCGCAAGCTCGGCCTCTTTCATCTTCAGATCATGCTCCACGGACTCGAACTTCTTGCCGAGGTCCCGGAGCTCTAGCTGTACCTCGCCCACTCTAGCACTTTGCTTTTCGCGCTCCATGCATTCCAAGGCCGCCTTATCTTCGGCCTCGGACAGCGCTTTCTTCAGGGACGCCACTTCGGCGGTGTTCCCTAGTACACAGTCACGATGCTTTGGCGGCAGACTAACCAATTTCGTCTATCCTTAACTACATAAGAGCGGGGAATCACTTACCCTTGTTCTCTTCGAGCTGCCTCTTCGTGAGGTCAAGCTCTCCCTGCGCCTGCTCCAGGTCCCACTTCAGTTCGGCAACCTTGGCTGTGCGGGCAGCAGCGGCAAGCATCACAGCCTTCTTATTCACATGAATATTTATTAGAATCCTGTAGATTATAATTGACCCTCCGTTTGGTTTTTCTTTCCGAACACCAAACAGAGTATCAAGGGCTACTACCTATCGGGTGGTAATTTTACACACATTTATTACTTACCTCAAAGCCTCGTCAGAGGTCGGTGCAAGCCGTTAGTCCGCTTTGGCGGATTTAAACCTTCCGAATCACCGCACTCATATGAGTAAGGTGCTCTTCATCCATGGAAGCGCCGCGAAGCGCTTCCAGCAGACAATCCGGCGCCTCGGGCGCCACGGAATTCCTCGATGCAGACGGCTCGCCCTCCCTAATGACGGGCTGCCTGCCTAAGTCCAGAACCATTGAAGGTTCCGGAACAGTGTTCGGCTGAGAGCCCGGCCTGTTGTGGCTCCCATCGACCCGATCCGCGGGGATCTTGAACCCCGCGTGTCCGACATCTGGAATCCCACCTTGGGGCGTCTCCAGAGTCACCTCCCCCCGCTCTAGGAGCCTTCGATAACACTTCAAGGCATCCGCGGGCTGAGGAGTAGTGGCTGTCGGAAGCAAATTCATCTCCAAATCGCTCAGGGACCCGGAAGAGGATACCTCAGGGTGAGCCCTGGCCGGACTGCATATATGTTCAGCGTTATAAAATAAAAAGCTATGGAATGAAGTCATGATAGAGTGCCGTCACTTACGATCGCACTGGGGGCTTCCCCCGGGGCAGCCACCCCTCCTCGCTGAGAGCGGCCGTGGCGGAGTAGTCCGGAAGGGACACCTTTCCTTCTTGGACGCCCCAGCCTACCCCTCCGGGGCGGCTTTCCTCCTTTTCTCCTCCCCAGTGCGGGGGGGGGGGGGGTAAAATTTCTTCTTGCTTCCTCCCGCCTCCGCGGGAGGAATCCGTCTCGTCGTCATCGGACAACGTGGGTATGACGGCCCTGCACCGAGGGCCTTTTCCGGCCCCCTGGTCCACCTCCCCGGGCCCCTCATCCTTTTAGGATGGGGAGTCTTCTTCTTCTTCCTCCTCCCCTTCGTGGGAGGAGTGTGCCTCGTCGTCTTTGGACGCGGCTTCCGGCACAACCTTACGCCTGAGACCTTTTCAGATCCCCGGGGCCTTCTTCTCGCCCTTCTTCTCCGGCACCTTGTAAGGCGTCGGGACCAGCATCTCCGTTAAGAGAGCATTAGCTGGGTCTTCTGGCAGCGGAGCCGGACTGTCAACCTACTCCGCTGTCTTCACATAATCCTGAGCAAATATGCGCAGTTACATAAGACTTCCCCATAAATATATTGGGAAGAACTGAATCTGGTGGTAGCCTGAAAACGCACCTGGCTTGGAGGCCGCGCGGCGTGGAGCCCGTGGTCCTCGGATGTGGGAGGAGGTACTTCGGAGGCCTTGAACAACACCTTCCATGCGCCTTTATGCGTCATGCCATAGAGCCTCTGAAGCGTCTGGTGTTCGGCCGGGACGAACTCCCACAGATTGAATGCTCACCTTTGGCACGGCAGAATCCGTCAAACGAGCATGACCTGGATCACATTGTCAAGCTTGATGTTCTTGTCCTTCATGCTCTTGATGCAGGTTTGGAGTCCGGTCAAATCTATAGATTCACCCTAGGACAGGCCCTTCCTTTCCCAGGAGGTGAGCCGCATGGGGGTGCCGGATCGTAACTCGGGGGCAGCGGCCCAGTTGGCGCCGCGTGGCTCGGTGATTTAGAACCACCCCGACTGCCACCCCTTCATGGTTTCCGCAAAGGTGCCGTCAAGCCAGGTGACGTTAGGCATCTTGCCCACCATGGCTCCTCCGCACTCCGCTTGCTGGCCGCTCACAATCTTCGGCTTCACGCTGATGGTTTGCAGCCACAAGCCGAAATGAGGCTTGATACGGAGGAAGGCCTCGCATACGACGATGAACGCCGAGATGTTGAGGACAAAATTAGGGGCTAGATCATGGAAATCTAGCCCGTAGTAGAACATGAGCCCGCGGACGAAGGGATGAAGTGGAAATGCCAGTCCACGGACGAAGTGGGCAACGAACACGATCCTCTCGTGGGGTCCAGGGGTCGGAATGACCTGCCCAGCGTCCGGTAGCCGGTGCGCTATGTCTGTGGCAAAGTATCCGGCCGCCCGAAGATTTGCGATATGCTTCTCCTTGACGGTGGAGGCCACCCACTTGCCTCCCGCTCCAGACATGTTTAGCTGTGCGGAGAATACTTGGGATGGGGCGCTGGAGCTCGAGGGGGCAAGGGTGGGCAAAGGAGGAAGAAGGCGTGGGTAAAAATGAGGAAATGTTATCCCTTTATAGAGGCGACAAAAGCGGTGCGCCTCCCCACTTGCCCGTTGGGAATCGCTTGCTTCCCAAGCGCCACAATTGATGGCGTGGTGGGATTATTCATACCCGTATTGATGAGAATCCCATGATAAGGGGACATGATCTCTGCTTTGACAAGACGTGTCAAGGAAACCGCCTCGCAATATGCGCTGGGGCTGGTTGTAGGAAAACGGTTCGAATAATGACCCGACCATAATGACACGTCACGTTGTCTAAAAAGCTGTCAGCAGATTGCATTTGTGAAATATCATTCTCTCTACAGCGGTATGTGAAGATCATTTTGCAGATCCGGACACGGTCTGTGTGTTCGATAATTACTTTGGAGTATTCGGAGAAGGAACCCGCCTTGCAATGCCGAAGACAATACTGCGCACCGGACTCATCGCCGTTGAAGCCTGCTTCAGGGGCTACTGAGGGAGTCCTGGATTAGGGGGTATCCGGACAGCCGGGCTGTATACATCGTCCGGACTATTGAAGCGTGAAGATACAAGACTCAAGACTTTGGCCCGTGTCCGGATGGGACTCTCCTTTGCGTGGAAGACAAGCTTGGCGATCCGGATAATGTGTTTCCTTCCCTGTAACCGACTCCATGTAAACCCTAGCCCTCTCTGGTGTCTATATAAACTGGAGAGGTTGGTCCTTTGAAGGCCGATCACAATTACAATCATACCATCATAGGCTAGCTCTTAGTGTTTAGCCTCTACGATCTCATGGTAGATCTACTCTTGTACTACCCATATCTTCAATATTAATCAAGCAGGAAGTAGGGTTTTACCTCCATCAAGAGGGCCCGGACCTGGGTAAACATCTGTGTCCCTTGCTTCCTGTTACCATCAGCCTAGACTCACAGATCGGGACCCCCTACCCGAGATCCGCCGGTTTTGACACCGACAGGAACCACCATCTTTTTTAGATCTGGAAAGAGGGTGATAGTGTGAGAAGCAAGTGGGCAGCCCTTAGCAAGCAAGCGTTGAAGCTCCAGCCTATATATTCTTTTTGATACTAGTGCTACACGTGGAGTAGTGGTAGAGTAGTTTATATTTTCTTTGCATACAGGACCATTTTGTCGTGCTTCAAAACTGAAGGACATGCCATTAAAAAAATAAAGTCGAGAAATAATGCGTCACCTCGGGCCAAAACGCGGCCAGATCGCATTTTGCACGAGAAATAACACACCATGTTTCGTTGACATGTGGTCCCGTTCCAACATGTCAGTGAGACGACGGCTAGTCCTTTTGTACAATTTCCAAGCGGACGTCTATGTAGGCTGGGGCGCCTCTTCCTTTACCGTGGCAACCGTCCACCACCTCTTCGTATTTCCCTCTCGATTTGGAACTGATGTCGCATGCTCTTCCTCCCTCCATTTGCCTTCACCCTTCCTTCTGCCATTGTTCGATCGTCCTATCCATGAAGGGAACACGGCGGAAATGACCCCATTATGCTTGCCCCGATCTGAAACATGACGTGGTGGAGGAACTCATTGATCGGTGCAACGTCATCACCTTGGCTAGCATGGAAGGTTCGTACAAGACCATTCTCGGCTCAACAAGTAACATCATTACAAAGAACCCAATGGTCCAGGAGCAGTTTGATCCCCCTAACTTCTTCGCCATGACCCTGCTCACTGGAGCGCAGACGATGGAAGCCTCGCCTTGTGCAAGTTGATGCTACTTGATAATGATACGTGTGATTTTAAGATGCCATCGCTTAATGTAAGCCCTGGGCAGGCACAAATGGAGATTGGGTTGTTTAAATTGGGCACAATTGCGAGTGGGAACTTGTGAATGTGCACACTCGTCATCGGGTTGCACTTCCAAAAATCTCAGAGTCTGTGAGACCCCGATCCTAAGTCACACCGATCTAGCATGTAACACATCATATCACTTTGTGGCTTCACTCACGGTATTCCCACGGGGTGCCACCTTACCTGATCCGGGACCGTTTGCGCCTTTTGGCTCACGTATATGATAGTGTCGCTAGAATCCATATGACAGAGAACCCGGGCCAACATGACTAGTCGTAAACCCAAGGTGGCGCTAACTTACAGGGACAGGCATACATGACCCAGCAATGAACGTGTCGATCATCAACGTATGAACCCAAGTCGTAGCAAGCTACAAGGACTTAAAAGGAACAACGCGTGACATTTCCCCAAAGGGACAGACACATGAATGAAGAAGGACACATGCTAGCTAGCCTAAGTGTTCTAGAGTAGTAGCAAGCTACCATGGCTCAGTGGAAGCACTAGGAGACATTTCCCCATAAGATAGGCTACCAAGAATAAACAACTAGGTTGTCGGATCCCACACATACCAAGCATTTCAAAAGCATACACACAATATGCTCGATATGTGCAAATACAACATGGCAGCACAACAAAACTCTACGACTCAAAGTATTTATTCAATAGGCTCCGAGGAGCCAGATATTACAAACATGGGTCTGATGACCAAGCATACATAGCATGCAGGCAACGGAAGCATAATATGTCTGAGTACAGACAACTACAAATCAAAAAGGCTATGAAGCCTGACTATCTACAAGACCCTCCAAAGGGTACAAGATCATAGCTGAGGTAACAAGCTAAACGTCAAAGTCCACATGGAACTACTAGTGAGACTGAAGTCTCTCTGCAAAAACATAAATTAAGCAAACGTGAGTACAAATGTACCCAGCAAGACTTACATCAGAACTAGCTACATATGCATCAGTATCAACAAAGGGGTGGTGGAGTTTAACTGCAACAAGCCAGCTTTGACTTAGTGGCTATCCTCAACTACGACTACTGGTAACTCTTTTGAGGTGGCGCACACGAGTCCACATATTCACCGTATCAATACACCACTATGGATCTGCTCCCGTCTCCCTACGAGAAGGCCATCCATAGCACTCACGCTTATCTTGCGCATTAAAGAGTATCCACTTTCACTTGTCTATGAACTGTATAAGCAACCTAGTAGTCCATTACCAAGGACACGGCTATTCGAATAGATCATTTATAACCATGCAGGGGTGAACTTCTTCACACACGCTCCCGCCACTTACCACCATGTACACGTCGTGTATCTCAGCAACCTTCAAGCGGAAGCCTGGGGAGGGAGTCAGCCACGAGCTAACTAACCATGCAACTCTCTAGTCCAGGTTTCACTCACGGTCCAAAACAATGTGTGCAGGGTTCCCAAGCCCACCTCGCCGGATGGATCTACGCTTGGTACACCGTGCCATGGTGCCTAGTCTGTCCCAAGGCCACCTATACCAGGTGCCACTTGGTAGACTACTAACACAACCTACAAACACCAGAAACTAGTTGCAACTCCTAGACAGAGATCAAGGCTGCTAATAAGTCAAGAGAGTCAATTAAGGATCCCAATGTGTGGTAGTAACTGTCTTGGATCACAAACACAAAACTCGGTTCCTGAGGACGGTTCCAATGAGACAACCCACCATGTACTCCTACATGGCCTCTCATCACTACCTTTACCAAATCGTGTTCACACACTTAGCTGTCAACAGTAAGACATGTTCAACACATTCCAATTCATCCCCGATGAATCAGACCTGACACAACCCTAAGCAATAGCAGGCATGACAAGCAAGCATGAATGAGTAGGTACATCATGGCTCAAACAACTCCTACTCATGCTAGTGGGTTTCAACTATTTACTATGGCAAAGACAGGTCATGCAAAGAAGTGGGGTTCAACTACTGCAACATGTAATAGTTGAATCGTTGTCCTAATGCAATAAAAGAGAGCAGGAGCGAGAGAGTGGGACTGTATTGGAATGCTCAAAGGGGGTTTGCTTGCCTGGCACTTCTGAAGATAGCATTGGTTCTTCATCAGTGTCATCGATCACATCATCGGAACAATGTCTACTGAGAGGGGACAAACACCGGCAAACAAGAGGGAACACAATAAATGCAATGCAATAATATGATGTGTGATCATGTCATGTCAATATGTTGTGATTTGAGCTAATGCAGGTAGCAACAATTTAAATGGAGTTGGTTTGAATACGAGATTCAAATTCAAACTCCATATGTGATTATTCAAATACCATTTAATTGATTTGACCTGATCAGTAGGCATAAGTTGCTCAAACATGCATGGAAACGGTACAGATGGAAAGACTGGATTTTTCTAATAATTTTTCATACATAAATTATTTCATTTGGAGATACGATTGATTTTCTATGATTTTTGGAAGTTTATACTATTTCCTGGAATTTCGAAATCTTTTCTGAAATAAGAAAAAATAGAAAAGCATTTACTGCATCAGCATGACATTGGTGTGACATCAGCAAGTCAACAGGAGCCAGTCCAGGTCAATCCAGACTCATGGGCCCCACATGTCATTGACTCAGTTAACTAACAAGTTTTAAGATAAACCGAATCTAAAGATTAACAGGGCTGGGCCCGCTGTCAGTGACTTGGGGGTGTGATTAGTGCTAACTTAAACCATGCCATGTCAGCAAACGGCGTTTAAGCCGCCGGTGACTAAATCCCACGGCGGTGGCTCGCTGGCGTTGCTCGGATGGCGCTACATGACATCACTTCACGCGTGGTTTGCAGCTACGACGAGCTGGCAGTGCGGCGCATCCAGTAGTGGCCGTGTGGTGCGTTGGGGCTGTGTGTAACAGCGGCGGCGACGAGTTGGGTGGCTGCCGGAGTTCGGACATCCATGGTTAAGGCGTTACGAGGCATGGCGGGCGCGCCCAATGGGCTTTATGGGTTTCTGGGATCACCAGGAGCACGCGGAGGCAACAAGCACAGGTGGAGGAGCTCGGGAGCACAAAGCTCACCGGCCATGGCGGCGGCCGGAGCTTGGGTTCGCAGTGACTGTAACTAGCGAATGGGAAAGGAGGGGGTGAGCAAGGGGGAGGAGCATGAGCTCATAGTGAACTCGATGGCGTCATCGGTGAGGTCGGGGAAGCCCAGACGGCGATGAATGGGACGGGGCGGCGCTTGATGCAGAGGGAGAAGACAACAACAATGGCGACGCTGCAGGGCGCTCTGACGTCGTTTGGTTCGGTGCTGATGACGAGCAGGTCATGGCGGAGCTTCGAGAGAGGGAGAGGGGTGCGGGGACAGCGGTGGCTACAGAAACGACGGTGGTGCGCTCGTGGTTGGCTCGGCCATGGGGAGGAACGAGAGAGGGAGGCGAGGGGAAAAGTGAACGGGGGGTGGCATTGATCCATACATCTCCACGGCGGAAGGTGAGGATGCAGGAGGCGTCAACAGCACGAAGTAGGAGGTGTCTGCTTGGCGCGTGCGCTCGCTGTCCTGCCTCTGCCTACTGGCAGAGGTAGGAGATGACTGGCGACACCTAGTGCGTTGGGCCTTTGGCTGGGCTGCAGGTAAGTTAGGTAGGTTTTCTGTCCTCTCCCTGTTCTAATTCTTTTCTGTTTTCTATTTTCTGCTTTAAGTTTTGAAAATACAATACTAACCAAAACACTTTGGTTAATTCTGTAAATTTTTATGAGGAATGTTTGAATTATTTTCAAACCACACAACAAATTTCAGAATATTTGGAGCAACCAATATTTAATGGTAAATTTTAAACTCCAACTCAAATACCATAATGATTTAATTGAATGACCAAAATGTCCTGGAAAAATATGCATCATCTCAGGTAGAGGCTTTCACCCTTTTCCATAAACCATGAACATTTTATATGGATATTTTGAGTTCATTGAAAATATTTTGGTTGAACCTATTTGAGTTCATCTGGTGCTAGGGTTTTATCATCCCCATTTCAGCTTTAAATGAAAATTAACATGATGCAAGATGCTCACTGATGCAACTAATTACAACCAACATTCTAGGGCTGTGACAGAGTGCCCTAAGGTTGAGCACACAAATGATCTACGTACGTTCAAATACGATCCTGGTGACTGTCGTCTATGAAAGATAACAATTTGTCGAGTTCCCAACCGCTCTTGGGATTACACAAACTATGATGTTGTTGCTATCTTCGACAAGCTTGTTGCCTTCCTTACTTCCACGCCTCGATGGATATTGCTCAAAAATCAATTTCTGTACACGGATGAGTACTGTGATGCAATTCACTATGAGCGTCTTGTGTTTGGTGCCACCACTAATGGCACTATTTTTGTGTGGAATCCTTATGGTTTCTGTACGTGTGTCTTCCACCGTAATTAGAATTGTTTCATCCACATGCATGCGAGTTATTATCCCCGTACTAATTAACCTTCTTTTGTTTCCAGGGTCATGTGAACATTCCACCACCTATACTTTAAAAAATTTATAACCAAGGGGGGGATGACGATGGTGATGATCACGAGCATGAGGACGAGCAGGACCTACATACTCAGTGGCGCCTGGCAACTTATTCTGATGGATCACCTCTTCTTGTCTGTATACATGGCACTTCTTATGTTACTAAGGAAGCGGGTGTTGTCTCCCATGGTCGCACTCTCCGGACCTATTCCAACATCTGTTGCAAGGTATTTGGGGTGGATACTAGTGTGCTAGCACCAGAACCATCTCCCTGGTTCAAGATTGATAGTCTTGGAAAAAACTCGCTCTTCCTTGGACTAAACTATCCAATGATGGTGAAAGGTGATCCGGCTGTTGTTTGCACAACGTTACTACCATTTATGAGAAGGAACTGTATCTATACATCGGACATTGCTATGGTTCCCTACCCTGGCTATCACAATATACGTCCTGATATAGGCCGCTTCAGCCTAGATGATGAGTCCTGCATTGGTCTCGATATTGACAATAGCTGGCCCTTCCCAGAGGCTTACTTATGACAAGCGTTTCCAACGCCGAGGATTGGTTGAGCTAAAGTTCATTTCATTGCTTGTTATTTGTTGTGTGATTAAAACTTTCATGTTTACTAGAATGTTTTATTGGAAATAATCTATAATCAAACATGTATCCTCGTTATCGTTGTGTATTGATGACTTGTTGTATGTAATGAATGGTACATTTGCATATGCATGTGATAAACTCAATTTATGAATGGTTTTTGAGTCACTTCTTGGAGTGTGAGTACCGTAGTATAGCCAACATACGGTTATATGAAGTTGCCACATCACATAGAGCCAACCTAATAGTTTGCTAGTCCAGTAGTTAGTCCAAGTAGTAGTATACCATCAACTAGAGCTAGGAGTAGCACGGAAGCCAAGAAATATGGTGATAGCGTGAGGTGGGCTTGTACACTACGTATGATGTAGGCATAGGGCTTGTCATGTTTCCTAATCCTCCGGTCTAAATGTGGAGAAGATTTGGTCGAGTTCTTCCTCCTTTTGCCGACACGTGGGACATCTGTCGGTGTCAAAACTGGCGGATCTCGGGTAGGGGGTCCCGAACTGTGCGTCTAGGCGGATGGTAACAGGAGACAAGGGACACGATGTTTTTACCCAGGTTCGGGCCATCTCGATGGAGGTAAAACCCTAATCCTGCTTGATTGATATTGATGATATGGGTAGTACAAGAGTGGATCTACCACGAGATCAAAGAGGCTAAACCCTAGAAGCTAGCCTTTGGTATGATTGTTGTAATGGTTGTGTGTCCTATGGACTAAAACCCTCCAGTTTATATAGACACCGGAGAGGGCTAGGGTTACATAGAGTCAGTTACAATGGTAGGAGATCTACATATCCGTATCGCCAAGCTTGCCTTCCACGTCAAGGAAAGTCCCATCCGGACACGGGACGGAGTCTTCAATCTTGTATCTTCATAGTCTTGGAGTCCGGCCGATGATGATAGTCCGGCTATCCGGACACCCCCTAGTCCAGGACTCCCTCAGTAGCCCCCGAACCAGGCTTCGATGATGATGAGTCCAGCGCGTATATAGTCTTCGGCGTTGCAAGGCGGGTTCTCCTCCAAATTCCATGTGTTTGCCGAATAGTGTCCAGCTCCCTCACAAATGTTGCGCTCCTTGGCTTCCACGCCCAATAATGGCCCTCTTCCATGCGTCGCACGAATGCGAAAAGCTAGGGTATCTTTTATGTTTTACCCCCTAGCTGCGCAAAGAATCTGCCTATAAGAAAGATAAGAATCCAGATCCAAATCACACCATCTTCCCTCTGCGAGTACTCATCGGAGCGCTTCTGACCTAAAGCCCATTCCATCATGGACCGGCGACGCGTCTCCTCCTCTCGCGCTCCCAGCCCTCCGCCGAGAGATTGGAGGAGATGCTCGGTTCCGCACAACGAGCTGGTGAAGCTTCAAGCGGAGGGATATCTACAAAGGCGGGAAGCAAGTGGAGGCCACCCCTAGCCCCTCTAAAGGAGAGCGGGTGTGCTTCGTCCCCTATCTGATAAGGGGGCTCGGATTACCTTTACATCCGTTCCTCCGCAGGCTCCTGGAGTTCTACGGACTCCAGCTCCATCACCTCACGCCCGCCTCTATTCTGCATATCGCGGGTTTTGTAGCTCTCTGCGAGCTATTTTTGGGCATCGAGCCCCATTTTGCGCTGTGGAAGAGGCTATTCTGCCTCGTACCCCGTTCTCACGAGGGGTCAATATATCAAGTGGGTGGTGCCGAAAATATGGCGCATCGCCGGGACCGGATACCCACCTGGAACCCCGAAGAAGGCGTCCGAAGACTGGCCTTTGGAATGGTTCTATGTAGAGGACGCTCCACTGCCGGACCCAGTTCGGATCGGCCTCCCGGAGTTTAGTGGGGCTCCTCTGAAGAAACTCCTAAGCTGGCGCCCGCGGAGCCCTCAACTGGAGGAAGACAAGGGCGTCCGTTATCTGATGGGCCGGATAAGATTGCTGGCCCATTCTGGATTGACCATGATTGGAGTCATGGCCACGTGCATAATGCGGGGGGGTGCAGCCGCTGCAATACAGGGGCCACCCCATGTGGGACATCAACGGGGAAAATCATGCCACCCGTCATGGCCGCAAAGGGTCAGAGTCGGCCGAAGATCTGATGAAGATTCTGTCCGGCCTGTACAAGGGGGAGAAGGAAGACTTCCTCCAGACGAGCCCATTGAATGGGTTCTCAATGAATAACCCTCGGAGCTAGGTAAGTAGACGTTCATTTATCTGACCCGTGCTTTCAAAGTTAAGTACCTTACTTTACGGATTTGACGCAGGAACTGCACCGGACTATGGAGAGCATACATAGTCCGGCCCCACAACCCGAGGATTCGGGAAGATCCCTTGATCCGGCCTCCGAAGATGATCCGGACATAAAGGTGGAGCTAATTGACGGGGTGTTCCACCAGCTCAGCATGGACAATGCTTTAGTCGCCATCACGGTGGACTACCCCAGCCTATCCCCGGCTTCCCAGGTGAATATGACCGAAGTCCTGACACCGTCGTTTCGTCCTGGCACATTTCTGACCACCGTATATAATGGTGTCTCACAGGAGGTGCCTTCAAGGTAGGAAGCCGAGCCCACGGCGGCTGACCAACAAGGGTCAGTCCGGCCCTGCAGGCGGAAGAGGAGTGCAGCGCGGGTCGAAACGTCACCGCAACGGTATAGCCCGCATCCTGTTATTTAGGAAAAGGATTTGTAGGAGGCGTATTAATGCTCATGACCTTTCTAGGAGAAAGAGCACTCGCCGGACAGTGTCCGGAGAGGTTGCCAACCAAGCCTCCGCCCGCCAAGCTCCAACAGCTGGTCCGGAGGGGGAGGCGGGCGCAAGGCGCGAGCCGGGTTCTCCTCCAGTGGAGGATGCCGACCGGCTGTCCGCCACCAAGTCTGAGGTGGAGAGCGCCATGAATCATGGGTGTCGCCGGATAGTTCTGCGTGACCCGTGTTTCTCCCCAAAGGCGTTGAATGCCTTTAACGCGGGAGACGCGCACCTCCGTGCTGCTCGGGATGGTTTAACCAGAGCCACGGAGCAATATGTAAAGGACATACCGGTAAGAGATTTTAATGGTTATATATGCTAGTAGCCCCCGAGACTTAAAGTAGTTAAAGTAACTGATTTAAGGATCATATAATTTGTAGGATCTTACAGAGAAGAATGCCCAATTGTCCCAGGAGTTGCAAGAGTGCAAGGCCCAACTTGAGGTCAAGATTTCATTTGCCAGCAGAGGAGACACAGAGACCCCTCCTGGTAATACATTATTTCAGAAAGATAAGTGGTGTGCGGCGTGCGTGTAAGTCTGACTTTGATATTGCAGATGTTGCCGGACTGGATCCGGTCAAGCAACACCTACTGCGCCAGCTGAAGGCCGGTGAGAGGATGCTTATGAAGGTACAGCAAGAGAGGAACAAACTCCAGGATGCCCACACCCAGCTTGGGGAAGAGCTGAAAGGTGTTCGGGCCGAGCTGTCTGGCTCCGTGAAGGAGAATTAGAGGCTTCGTCGCGGCATCTATGGTAAGTGCTTGAGCCAATTCTTTTGAAAAGAAGAGTTCGGCGAGGAAGCCTGTTGACAGAAATATGCCTTGTAGGTGCGCTCACAGGTCGTCCTGCGGAGGAAATGCCCGTTTCGACGGGTGACCAACTTCCCGAGCTGGTGCAACTGCTCGAACATGTTCGGCAGGCAATGAGTGGCGTCGTCCAGGCTCTATGGCCATCCGTCTCCCTACCCGGGGGCCTTGGAGAGCTTATGGAGAAGCTTCAGGGAGCACGGCAGCGCTTCCGCTTATGGAAGATATCGGCCTGCCGTCAAGGTGCCCGGGAGGCCTGGGCCATGGTGAAGACGTGGTACAAGAAGGCGGATCCAATCCACATGGCCGAGGTCGGACCTGTGGGGCCCGATGGGAAGGAGATCCCTGTGAGCTTAGTGTACGGCCAAGTAGAGTTGGCGCTAAGTATTCCTAGCGGATCAGAAATTAGACAGCCTGTTAGACGGGATTGAGGAGGAGTACAATCAGTCATGTTGACGATGTATTAAAAATGACATGTGAAATGCCTTCTAGCCGGATTGTAGATCGTTTGTCTTTGCCGACCTTTCCGCTTCGACCTCGGGACCCTAGAGTCCGGAGTGTGTCTGAATACCTTCTCGGTGATGACAAAACCGGGGCATGCATGGAGACCAGGCGTAGGGGTCATTTGTGCTTTATCAGACAAGTGCCAACTAGTTATGTTATATTACATGGTTAGTAAGAAACATCTTCCAGGGAGAATAGTTCCATTAAGGGTTCCTTTCCCTGCGAGGCATGCCCTAAAGTGCATGTCCGGACTGCGAAAAAAGAAGGAAAACATCTGGGGGCAGATAGATAAATATGTAAAAAATCGTCTTTCAAGTCACCGACCGAATATTCCCTTAAGAACGCTAGCTTTCGGCTTCACCCGATCGAGGTACACATCCGGTGACCCGGCAAGAATAATCGCAGAGGTGCTCCCTTTACCTCCTAGCCGAACAATCGGGAATGTAGGGGTAAGCACAGGAGCCAGGCAACCCAGCTTGGCCAAAACTTAAGTCATATCGATGCATATAATGGTGAATAAAAGGTACATGTGGAAGTTTGACACATGTGCTGGGCATGAAGCCCGAATAAGTAAGCTTCTGGTAAAGAAGCCCCCAGGTATAATGAGTGCGGATGCACATCAGGTGTGTGCGAACAATGCGCAAATAGGCCTAAAGGTCTTTTATGAAAAGGGTGAGAGAAAAGAGAGAAATGAAAAGGCGGCTGAAGTGTAAAATATGGACGGAGGAAGGAAACGAACTCTTAGTCCGGTGCTAGGCGTAAAATCTTCGGAGGCGGGCCACGTTCCATGGATTCAGCTCGAGTCGGTTGTCCAATGCATTTCTCAGACGGTATGCTCCGCTGGTCAGGGCTTGGTTGATGATCAAGGGACCCTCCCATTTGGGCTTGAGTTTGTCCTTTTTCTTGTCCGGCAGGCGTAGAACTAGTTCGCCAACGTTGTAACTTTTTGGCCCGTACTTCACTGCTTTGATATCTTCGAGCCTGCTGCTGATAGAATGCGGAACGGGCCTTTGCCACATCGCGTTCTTCCTCCAATGCGTCCAAGCTGTCTCGCCGATCCAGCTCGGCTTCTCTTTCTTCGTACATGTGCACTTGAGGTGAGTCATGAATTATGTCGCAGGGCAAAACTGCCTCGGCGCCGTATACCATAAAGAATGGTGTGAAACCGGTAGTACGGTTTGGCGTGGTCCGCAGCACCCAGAGCACGGAGTCAAGCTCCTCTACCCAGTGCGTGTTAGATTCCGTAAGGGACCGCACTAGTCTGGGCTTGATGCCGCTCATTATCAGACCATTTGCTCGCTTAACTTGACCGTTGGTTTGAGGGTGATAGACTGAAGCGTAATCGAGCTTAATGCCCATATTTTTGCACCAGAGTTTGACCTTGTCGGCGAAGTTGGTGCCGTTATCGGTGATGATGCTATGAGGGACGCCATAACGGTGTACTACCCCGGATATGAAGTCTATCACTGGTCCGGACTCTGCCGTTTTAACTGGCTTGGCCTCTATCCATTTGGTGAATTTGTCCACCATGACCAATAGGTATCTTTGCTTGTGGGTTCCCCCTTTAAGGGGTCCAACCATGTCAAGCCCCTAGACCGCGAACGGCCAGGTAATGGGTATAGTTTTGAGGGCGGTGAGTGGCATATGGTACTGATTAGCAAAGAGCTGACAACCAACGCATCTTTGGACTAAGTCCTGAGCATCTGCCCGGGCCGTCGGCCAATAAAATCCTGTACGGAAGGCCTTGCCTACAAGGGCCTGAGCTGCGGCGTGGTGTCCGCTAGTCCGGCATGAATTTCAGCCAGAAGGTTTCGCCCTTCCTCTTCAGAGATACACCTTTGAAGGACTCCGGTTGTGCTTTTCTTATAGAGTTCTCCCTCGTGGACCTTGTAGGCTTTAGATCGCCGAACTATGCAGCGGGCCTCATTTTGGTCTTCGGGAAGTTCCTGCCTAATTAAGTAGGCTAGGAATGGTTCTGTCCATGGGGCAATTACTGCCATTATTTCGTGGGCTGAAGGTGTTATTTCATCGGCTGAGCCGCCGATTATGTCAGGTTGTTCTGTGTTGGGTAGCGCGGCTTCTTCCGGGTTGTTATTTCCGGACTCCTCTTCCCATAGTACCGATGGCTTAAAGAGTCGTTCCAGGAAGATGTTTGGAGGGAAAGCGTCGCGTTTCACGCCGATGCGTGCCAATACGTCGGCTGCTTGGTTATTATCCCGGGCTACGTGGTGGAATTCGAGTCCTTCGAACTGAGCTGACATTTTTAGGACATCGTTACGATAGGCTGCCATTTTCGGATCCTTGGCATCAAAGTCTCCATTTACTTGGGATATTGCAAGGTTTGAATCCCCGCGCACCTCTAGGCGTTGAATGCCCATGGAGATTGCCATCCAGAGGCCATGTAGGAGGGCCTCTGTCGGTGTCAAAACCGGCGGATCTCGGGTAGGGGGTCCCGAACTGTGCGTCTAGGCGGATGGTAACAGGAGACAAGGGACACGATGTTTTACCCAGGTTCGGGCCCTCTTGATGGAGGTAAAACCCTACGTCCTGCTTGATTTAATATTGATGATATGGGTAGTAGAAGAGTGGATCTACCACGAGATCAAGGAGGCTAAACCCTAAAGCTAGCCTATGGTATGATTGTTGTAATGTATGTTGTGTCCTACGGACTAAAGCCCTCCGGTTTATATAGACACCAAGAAGGCTAGGGTTACATGAGTCGATTACAATGGTAGGAGATCTACATATCCGTGTCGCCAAGCTTGCCTTCTACGCCAAGGAAAGTCCCATCCGGACACGGGGCGGAGTCTTCAATCTTGTATCTTCGTAGTCTTGGAGTCCGGCGGACGATGATAGTCGGCTGTCCGGACACCCCTAGTCGAGGACTCCTCGGTAGCCCACGAACAAGGCTTCAATGGCGATAAGTCCGTAGCGCGATAATGTTCGGCATTGCAAGGCGGGTTCCTCCTTGAATAATCCAGAGAAGATCATGAACACCGGATAGTGTCCGACTCTGCAAAATAAATTCCACATTCCACCGTAGAGAATAAAATGTACACAAGTCCAATCTGGCGGCGTATTATGCGGCATGACATCACACCGCTACCAAGCCTTTACTTGAATCATTTTTATTATACCACCTCGGACGCGTTTAGCGGCGGTTTCCTGGCACGTCTGTCGAGCGAGATTGTGTTCCCCTTATTCGGGATTCTCATCAATACGGACGTGGGTAACAACGCGCCATTGATGGTGGCGCTTGGGAGATAGCGAGTTTTACCGGGCTAGTGGGGGCGCATAGTCTTCGCCGCCTATATATGGGATAAGGATTCACCTTTTCACCTACGCCTTCTTCCTCCTTTGCTTATCCATCTCCGCGCACTCGAGCTCCAGCGCCCAAGTTCGCGCATCTCGCCTCGACCTTCTCCGACCATGTCCAGAGCGAGAGGCAAATGGTTGGCCTCCATCGTTAAGGAGGAGCACATCACCAAGCTGCGCAACGCCGGATACCTTTCCGGCGACATCGCGCATCGGCTGCCTGACGAGGGGCAGCTCATACCCACCCCCTGGCCCCATGAGAGGGTTGTTTTCCTCCCCCACTTCCTCCACGGACTGGGCTTTCCACTTCACCCTATTGTCCGGGGGCTCATGTTCTACTACGGCCTGGATTTCCACGATCTGGCGCCGAACTTCATCCTCAACATCTCGGCGTTTATCGTCGTGTGCGAGGCCTTCCTCTGCATCCAGCCCCACTTCGGCCTGTGGCTCAAGACCTTCAACGTCAAGGCGAAGGTTGTGAAGAACACATAAGCGGAATCTTGGAGGCGCCATGTTGGGCAAGATGCCCAACGTTCTTTGGTTGAAGGGGCCTTCGTGGACTCCGTCAAGGGTGTGTCACCGGGTGGTTCTATATCACGAGCAGCGACCACTGAGTGGCGGCAGCCCCGAGTTTAGATCTGGTATCCCCACGCAGCTCACCTCCTGGAAAGAGAAGGGCTTGTTGTGGGGTAATCCGAAGGAGCTGACGGGACTCCGAGCCCGTATCCAGAAGCTGGTGAACAAGAAGCTCAGGCTGGTTAACGTGGTCCAAGTCATGCTCGTCCGCCGGATTCTCCCATGCCACGAATGGGCATTCAGTCTGTGGGAGATCAATCCGGAATAGCACCAGGCGCTGAGTGGGCTCTTCGACACATCGTACGAAGGCGCCTGGAGGGTGATGTTCAAGGGCGCCGAAGCCCCCGCATCCGCGACGGAAGATCGCGGATTTCACTCGCAGCGTCCAGCTGACGAGGTAAGTGATTCTACCCCTTTACGGGGCACTTGTTAATAGTTCGACCCTAAGCGGGTTTTAATCTCCCTTTTCCTTTGAAAGGAATGGATAAAGAAGGCCGAGCAGCTCATCTGCCCGGCTCCCATGCCAGAAGACCCAGTGGACGCCCGTCTGGCGGGGTTGTTGATTCCGGCACCGCACGTGGTGCCAGAGAAGAAGGCCAAGAAGGTGGCCACGGGCACTCGAAAGAGTTCCCGTTTTCAGGTGTTCGACGACTCGGTAGTTCCTCCCGAAGCGAGGAGGAGGAAGAAGACTCTCTCCCGGAGGAGGGAGAGAGAAAGAGGAAGGCTTCCCCAACAGGGGAGGCCGAAGGGTCCAAGAGGGGAAGAATTATTCCCCCGGATAGCTCCGCCAACACCAATGTTGGCAAAGAAGAGTGACCCTCGAGGGCCAGGCCTCAGGCGAGATCGTAAGTATCCGGATGCTTGAATCATCTGAAATTTCTTTCGTGCCACATAATGCCTTTCTAATGCTGCATACTGCCTATAGTCCGGCCGACGATGATCTCCCTGCTTCATCGAGCGGGTCGTTGGCGGCGTCGGATGTGGAGTCCATCCCGACTGCCTCCACCCCTCGCGCCGACGAGGACGCTGAGGTGGGATCGGAAAGGACCCATCGGAGGAGGCCGGGCGCCGCAAGGCAGCCTCTGGACTATCTTGCCGGACTCTGCGGAACCTGCGGTGGTTCGAGTCAGCAAAGCGCCCTTCGCATAAGAAGGACAAGACCATGACACCAGCGGCCCCGTCCAACGGGCGCCGGACAACTTGTTGGGCGCTCAAAGCGCTTCCATCGAGGAAGAACACCGCACTGTTATGAGTGCGGTGATTGAAAGTCAGCTCACCAAGAGCGGGCTGACCGAAGCCTGCAGTAGCCATTTAACAGGCTTTGAGATAAGAAGTTAAAATTGTGTAATGTAATACCGCATAGACAGTAGCCCCCGATGCTCGGTTCGGTGTTCGGAAAGAAAAGCCGGATGAGGATCTAAAAAGATATTCGCAGGTTGCTAATAAATTATGTCAATATGGGTTTGCAGGCTGTACTGCTGACCTCTGCCGCTCTGACTGCGGAGGTTGGTACATTAAAGTAAGATCTCGGCGATCCGGCGAGAGCTCGGCCATGCCAAGAGGCAGCTCGAGGACAAAGAAGGTGAGTAGCACCACTTTGAATTGTTACCTTCTGAGAAAAGGATTTTGGTTGCAATAAAATTAACAAGGATAATATGGGTATTGCGGGGCCTGGCGAGGTGGCAGCCACGAAGGCGGTATGTCGTGACGAGCAGCGGCCTTGACATGAGGCAGAGCGAGAAAAGCAGGAGGCACAGGTGGCGGAAATGCGGCAAAGCTCCAGGCTCTCATGGAGAAACATGAGAGCTTGGGCGTGACTCAAGACTCGAGAGTCGAGCTTGCCTTGGCTCTCAAAAGTGCCAAGTCCACCAAGGCCGAGGCCGTAAGGCCCTTGGGAGGTTGAAGATGTAAAGAAGATAGCGGCGGGTAAGGCATTTTTCATGCAAAGCAAGCATGTTAATGTAAACTACGACACTTACCGCATTAGAGCTCTCGAGGCGTTTGCGATCTGCGCGTAGTGTATCGATGCGCCGCATTTTACGTGGCGAGGAGGGACCTCAGCGGAGAAGGTCTTTTGGTATCAATCTGGCTGAGGCCGGCCATCCGGTGCCCCAAGCGACCAGTGAAGCAGCTGGCGAACTCCTAAGGTAGCCGAGGAGGCCATGAAGGGCCTTATAGTCGGTTGTGGCTGGGACAGGCCATGCACAGGAGCTACTTCGGCCTCGTCGCGGCTGGTGGATCGTGCCCTGGGTGGATGTCATCAAGCGCTCCGCTTGTATTGAAGGTGCTCGTCGGGCCCTTGCCCGCACAAAGGTGCTGCTAGGGCAGGCTGGATCTTGGAGCTTCTCAGCGACCCACCGCCACCGGCAAGGAGTATCATCGCCGAAATGTATTATAGAACTGTCTGAAGGAGCCCACGATATTGCGGATGAATGCCCCGAGATGTAATTTTTGAGTAAACTTCGCTATGTATTATCTGTGCGCTGAAAACTTTGTTCATATGCGCTTTAAGCAACGCTTGTTTAATTTAAAATATTACCTTTGTGCGGCCGTTTATAAAATCTGAGAGATGGCAAGTCGTTGGCTTCATCCCCGAGCATGAAGTCTTTGGGGTGTTAGGGATAAACTTGAGCACTCTTGTTCCCATTTTTGGGTCCATCCAGGGAGGCGCTCAACACAACGAACAAGGCAACTGGACTTATAATGCTTGAACACTCTCACTTAGCCATAGAATTCTATAATTTCAAATTTTGGCGAAGCCCCTAGTATTCGTTAGACCGAATTCGGGGCGCTATCCATGCCTTCATCGGACATTATCCGGAACTCCGCTCGAAGCGGCGTGAGTCTTTAAGGACCCGAAAAGACCTCTCAAACAGCGACCAGTCTCTCGCCTTATCATGCCGGTCAGTTTTAGCTTTCTCCACTGAGGCGCTCGCCCGGCTCAACAGGGGCGCAATCGTAGTGGTTCTCCCAGTGCCACCTTAGCCGACGAGCGGGCGTAAGGCACCAAAAGCGTGGGGCAGGGCAAACCCAACTATTGACCCAAGACATGATTCGGAGCCGATTCATATAATGCTATAAGTTAGGGGTGCCGCACATGTGAAAGTGTTCGGACTTATCACACCATAATGTGGGGAACATAAGCCCCTGGTGTATTAGGCCGTACCAAAATATATGGGTGCAAGATGTCATGTAATGAACATATATATGTAATAACCGGCAAAAAATTGATGCATCGTTTATTAAAGGAAGTCTGCTATGAGTGCGGACTGATACAAATAGTGCGGTAAGCAAGGGATTTGTACTAATTAAACATGTCCCCCTCGAGGGATGAGCTGCGGACTTGGTGTATATAATCAAATTTAATGCTCGTAATGGAGACCACCTGAGTGTTCGTCGCAGTTTTCTTTCTTCCCTGGCTGTTGCATCGTGAGTTGGCGGAGTTCACCGCAGGACAGGGGCCTCAGTTAGCGAGTCCTATGTATACAAAGAAGGAAAATAATAATAAAAAAAGTGACACACTTGCGAGCCTGGTGTGGTCGAGCCGCCTCTGGTCTATTGTGGTCGTGCCCTTCCCTCGCCCATGGTATCTCCAAAGCGTAATGATGTCTGCGGAGGTTGTTCTTGCGATCATGCGAGGGCTGGGGTGGGGACGCATTACTTCTGCGATGCTTGGATCGTGCCAGTGGTCTTCGTTGATGTTGCTCCGGCGCGCTTGGCTGTATCCGGCCGTTTAACGGCCGGACTTCGAAATTGCCTTAAAAGGCTGCTCAGTACTTACGCGAGAGCATTGTATGTTCCTCCGTTCGGGCGAGTGTTCCGTATTTCCGTTGACCATGATGACTCCACGAGGGCCTGGCATCTTGAGCTTGAGGTATGCGTGTCACGGCACCGCGTTGAACTTTGCAAGCGCGGTTCGTCCGGCGAGCGTGATAGCCGCTGCGAATGGGACTATATTGAAGATTAACTCCTCGCTCGGAAATTATCCGAGGATCCGAAGACCACTTCGGTGTGGTGAGCACTGTACAATTGGCTTCCACCTGGTATGACACCTTTAAAGGTTGTCTTTGTAGGTTTAATCCTTGAGGGTTCTATGCCCATTTTGCGCCTTGTATCTGATAAAGCAGGTTCAGAGCTGCCGCGCCGTCCATCGGGACTCTCGTGGTCGAATCCATCGGCGATTGGGTCTAGAACCAATGCGGCGCGAATCCGCCATGGCGTATGCTGGTCGTATGGTCTCTTCGATCGAAGGTGATCAGACAAGAGGACCATGGATTGAACTTCGGGGCGACTGGCTCCATCGCATATACGTCCCTTAGTGCATGCTTCCGCTCCCTCTTGGGTATATGGGTTGCGTAAATCATGTTCACCGTCCGCACTTGTGGGGGGAAACCCTTCTGTCCTCTATTGTTCGGCGGTCGGGTCTCTTCCTCGTCATCGCTGTTTAGCCCCTTGTCATTGTTTTCGGCAATTAACTTGCCTGCCTGCTTGAACACCCAGCAATCTCTGTTGGTGTGATTAGCTGGCTTTTCAGGGGTGCCATGTATCTGGCATAAGCGGTCGAGTATTCGGTCCAAATTGGATGGACCCGGAGTGGTTCTTTTGAATGGCTTCTTCCATTGACCGGGTTTAGAGCCTCGGAATCCGGCGTTGACCGCCGTATCCTCCTTGTCATCGCTGTTAATGCGGCGTTTATTTTTGCTTCGACGCGACCTGCCATTGCGGTCCTTAGTATCCGGACTGCCAGAATTTTTTTGAGGTTGTTGCTGCGAGCTAGCCAGCTATCCTCTCCCGCATAAGCGGGTCATTAATGATGTGAGGGCTGCCATGGATTTGGCTTTTCTGTCCTGTGCGGGCTAGCCACTTTCGTCGCGGATGTTATGTTTGAAGGCTGCGAGGGCCTCTGCATCCGGACGGTCGGCGATTTGGTTTTCTTTGTCAAGAACCATGTCCGAATTGTCCGCGATTAAATCGTCTGGCTGTTGAATTATGTGGCTTAGGTCATCGGCGTCGGTGGCACTTTTGCGCGTGCTCCCAAATTGTCGAGAATGCGGCTTCCGGGTCTTCCAACACCCAATTGACTCTGCGGGCAAGCTGTTAAGCCAATGCCGAGCTGGTCCTTTAAGCTTGAGTAGGAGATACTTGATGGCATGGAGATCGTCGCCGCGGGCCATATGGATGTGAAGGAGATAATCTTCGATCCAAACCGTGGGGTCTATTGTTCCATCGTAGGATTCGATGTTTACGGGTTTAAACCCTTCAGGGATTTGATGATCCATTACTTCGTCAGTGAAGCATAGTGGGTGTGTGGCGCCTCTATATTGAGCAATATCACGACGCAGCTCGAGAGGCGTTATGCTGCTGTGTTCGGCCCGGCGGGGTTATTGTATCGGCGCGGCGGTATTAAATCCTGGTCATGGGCGCCCTCGTGATCCGTAGATGGATCTGGATTGCCTTGCTTTGTCCTCAATACGTCTACAAGTCCGTAGCGTTCCCTCTTGGCCGTACTTTTGGAAGCGATGCGAGTGCGGTCTTAGTGGAGGGCCTAGATGCCTCTCTGTCGCGACCACGGGGTGGTCGGTCTGCCGTATCGTGCGCTGGTGATGAAGGTATGTATGCTTCCTCCTCTAATCGGGGAGCAATTTGCATCTTAGGTAGCTTTTGGAGGGGCATTGAGTTTATACTCTTAGCATGAGGACCTCGGTCCATCGATCGGCCAACAGGCCCTGATCAACGAAGCTGCTTGTTGCTTTTTCTTAAGGCTATTTGCCGTGGAGATAAGCCTGCGTTTGAAGCGCTCTTGTTCGGCGGGATCCTCGGGCACGGCAATTAAATGCGTCGTTGAGGCTTGCCTCGTCTTGGAGGAGGTATATAGTTATAATCCTCGACCTCTTAATCGCCGCCCTCTCGTGAGGGCTTGCTTCTTCATCCTCTGCGCCGAGTCTTCTTTGGAGGGATTATCTTCGACACTTTAAGGGTATTATTATCTCTGTGCGGAATCTCCATTCTTCTTTGTGGCGGGATTTAAGCGGCGCTTGGCCGCCTTGGCGCTTGGGTTGTTTCTTTAAGGAATCTGCCTCCGCTGCTTCTTTGCCGTCCCCATCTTTTGGGGTGTCCACCATGTATATATCGTATGGCGAGGTGGTCTTCGGTGCCTGTGGCGCTGGTTCTGTCGTCTCGGCATCGTCGTCCATAAGCGTCGATGTCTTGGTCGTCGTAGTCTAACATGTCGGTTAGATAAATCGGCGATGGCTACAAGTGGGTGGTGAGTGGGCTCTGAATTTCTTCGTCGTCTGTATCCCAACCATCCTGGCCATAATCCGGCCAGGACTCTCCGGGCAGCGAGAGATGCTTTAGCGAATTTAGGATGTCGCCAAAGGGCGAGTGTTGGAAGATGTCCGCGACGGTGAATTCCATAACCGGCGCCCAATCAGATTCGATTGGTGGGGGCGTGGGAGGTTGGTCCGGCAAGGAGTCGGCACCTCGAGTCCACGAGCTTCACGAGGACAAGGTTAGTGTTCGCTCCATCGCCATGGAAGTTAAAGCCCCGGTGGTGTCCATCCACATCCTCGTCTGGCGTCGGCTCGGGCTAAGGGCGGAGCAGATCGTGTCTGACCACCAAAGCGCTGTTGGTGACGAGCTAGATCATGCCCATCGTAATGATCTTGGCGGCGCTTGGCTGTGGCTCGAGCCCGTCGAAGATCAAGTCCCAGCGGATGTCGGCCGTGAAGTTTAGGCTTCGAATCTGACGATGGCGGGGCGTAGCTTCGATCTGCTCGGATGGCCAAGTGAATTAGCCCTGATCACGAACCGGGGAAAAAAGTCTCACCACGGACAGCGTTGTTGATTGAAGATGCCATCGAGCCTATCGGTGGCGACGGAGGAACTCTCAATGAAAGCACCAATGTCGGTGTCAAAACCGGCGGATCTCGGATAGGGGTCCCGAGCTGTCGTCTAGGCGGATGGTAACAGGAGACAAGGGACACGATGTTTTACCCAGGTTCGGGCCCTCTTGATGGAGGTAAAACCCTACGTCCTGCTTGATTTAATATTGATGATATGGGTAGTAGAAGAGTGGATCTACCACGAGATCAAGGAGGCTAAACCCTAAAGCTAGCCTATGGTATGATTGTTGTAATGTATGTTGTGTCCTACGGACTAAAGCCCTCCGGTTTATATAGACACCGGAGAAGGCTAGGGTTACAGTCGGTTACAATGGTAGGAGATCTACATATCCGTATCGCCAAGGCTTGCCTTCCACGCCAAGGAAAGTCCCATCCGGACACGGGACGGAGTCTTCAATCTTGTATCTTCGTAGTCTTGGAGTCCGGCGGACGATGATAGTCCGGCTGTCCGGACACCCCCTAGTCCAGGACTCCCTCAGCCTCGTATTCGGCTGCATTGTTGGAGTCCGTGTACATTATCTGAAGTACGTATTGGACTGTATCCCCGGTTGGGGACGTCAATACGACGCCAGCCCCCAAGCCGGCCAACATTTTGGAGCCGTCGAAATGCATAATCCAATTGGAGTATGCACCGTACTTTTTAGGGAGTTCGGCTTCAGTCCATTCAGCGAGAAAGTCAGCCAAGACTTGCGACTTTATGGCTCGCCGAGGTTCGTAAGTTATATCGAATGGTAAGAGCTCAATCGCCCATTTTGCAATCCTGCCCGTCGCGTCGCGGTTGTTTATAATGTCGTTAGGGGCACTTCGGAGGCCACTATTATCGAACACTCTTGAAAGTAGTGTCGAGCTTCGGGATGCCATGAACACGCGTCGCTATCTTTTGATAGTGTAGGTAGCAGGGACTTGCGGGGGTTAAGACGATGAATCGTAGTACCTGGTTTTTGAAGAAATTTATGCCCATACGTGTCTCGTTCGATGGCGAACACGGCGCTTAAACTTGATGTGTTGCGCGATATATAACAACATTGGTTACGCCCGGGTTAGGCGCGGCGAGCAGTTGTTGCCAATATGGCTATTATTTCTTGAGTCCGCGGTGGCAGCATCCATCCACTCGAAGTGTTGGTCTTTGAGGAGGCGATAGAGGGCAATGCCTTTTCTCCCAAATGGGAGATGAAGCGGCTTAAACGCCCGCATCGATCAATTTTGTATTTGTTTGAGGTCTTTTGGAATATCCAGCTGTGTGAGCTTCGGATCTTGGCTGGGTTTGCTTCAATTCCTCTCTGGATACGATGAAGCCCAAGAGCTTTCGGTGATGCGCCAGCATTTTTCAGGATTCACTTGATGTCATATGCTCGGAGGTTGTCGAATGTGAGACTCAAATCTTCTACTAAAGTTTCGGCGTGTTTGGTTTTGATGACTCGTCGTCTCGTATGCCTCTCTGATTTTGCCGATCTGGGTAGCGGACATGTCCAAATCATGCGCTGATATATTTGCGCGGCGTTTTTGAGTCGAAGGGCATCGTGTTGAAGCGAGAATGGTCCATGTGGAGTAATGAATGCCGTTGCGGCTTGGTCGCCTCCGCCATCTTAATTTGATGGTAGCGAGTATCGTCAAGGAAGCACAATGAATCGTGCCTGCGGTAGCATCGATTATTTAATCGATCTTGGGGAAGGAAGGATCCTTTAGGCAGGCCTTGTTGAGTCTTTAAAATCGACACATAGGCGCGAGATTTATCCTTCTTTGGTACCATTACCGGGTTTGCTAGCGGTCCGGATGTTTGATGTCTCTGATGAATCCGGCTTCGATGGTTTGGCTAGCTCCTCTCCCATTACTGTCTTTTGGGTTGGGAAAATCGCGAAGAGCTGTATGGTGGCTTGAATCCTTTAGGATGTTGAGGCTGTGTTACGCTTGTCTGCGTGGGATTCTGGCATATCTGAAGGGTGCCAGGCAAAGATGTCCCAATTTTCCCAAGGAATTCTCATAGTGCGGCGTCTACATCAGGGTTTAACTGTGCCCCGATGGAGGCCATCTTTGTTGGGTCTGTTGGATGGACCTGGAACTTGACTACTTAGTCAGCTGGTTTAAAGGAGGTGGACATGGATCTCTTATCGAGTATCACATCGTCCCTATTCACCGTAGAGCGTAGCACAGTGAGTTCCTCTGCCGCTAGGGCTTCAGATAGTGCCTCTAGGGCTAATGCGGCTGTTTTGTTTTCGGCGCGAAGTGCTGTGTCCGGATCACTAACGAGGGTGATTATTCCGCTGGGCCCGGGCATCTTAAGCTCCATGTACCCATAATGGGGTATGGCTTGAAAAATTGTGAATGCCTCCTATCCTAATATAGCATGATATCCACTGCTGAACGGGGCCACTTGGAACGTGACCTCTTCGGACCTGTAATTGTCCGGTGAGCCGAACACCACATCAAGTGTGATTTTTCCGGTGCAGCGCGCTTCCCGGCTAATGATTATTCCTCTGAAGGTTGTGCTGCTTCGCTCAATGCGGCTCGGTCTATTTCCATTTTTGAAGAGTTTCCTCGTAGATGAGGTTTAATCCGCTGCCGCCATCCATGAGTACCTTGGTAAGGCGAAAGCCGTCCACTATCGGACTGAGGACCAATGCAGCTGGTGCTCGGGCTATTCGGAATTTAGGTTCGTCGCTGGCGTTGAAGGTGATGGCCATGTTGCTCCATGGATTTGTTGTTGCTACTTGGTAGACTTTGGCGAGGCTGCGGATTGTTCGTTTCCGCATATTATTTGATGCGAAAGTCTCGAAGACTGTTGACACTGTACTGGTACTGTTGGAGTGGATCCCCGGGGCTAGAAGCTCTTCGCCACTTTTGGCCACCTGCCGTAGTATCCAACATGCTCGAAGGCTGTGTGTTGGAGTGGCATATACATCTTGTGAATTTCTGAGTCTGCTGAGCCATCTCTCGATGCGGATCCGTGCCCTTTATGGGGTTTTGCTTTTTGGTTTTTATACGGTGCACGAGTGTGATGCACCCTTTTGTTTGGACTAGGGTTGTATTGGGGCGGATTGTCCCAAAACTTAGTTTGGTTTTCGAAACTCTCCATCGCCTGATACTTTCGTACAATGGGCCTTGGTCGTGAGCGTGTAATTTAGCGACAACTGATGGCATTCAAGATTCCCTCGTCCGTGCAATTATTGCAGAAAAATTGAAGTGCGTTTTCCTCACAGCAGTCCTTTATCCTGTCCATAACCGGGAGGAATATAGCCCGATAATGATGTCTTTGTTTGGCGGGCTCTTGCGGTTTGAGATAGATCGCATATATGCGGGTGGGTGGGTGGAATTAAGTTGGAACCCTACCCATCTCGAGGCTCAAGGGCGAAAGTTTCGAATTTGGAAGCTTGGATTGCTGGGCGTTGTCCAGCGAGTCAGGTCGATGCGACTTTAGGTTCGATGCTTGATCGATGTCCGTTCCTCCGCGGGAATCCGGCATGGAGGGTTCGGGAATCCGGACATGACTAGTTTTCAATACGGAAGAAGATTCGCCGCGTCGTTCCTCTACCACCGTGACGTGGTGGGTAACCTGGGAAGAGTTAATCTCTCTCACATCGGTTTTAAGCCCAATCTGATTGTAGTCATAGCGACTCGCGAAGCGGCGATCACGATCAAGAGCTCGTTCTGGACGAAGCTCTATTGGATCCAGCTGCTCGGCGAATTCGAGTTAGCGTGAAGATTGCTTTTGATGACCCGAGAGGTCGTCGTTGAAGCGATGGCGAACAAGCGGTCATAAGAAAACCACCTAGCGGATAAGCAGCGTGCCAAAGCTCCTTTAGTGATAGTTCCGTCTTTAAAAGGCGGGAAGAGGCATCCTTCCTATCGGTGGCGGCACGAGAGGAACTCTCAATAAAGCACCAATATCGGTGTCAAAACGGCGGATCTCGGGTAGGGTGTCCCGAACTGTGCATCTAGGCGGATGGTAACGAGACAAGGGACACGATGTTTTACCCGAGTTGGGCCCTCTCGATGGAGGTAAACCCTACTCTGCTTGATTGATATTGATGATATGGGTAGTACAAGAGTGGATCTACCACGAGATCAAAGAGGCTAAACCCGAGAAGCTAGCCTATGGTATGATTGTTGTAATGGTTGTGTGTCCTACGGACTAAAACCCTCCAGTTTATATAGACACCGGAGAGGGCTAGGGTTACACAGAGTCGGTTACAATGGTAGGAGATCTACATATCCGTATCGCCAAGCTTGCCTTCCACGCCAAGGAAAGTCCCATCCGGACACGGGATGAAGTCTTCAATCTTGTATCTTCATAGTCTTGGAGTCCGGCCGATGATGATAGTCCGGCTATCCGGACACCCCCTAGTCAAGGACTCCCTCAACATCCAACATCCAGGTCGTGTCATGCAAGAAAATGGTGTGCTAGTTGAAGCCACGTGATGTGCATCTTCGGTTAAACTATAAATAGAATCTTACTCTTGAGTAACTCCAAAAGAGGCCATCGAAGATTTATTGGATTTGTTTTTCATCACCAGCATGTCGAGGTGAAAGATGTGCAGGTTCAGTGGGTCGTTGAGGGAGTCCTGGACTAGGGGGTGTCCGGATAGCCGAACTATCATCATCGGCCGGACTCCAAGACTATGAAGATACAAGATTGAAGACTTCGTCCCGTGTCCGGATGGGACTTTCCTTGGCGTGGAAGGCAAGCTTGGCAATATGGATATGTAGATCTCCTACCATTATGGCGACAGTAACTAGCCCTCTCCGGTGTCTATATAAACCGGAGGTTTTAGTCCATAGGGGCGAACAACAATCATACCATTGGCTAGCTTCTTGGGTTTAGCCTCCTTGATCTCGTGGTAGATCCACTCTTGTACTACCCATATCATCAATAGCAATCAAGCAGAGTAGGTTTTACCTCCATCGAGAGGGCCCGAACTCGGTAAAACATCGTGTCCCTTGTCTCGTTACCATCCGCCTAGACGCACAGTTCGGGACCCCCTACCCGAGATCCGCCGGTTCTGACACCGACATTGGTGCTTTCATTGAGACTTCCTCTGTCTCGTCGCTTATAGGCCCGATGGTTCCTTCGATCATCAACAACGCCGCGGTCCAGGGTGAGACTTTGCTCCCCGGATAGATCTTTGCATTCGGCGGCTTTGCACTGCGGGCCAATTCGCAGCCCATCAGGTAGATCGAAGCTCGCCCGGCCATCGTGTCAGATTTGGAAGTTTGGACTTCACGGCCGACATCCGAGGACTTGATCTTGGCGGATTGAGCCACAGCCGGCGTGCCGCCTTTGTCGCGATGGGCATGATTTAGCTCTGCCGCGGACGGTGCCTGGAGGCTGCACAAGGTCGCTCCGACCCTTAATTGGAACCGACTCGCGGATCGAGATTGGTGGCTGAACACGCCTCGGGGCTGCTACCTCTGGGCGATAGAGCGAATCGACCCTGTCCTTGTGAAGCTCGTGACTCCGAGGTGCGGATTCCTCGCTGGACTCCGAACCTCCGCGCCCTGCCAATCGAATCCGATTGGGCGCCGATCATGGAGTTCATCGCTGCGGACATCTTTCAGGCTTTTCGCATTTGGCGACATCCTAAATTAAGCTAAAGTATCTCTCTTTATCGAGAGAGCCTGGCCAAACTACGGTTAGGGGCGGTTGGGATGCAGACAGCGAAGAAATTCAAAGCCCACCCACCACCCACTTCGTAGCCACTGTCGACGACCTAACCAACATGCTAGACTTCGACTCCGAAGACATCAACGGTATGGACGACGATGCCGGAGACGACCAAGAACCAGCGCCCACAAGGCACTGGAAAACCACCTCAACTCATGATGTATACATGGTGGATACACCAAAAGGAAGCGATAACGAGGAACAACGGGACGCGGCCCCCGAAAAACAGCCAAAACGGTGACGCAAGCGCCGCCCGAAGTCCCGCCTTGACAACAACAGCATCCATACAGACCCAGCCGTAGAGCAGGGCGAACCAGTGGATGATGAACATGCGACCAAGCAACCGTCCGAACAGGATGAATTGGACGAGCAACCCATCCCCGGCGAAAACAACAGTCCAGATGATCTCACGCGGACACATCACGGAGCACAAGAACCTCCACAAAAGGCTCGTCGCCCTTGCAAGAAGTTTGAAGAAAGCGAAGCGGAAGCTCAAAACAGCGGAGGCGTACTCGAGAATGAGATGGAGCAAAATACTCAAGACCCATGAACAAATCTGGCGATAGTCACCAAGCAAGAAACTACCGAAGCGCAAGATGTTGCCTGAATTTGTGAGGAGGCCGTAAAACCCCATAGTCAAAAAACAAAGAGGCGCTGGTCGGATAGGCGACCAGATGACAAGCTAAGAACAGCAAGCGGCGCCGCACACAAGCCGGCACACGATCCATATAAGGATCCTCGCAAAAAGGATGGCCCGGTCAGGTCCATCTATGGGCCAAGAAAGAAGGCTCCAGGAAGCAACACAACACGTCGAGTGTTCGAAAATAATGGGACACCTAAATACAGGGGCGCCGCACACCCCCTATGTTTCACCGATGAGGTACTAGATCATGAATTCCAGCAGGATTCAAGCCTGTAAACATAGAGGCATACGACGGAACAACAGACCCCGGAGTCTGCATTGAGGATTATATCCTACACATACATATGGCCAGAGGAGATGATCTCCATGCCATAAAATACCTACCCCTAAAGCTCAAAGGGCCAGCTCGGCATTGGCTCAAGAGCCTCCCAGAAAATACAATTGGAAGTTGGGAAGAGCTCGAGGATGTGTTTCGAGCAAATTTCCAGGGGACCTATGTCCGCCCTCCGGATGCAGACGATCTAAGTCACATAACTCAACAGCCCGGAGAGTCAGCCCGCAAATTCTGGAACAGGTTCCTCACCAAAAAGAACCAAATAGTCGATTGTCGGACGCCGAGCCTTAGCAGCCTTCAAACATAACGTCCAGGGCAGAATGGCTCGCCAGACACCTAGGCCAGGAAAAGCCAAGGACAATGGCAGCTAACAAGCCTCATGACCGCTTTTGCGGGGAAGACAGTGGCTGCCAAGATGCACGATACCAGCGACCGAGTACATCCGAGGTCGGGGATGGAAATGGGAAACCACGGCGCGGAAAAAGATCAGCGCGGACTAAGAAAAATGGCCCAAAAACACGGGCGGTCAGCCTTGGTTCAAAAGCTCTCGGCCAAATAACAAAACACTACCTCTTAAGGACAACAGTGACGAGCTATCAAACCTAAACAAAATCTTGGACAGGATATGTCAAATCCACAGTACCCCCGGGAAGCCTGCAAACCATACACACAGAGATTGTTGGGTCTTCAAGTAGTCCGACCGACTTAACGCCAAACACAAGGGGCTCGACACACCAAGCGAAAACGATGATGAACCCCACAAGCAGAGCGCCGGAAAACAGAAGACTTTCCCACAAGAAGTCAAAACAATGAACTCACTTCATGTGATAACACGGAAAAATAGCATGGCACCTACTAAAATCTGCAGCGCCCTTACGGTCCACCCAGTGAGTCCGAAATTGGATGTCAAAACCAATTACTTTTCGACCATCGGGATTACTCGAGTATTAACCCACGGGGAGGGACCGCTTTGATATTGGATCCTATAATCGACGGACTACAATTTACACAAGTCCTAATGGATGGCGGCGATGATATAAACCTGCTATACCCGGGGACACAATCCATGAGAATGGGGATAGACCCTACCAAAATTCACCATAGCAGCACTTCCTTTAAAGGAGTGGCCTTGAGCTCTTATGCTAATTATGCGGGTCCCTTACTACTAGAAGTTGTGTTGGTTCATCCGACAACTTCCGTCATGAAAAGCTAATCTTCCATATCGCCCCATTTAAAAGTAGCCATCAAGCACTATTGGGGCGCGGAGCTTTCGCCGCTTTAATGCAATACCGCATTCTGCGTCTCTTACACTTAAAATGCCGGTCCACGGCATCATCTCATTAAAGGTAACCCGAGTGTTCCTCGACCACGGAACAACGTGAGACTGCCTTGACAGCCACACACTAATCCGGCCTTGCTGATCAAAGCCCCTAAAACAGGTCATTCAAACCCCGGACACGGGTAGGCGAGTCCGGCATAAATAAACAAGGGGCTTACTAGCCGCATACCCCTTTACAAGGGGCTGCATATGAACAATGAGATCAATAAAGCTCAACTTCATTCATCTTTTAAATCATATTCTGTTTTAAATACATTTTTGCACGATATTTTTGAAAATAAGTTCTTCTCTTTTCAGGATGAACAACGTGCTACACCGTCGAGTACAACACAATGGAACCGGTATGAGGCGTGCAGCGAGGACCCGTTGCAAGGATTCTTTTCAGATTAAGACCTGCGAAAACCTTTTTTTGTCTCTTGTTGATACATCCCGGTTTCCTACAATAACCGAGGCGGAGGCTGGCGTTTTGGCATCGTCCGCGTCAGAAGAGTTCGCGCGTACCTGGACACTAGGGGCTTAGGGCATCGTTCTGCCCGTCTTCATAAAGACTGAATACCTCAGGGAGTGTTCGGCGTCTCGAGTTAGGCCTTATATGCATCAGCTCCGAATCATGTCTTTGGTCAAATGTTGGGTTTGCCAGGCTCCTGTGTTTTGCTGCCTTACATTCCGTTTTATCGGCTAACGCGACACCAGGAGAACTACTACGATTGTGCCCCGGTTCAGCCTGGCGAGCACCTCAGTAGAGAAAGCCGGAAACTGACTATCATGATATAGCGAGAGACTGGTCAACCACTCGATCGACTACCCGAATGTCTAGAATTCCTCCGCTTTGATGAAGGACCGTTTCCCGGTCAGGCACACACACGCCCCAAATTCGGAGAGCGCGGTGCCCCTAGGTGCTATATCGTAGCCCCATCTTCGAACTCCTATGGCTAAGTGAAAGTGATAAAGCATTATAGTCCGGTTGCCTAGTTTGCTACGCTACCACCTCCTTCACAGGACCAAGACGTTGGATTAAGTGTGAAAATCGCTTTTTGCAAACACCCCGCACCATGTGCGTGGGGCTGGCCAAGACTGCCATCTTTCGGGTTATATATACATATACATTAACGGACGCACAGGAGATATTTCAATACTTGAACACACAAGTATAAAAAGCCCTTATATTATAAATATGGTTTTACAACTCATACATATCATTTGAACATAACGTTTTTCGAGCACTACGACTCTATTAAACGAGCGCCCTGCAGGACTTCCCCAAAATAGTGCTCGGCGGGTAATCGGCTTCTGTCCGAATCCCGGGATGCAACATTGGTGGCGTCCATCTCTGCCCAGCATGTTTTGACACGGGCGAGAGCCATCCGTGCACCCTCTATGCATACCGACCGCTTCATCGCCTTGATATGCGGCACCGCATCAAGGAATTGCTGCACTAAGCCAAAATAACTATTCGGCTTGGGCCTTCCCGGCCACAGATGAGCCATGACATCCTTCATGGCAAGTCCGGACAACCTATTCAGCTCAGCCCACTCAGCCAACCAATCGGTTAACGGAAGTGGACGCTCCGGACTATGGAATTGAGACCAGAAAAGCTCTTCCATTTCGTGATCCTTTTGCCTTCGGAAGTGCACAACTGCGTCCGCCGCAGTCGCCGCCAATTTCAGATAAGGATCCTCTGCACCCCTGGCCCCAGCTGAGCATGCCGGATCCGTGAACTTCCTACGCAGCGAAAAGGGCTTTCCGGCCGCAATGTCTCCGTCTGGCGCAGCTCCTCCTTTATAGCCCTCATTGCGAGCAGGCATCCTTGGCCGGCGGTGGCCTTCTTGAGTCCTCTTGCCCTTCGGCGTTCTCTTTCAAGAACCTCATAGCGGTCGGTAGCATCCTTGACTTCACGGCCATTCCAGCCACCTCCTCCTGCTTGGCGGTGAGCAGCCTTTTCGGCTTTTAGCTCTTGGCTGCCTTGAGGCAACCGCATCACTCTTTACGGCTTGCTCCTTGGCTCGAGCAAGCTCGCGAAAGGTCCTCCATAGCGGCGCCATCTACATCAAAGCATATCGTTGTAAGGCATGGGCATCAGCTCCCTTACCGGTGACGCGGAGAAACCACCTACCTTGTGACTCGTCAAGTCTTTTATTGACGGTAGCGATGTCGCATCCATAGCGTCGAGTTGTCGCTTCAGTTCGGCAACTCTATCAGTCCGGCTGGCCACTGAACGTTCCGCCACCTGAATAGGAAGGGCGACATCTTATAACTAAGATTATGATCCTCCGCACGTTGTCGCTTTCGACAACATACCGAGTCTCAGGGGCTATTATCTATACAGGGCGCACTCTATGTGCAAAACTGTCAAAAGGTATGTCATTTTTACGCACCTCAAACCCCGTCAGCAAACTTCCGATGGCCTCATGCAACCCGCTCTTAGCGGATGAAATCCTTTCAAACACCATACTCATTAATGTACGGTGATCTTCTGAGATAGACGCCCTCTCGAGCAGATCCTTCAGCTCCTCCGGCCGTACACCAGTTGGTGCCAAACTCTCCGGCCCCGCCGGATTCAGAAGACCATCACGGCGACACCTCGAGTCGTCGCCCGCTGACGGCGCGGCAGATGGAGGCGTCTCGCTCTCCATCATCTCCGGACGAAGATCCCCTGAAGATGAGCTCAGCTGAGAAGGGCTGAGATCCGAACTACAAAGTAGAAACTCCGGTTATCCTCGGAAATAAAATAGGGATGTCCCTTATTACAAAACTCCCCATTTTCTACTTACGGCTCGCTGGAGGGCTGATTCATTTGGGGAGATAGTGCGGCCAGGACTCCTCCCGGCACAGGACCTTCCGGTGCAGATTTCTTCCCCCGCTTTGAGGCCATAGCCTCCGGGTCTTCGGAAGTGGTCCTATTCTCCCCCTGGAGGGAGGGATTCTTGATCCCCCCTTATTGAGAGCCTCCTCAGCAGAGGCGGTAGTTTTCCTGTTCCCCCCTTAGCCCTCTTCCGGCGCAACCTCCAACATCTTGACTAACACGGGATCGGCGTGGTCTCGGGGAGGGCGGACACCGTGTCGATTTTGCTTCGCTGTCCACTCTGTTCGGGGATAGCTGGTTAAAAACAAATCCATGATAAATAAGCGACGGTATGTCGGACAGGACTACTTACTTGAGTATTCGGGCAATTGCAGCTTAGGCCGGTGTCCTCTGTCAAGTCCGGACACATCTCTTGTGATCCGAAGAACAGTTTATACATCTCCACGGGTGTCGTACCCATGAAGTGTTGAAGAGCTCGTGGTCCCTCCGGATTGAATTCCCACAGGCGGAGGGGGCGACGTTTGCAGGGAAGAAGACGCCGAATCAGCATAACCTGCGTCACTACGATCAGATTGATCTCCTTTTCCTGGAGGTCTCGAATGCGGCCCTACAAAAGTGGCACGTCCTTGGACAGCCCCCAGTCAAGCCCTTTATTGACCCACGACGCCAGCCGTTGTGGAGGGCCCGAGCGGAAGGAGGGTGGCGCCACCTGCCTGGTGCCCCTAGGAACGGTGATGTAGAACCACTCCGGCTGCCACAAACCAAGCTCCTCTTGAAAGGAGCCCACGGGCCATGGAGCATCGGCCCTCTTGCTTATAACTGCCCCTCTGCACTCTGCCAGTCGCCCCTCGATCATCTTCGGCTCCACGTCGAAGGTCTTGAGCCACAATCCAAAGTGAGGGGTGGTGTGGAGGAAGGCTTCGCAGACAACGATGAACGATGAGATATGTAGGATGGACTCCGAAGCCAAGTCATGAAATTCCAGCCCATAGTAAAACATGAGCCCTCTCACGAAGGGATCCATCGGGAAGCCTAAACCCCGACGGAGGTGAGGTACGAACACGACGCTCTCACCAGGCTCGGAAGTGGGAATGACTTGCCCTTGGGCGGGCAACCTATCTGAAATCTCATAGGTTAGGTACTGGCGTCTCTCGGTTTATACGTCCTCTTCCGTGACGGAAGAGGACATCCACCAGCCCTGTAGTTCGGAGCCGGACATTGTCGAAGGTCCGAAGCGCCCGAATCTGGAGCCTTGGGTGTTGGAACTCGGGGCGAGGGGCGGATTCGATTGGGGATTGAAGAAAAGGAACAGGCCTTGGTCTCATTATAAAGGGGGAGAATACCAAGAGCCATCCCCTTGACCATTTGGGACTCGCCTTCAATGGATGGGGCATGGCAATGGGCGCGGTTGGGTTACCCACGTCCGTATTGATGAGAATCCCGGAATAAGGGGACATGATCTTTGCTTCGACAAGACGTTCCAAGGAAACCGCTTCGCTAAATGTGCTGAGGTGGAATAATAAAAACGATTCGAGTAAAGGCTTAGTTGTAGTGAGACGTCACGCCACAAAATATGTCAGCAGATTGAACTTGTGTAAATATTATTCTCTCTACGGTGGTATGTGGAATTTATTTTGCAGAGCCGGACACTATCCTGGCGTTCACAATCTTCTATGAATTATTCGGAGGAGGAACCCGCCTTGCAATGTCAAAGACAATATTCACGCCGGACTCGTCGTCATTGAAGCTGGTTCGAGGCTCTTGAGGAGTCTGGACTAGGGGTGTCGGGATAGCGAACTATCATCATCGGCGGACTCCAAGACTATGAAGATACAAGATTGAAGACTTCGTCCGTGTCCGGATGGGACTTTCCTTGGCGTGGAAGGAAAGCTTGGCAATACGGATATGTAGATCTCCTACCATTCTAACCGACTACTGTGTAACCCTAGCCCTCTCCGGTGTCTATATAAACCGGAGGTTTTTAATCCATAGGACGAACAACAATCATACCATAGGCTAGCTTCTAGGGTTTAGCCTCCTTGATCTCGTGGTAGATCCACTATTGTACTACCCATATCATCAATATCAATCAGCGCAGAGTAGGGTTTTACCTCCATCGAGAGGGCGAACACAGGTAAAAACATCGTGTCCCTTGTCTCCTGTTACCATCCGCCTAGACGCACAGTTCGGGACCCCCTACCCGAGATCCACCGGTTTTGACACCGACAGTCATCTTGCGTTTTCACTGACATGTGGGACCGCATGTGAACAAACAGACGATGGGCACACTCCACGCACTCTGCTGGCTGGCTGAGAAGAGAGAAAGAGGACGGCTGAGCATGGACTCCAGGAAATTTTGCGACAATGTGAGTAGTACTAATGGTGTACCGTACTCCTGGAGAGATAATGTGTTCGCTCTACGTTATCAGCACCTCGATATAGTGGGGTGGCATGGGCCATAACTAGCATTCACGTCTAGTAGTACGGCACACGCCACCCACACGAGTCCCATCTGACACCAATTTTCTTGGAGTCCGTCCTATAGCTATCTCTTCCCCCTCCTGTTTTCTCTAACTCAGCCATCGCGCGGTGGGCGGGGCGGGGGTTTGTCGATAGTCGGTTTGCTCAACTACGGTCCCACTTGTAAGTGAAAATTCACCATAGCACACATACCCCCTTGAGCGGCGTGCCGGATGATGTCTACTACACAACCTTCTTCTTGTAGACGTTGTTGGGCCTCCAAGTGCAGAGGTTTGTAGGACAGTAGCAAATTTCCCTCAAGTGGATGACCTAAGGTTTATCAATCCGTTGGAGGCGTAGGATGAAGATGGTCTCTCTCTAACAACCCTGCAACCAAATAACAAAGAGTCTCTTGTGTCCCAACACACCCAATACAATGGTAAATTGTATAGCTGCACTAGTTCGGCGAAGCGATGGTGATACAAGTGCAATATGGATAGTAGATATTGGTATTTGTAATCTGAAAATATAAAAACAGCAAGGTAACTAATGATAAAAGTGAGCGTAAACGGTATTGCTATGGTAGGAAACAAGGCCTAGGGTTCATACTTTCACTAGTGCAAGTTCTCCCAACAATAATAACATAGATAGATCATATAACAATCCCTCAACATGCAACAAAGAGTCACTCCAAAGCAACTAATAGCGGAGAACAAACAAAGAGATTATGGTAGAGTGCTGAAACCACCTCAAAGTTATTCTTTAGGATCAATCTATTCAAGAGTTAGTACTAGAATAACACCTTAAGACACAAATCAACCAAAACCCTAATGTCACCTAGATACTCCATTGTCACCTCAACTATCCGTGGGCATGATTATACGATATGCATCACACAATCTCAGATTCATCTATTCAACCAACACAAAGTACTTCAAAGAGTGCCCCAAAGCTTCTACCGGAGAGTCAACATGAAAATGTGTGCCAACCCCTATGCATAGGTTCATGGGCGGAACCCGCAAGTTGATCACCAAAACATACATCAAGTGGCACGTGATATCCCATTGTCACCTCAGATAAGCACGGCAAGACATAAATCAAGTGTTCTCAAATCCTTAAAGACTCAATCCGACAAGATAACTTCAAAGGGAAAACTCAATTCATCAAAAGAGAGTAGAGGGGGAGAAACATCATAAGATCCAACTATAATAGCAAAGCTCGCGATACATCAAGATCGTGCCATAGAGAGAACATGAGAGAGAGAGAGAGATCAAACACATAGCTACTGGTACATACCCTCAGCCTCGAGGGTGAACTACTCCCTCCTCGTCATGGAGAGCGTTGGGATGATGAAGATGGCCACCGGTGAGGGATTCCCCCTCCGGTGAGTCTTTGAAACAGGCTCCCGAGAGGTTTTTGGTGGCTACAGAGGCTTGCGGCGATGGAACTCCCGATCTATCTCCGTCTTCGATGTTTTAGGGTACATGGACTTATATAGGCAAAAGAAGTCGGTCGGGGGAGCCTCGAGGGGCCCAGGACACAGGGGCGCGCCCAGGGGGAACTACTAGGGAAAAGCCTAGTAGTAGCGCGGGTTTTGGGCCTATTAGTAGCGCGGGTGCCGGCGCTACTAATAAGGCTCTACATCTAACTTATAGCAGTAGCGCGGGCGCCACCCGTGCTACAGCTAACGTATAGCAGTAGAGTGGGTAAAAACCCGCGCTACTACTAATCTGTAATCTCTGAATTTTTTTTGAATTTTTTCGAATTTTTTTTATTTTTTTTCCCTAATTTTCAAATTTCTGAATTATTTTAACCTCAAATCTCTAATCACCCATCATCGCTGCTAAATTTAATCTCTAATCACCCCTCATCATTCCAAATCATCTAACTTCCCGGACGGTCACCCATCCTCTCACTACTCCAACCTGAGCACGCTTAACTTCCGGGTTCTATTCTCCCTCGTTTCCAAGTCTCCACTTGTTGTTTTCCTGACAATAGTAAGATGTCAATCCTATTAACCTCAGGAATTTAGCTTGAGCATGTAGTCACACATTTCACTGTTTGGGTTTGAAACTATTGTTCTAAAAAATTAGTAACACTAATATTTCTTGAATAATTAGTTTGACTAGATTTGACCATAGTTTGACCAGATCAAAATTCAAAAAAACTAAAATAATTATTTAGTAACACTAATATTCTTGAATAATTAGTTTGACCAGATTTAACAAAAAAACTGAAATTTGATGAATTTTTTGCCTCCAGATCTTAAAAGCCCCGTAACTTTTTTTCTGTTAGGTTTTTGAGGATTTTGAAAATGTTTAACGAGGATCTTAAAAGCCCCGTAACTTTCGAGTAGATGATTTTTCATATAAAAAACTTTTAATCCGAGTTCGTATGTAAAAGTTATGGCCATTTTACAAATTTCCAGAGAGATTTTGCAAATAAAGTCGAAGTGCATATTTGTAAATTTTCCCAACAACTAGACCACATATCACATGGGAAACTTATTTTCTTTTATTTTTTGACATTTTATCATTTTCTTTTATTTTTTAAACTGAAAAGCGGTCCGGGGGTAGACTTTGAAAATTTTGCAAATAGGCCATACCCGCTACTACTATGGCGAGCGATTATTAGTAGCGAGGGTAAAACCCGCTACTACTATCAACTTAGTTGTGGCGGGTTTATCTCATCGCTACTACTATGGCATGGTCGGGGCCACTTAGTAGTAGCGAGGTTAAAACCAGCATCTTGCTATCAACTTAGTAGTAGCGAGGTTTAAAACCTCCGCTGCTAGTAAGTAGCGATGGCGAGGTTTTAACCCTCATTCTTGCTAAGATTCTGTATAGGCTTTTCCTAGTAGTGGGGTGGTAGCGCCTCCTATCTCTGGCTTCCTCGAGCCTTCCACGGCTTGAAATCCAAGTCTCGGATCATATCCTTTCCAAAAATCACGCTCCCGAAGATTTCATTCCGTTTGGACTCCGTTTGATATTCCTTTTCTTCGAAATACTGAAACATGCAATAAAATAGCAATATGGGCAGGGCCTCCGGTTAGTAGGTTAGTCCCAAAAGTAATATAAAAGTGTATAATAAAGCCCGTAATCATTCAAAACAGATAATAAAATAGCATGAATGCTTCATAAATTATAGATACATTGGAGACGTATCACCGGACCAACAATGTGGGGGTGCAACGTGAACACTGCAGGCTTTTCCTTTTGAACTTGTAACTTGTAAAATTTGGTTCTGCTCCATGGCGCGACCAATAGATAGAAATAACGATTTTCCTAGTGTAATGAGAAGTTTGGTTCTGGCGCGGTTCATGCATGGAGTATGCACGAAAATTATGAAGTTGATGCGAAAGGTAAGATAATTTCTAGTACAATATAATAATAGATGGAATTGATGGAAAGATAAAGATACATACAGATCCATCAACAACATCCTCACGCCCTAGTGCGCCAGGTTACCAACCGACGTGTGAGGAGCAGCGGCTGAAAGAAATATGCCCTAGAGGCAATAATAAAGTTATTATTTATTTCCTCATATCATGATAAATGTTTATTATTCATACTAAAATTGTATTAACCGGAAACATAATACATGTGTGAATACATAGACAAACATAGTGTCACTAATATGCCTCTACTTGACTAGCTCGTTTATCAAAGATGGTTATGTTTCCTAGCCATGGACAAAAGAGTTGTCATTTGATTAACGGGATCACATCATTGGGAGAATGATGTGATTGACTTGACCCATTCCGTTAGCTTAGCACTTGATCATTTAGTATGTTGCTATTGCTTTCTTCATGACTAATACATGTTCCTGTAACTATGAGATTATGCAACTCCCGTTTACCGGAGGAACACTTTAGGTACTACCAAAGCGTCTGGCGTATCGGGTGATTATAAAGGAGTACTACAGGTGTCTCCGAAGGTACATATTGAGTTGGCGTATTTGAGATTAGGTTTTGTCACTCCGATTATCGGAGAGGTATCTCTGGGCCCTCTCGGTAATGCACATCACTATAAGCCTTGCAAGCAATGTGACCAATGAGTTGGTTACGGGATGATGCATTACGTAGCGAGTAAAGAGACTTGCGATAGCGAGATTGAACTAGGTATTGGATACCGACGATCGAATCTCGGGCAAGTAACATACCGATGACAAAGGGAACAACGTATGTTGTTATGCGGTTTGACAGATAAAGATCTTCGTAGAATATGTAGGAGCCAATATGGGCATCCAGATCCGCTATTGGTTATTGACCAAGAATAGTTCTAGGTCATTTCTACATAGTTCTCGAACCCGTAGAGTCCGCAACAAGGTTTCGATGGCGGTTATATTATGAGTTTATGAGTTTTGATGTACCGAAGGAGTTCGGAGTCCGGATGAGATCGGGGACATGACGAGAGTCTCGAAGTGGTCGAGGCGTAAAGATCGATATATTGGGCGACTATATTCGGAGTTTGGAAAGGTTCGAGTGATTGGGTATTTTTGAATCTGGGAGAGTTACGGAAATTCGCCGGGAGTATATGGGCCTTATTGGGCCATACGGGATTAGAGAAGAGAGGCCAAAGGAAGGAGGCGCTGGCCCCTCTGGTCCGAATTGGACAAGGGTGCGGCCCCCTTTTCCTTCCTCCTCTCCCCCTCTTTCCCCCTTCTCCTGCTCCAACAAGGAAGGAGGGAGTCCTACACCCGGTGGGAGTAGGACTCCCCATGGCGCGCCCACTCCTAGGCCGGCCGCCCCCTCCCCCTTGCTCCTTTATATACGGGGGCAGGGGGGCACCCCATGACACACAAGTTGATCTACGGATCGTTCCTTAACCGTGTGCGGTGCCCCCCTCCACCATATTCCACCTCGGTCATATCGTCGCGGAGTTTAGGCGAAGCCTGCGCCGATAGAACATCATCATCGTCCCACGCCCGTCGTCTTGTGGAACTCATCTCGGGAGCTCGGCTGGATCGGAGGCGGAGATCGTCATCGAGCTGAGCGTGTGCTGAACTCGGAGGCCCGTCGTTCGGTGCTTGGATCGGTCGGATCGTGAAGACGTACGACTACATCAACCGTGTTGTGCTAATGCTTCCGCTTACGGTCTACGAGGGTACGTGGACGAATACTCTCCCCACTCGTTGCTATATCATCACCATGATCTTGCATGTGCGTAGGAAAATTTCTGAAATTACTACGTTCCCCAACAACGGCGTTGGCGGCGAGCTCAACATGCTTTTGAACAATGTCGTCCAAGGTTGCCCTGCGGTCCAATAAGGCTAGCGTCGTATCATCCTCCTCTTGCACGTAGTAGTCCTTGTGGACGATTTGCACGTAGACGTGGGTGATTTTGTCGAAGGTGTCTTGCTGCACCAGGCACTGCGCAGCGAGCGCAACCTCGAGGTGGACATTCTACGGCGCAATGGAGGGCAGTCACAGGGCCACCAGTGCGTCAAAGAGGTTGTCACCATAGAGGCCGTTGAGGGTGACGGGCATCATAGAGCCTAGGCGCGTGGGCTGGAGGCGTATGTCAAGGTCGTCCATGAGCTTCTTGACGACAGTGAACTTGTCGAGGAAGCCGATGAGGACCTCGTCGAACAAAGAGACAAAGCTGTCATCCAAGAGGCCTCTCGCCCTGGCGGCCTCAAGCACAACCTGGAGAGGTTCCTCAGTGTCGGGCTGCAGACCGGCATCATGGACCATCTGGCACAGCTGGCTGATGCTCGCACTCGTCGCCTCCATGGGTCTAGCTTCTAGTCAACTGATCTTGCGATTGTAGTGATCACTCTTGCCCTTGGTTAGGGTGCGTAGGTGCGTAGGATTTCATAGATTGGACTAGCGGGGAGCCTTTATATGAGAAATGCAGACTGTGTTGCATTCACGTGTGTCTTGGCCATCTACTCCTTGGCCCTCCCCGCCTTCCCTCTGTACCAGTGCGATATAGTCATCGCACCGAGACCAACTTGGGGCAAAATGAGATAACTTTGATGTTTTCTGGTTTACTGGCCCCTTTAATTTTCATTTTGCGCCAAGTTTTGACCTTTGATTTAACTAATAAAATGTTAATGCATGTAACAAAAAATAATATCATTAGAAACTATGTTCAGATACGAATCCAAAGATACAATTTTTGGTGACATGCATTATTATTATTTTAGTTAAATCTATGGTCAAAATTTGGCACAAAAAAATAAGGGGACCAATAAACCAGGACAGAGGTAAGAGTAGTATTTTGTAATTAATGCCATTGCATCAAGAGAATTGAGCACTGCATGTTGTGCTAAGTAGTCTCAAGTCATTTAATGCATACGCACCCCACGTCTCCTATTGGGTGATTTCTTTTTTCATGGAAAAAAACAGGGAACGAGGTGGGTAGTTAATGCATCGTGCCTAAAAGTTTTGGGATTATTTGGTTTTCGTAACGTGACTAATGCACCAGTACAGAGAGAGTACAATAATAGTCTTAGATTGCAATTTTTTGTTGGTAGCTTACCAAGCTCACCGCTCGGTGAGTACAATAGTAGTCTGATTGCTGAGATTTCATATTTGAGCCATCTACCGGAAGGGAGAGTGTATAATATCATCAGGAACTACGTCCAAAACCAAATAAAACAATACTCTGTGTGTTTATTTATAGAGGGAGTAGTATATTTTTTGTGACATGCATTACTAGATATTGCTAGTCAAATACTAAATCCAGACGGACGTGCTAGTACTACTAAATCCAGATGGTAGTGCTAGTACTAGTAGAGGTACTACCAATGTACTAGTATTGTACTACCCGTTGTTAAAATTATTACGTGTTGCTCCTCACAGTGAAGTGACAAGACCATGCGCCGAAGATGACACCTGAGTGTTGGCACCATGTTTGGCATACCAAAGTCAGCCTCACCGTGTTCAGTCACTATCATCATGGTTGTAGAGCTAGCCTGCTTACAACTAGCCATGTTCAACATAATTTCCTATGCGTTGCCACGCGTATCTCTACTCTCTTCTGACATGAGTAAGATGCCCCTACATTGCACGGAACACCATGATTGGGGGTGGATGGCGCTGGCAGCGGCCATCGCGCCAGATGATTCCATGGCCTTCTAGATGTGGTGGGGAAGAGATAAGGCTGATTGTGAGAGACAAGGAGTTGTTTCTAAATAGGGAACAAGTGCGGGCATCTTTTTGCAAAACTGCAGCAGTTTGCTTTGTATGCGTCAGATCTAGGTCCGACGGCTATTGATGAAAGATGACAGGCTATTGATGATAAATAGAGAAACTCTTATAGAAAACTGAGTTGGTGATGATGGTGTGCCTGCCATCCTACAATATAGACCGTCCGATCTATATCTGACGGGTACAAAGCAAACTATGCCGATTTTGCAAAAAGATACCCGCACCCCTCTCCACATTTGCACATAAGGCCTTCCCTCGTTCATCTTCGTCTCCCACAAGATAAACAGCTAGTATAAATGCATCTTGATGTTCCGTGCAACGCATGGACCTCTTGCTGGTAATAATAAATATTGTACTTGAGTAATGGGCATATCGTTGCCGCACCTATGCACGCGAACATTTATCATAACATAGTACTACCTCGTGCTGGATAGTTGTAATATTACAAGTTTCAAATTGATATTACAAATGCTAGGAGTAATGTTGCACCTACAAAGAGGGAATTATTAGGAAGTTTATGTAAGAACTTTTGTTACTTTAGGTGGATGCAGCATTATCGTACCAACTAAAATCCACCGCCCTGACAAGTCACTAATGGGCAAATAAATTTTTGAGTGTCTGGTGACTTGATGTTTCAAAAACAAATTCAGCTTCTGCAGAGACTTTATCATTTAGGCTTAGATGCTTGTGGCCAGAGAATGCCAAACCTCATTACCTTGAGCACACTTGCCTCTAGAACAAAGAACCTGGCCAATTTAATCTCAGATGTGCTACCTCGGTGGTCGATCAAATCAATTTCTGAAAGATGGAGATCAATGCTTTGGATGAGATTGTTATAGTGCAGTACATTTTTCACTTCTGGGTCTTTTTTTAATCTGCAAAAGAATAGAACATATTAGAGGAGCTGGCTGTATAAGATTGTCGTGTCATCAAGTGGTACCAATATCATTCGCTCATACGATAGGGTTGGCTATAGGGTTGGCTTTAAGGCTAGTGATATTTTTTTCCCTCTCTCTCTCTATCTATCTATCTATCTATCTATCTACCTATCTATCTATCTTTCTCTTTCCTCTCATTTACCTAGGAGCACATGAAGAGCTTCGGCATTTGTTGCCTTCCACTATGTGGCCGATGCCATATTTCTCAAAAGTATGCCACATAATACGCATCAATGTCAAATAAAAAGATTTCGGCACCGATGTAGTGATGTAAGAGAGTTGGCACCGCAGTGCACACAGACCCACATGTATAAACAAATCAATCAAACGAACTACACCAGCCTCTCCCTCTCCCAAACAAGCGTTTGTTTATTGCCTCAGACCTCTCCCTCTCCCACGCAAGTGTTTTTTCATTGCGCGAGTTAATTTGGCACCGGAGCAAAGTAGGTGATCCAGATTGGGGCACCAAGTGAGCAATGGAGGGGCATCGATGCCAAATGCATCATAAGTGAATTTGGCATGTGTTTTGGCCTACATAGTGGAGGGCCGTTATAGCCCACTTTTGTACTACCTTGTATTTAGTGTAAAATTTTGAACATAGATTTACCTAAGAAAATGCCAATGCATATCACCAAAAATTATACCATTTGAAATTATGTTCAAATAAGAATCCAATGATATAGTTTTTACTGACATGCATTAACATTTTGTCAATTAAATTTATGGTCAAATTTTGATACTACAAAATACGAAGAGTAAACTAGGATGGAGGTAGTACTTGCTCTTAGGCTAACCATAGAGTTACTAGTCTAAGTTACTTGCCACTATGACTAGCCTAGGCTACTAGTAGTACAACAAAAAAACGATGCAGATGATCACGTGAAAAAAATACTAAAAACATTTGTTTCGGTGCAGTGCGTAGATGCAGTTTTGAACACTACACTTGTCATCGTAATTTGGGAAAATTACAAAAAAATTGAGCTACATTGTGATTACCGTTTACTAATATGAAAGAAGTTTCACCTCAATGAGTAGCTTCTCCGTGCATGGAAAGCATGTAAGGAATCCAACAACTTGATCCAGATTGGGTCCGATAGATTTTATTGCCAAGATATTCACTGCGCACACAAAATGGGTCAAGCTTGTGGGAATCATTTTCTGGATGACAATCGTAAATACATCAAGAAGAAATTTAAAAATGTGAATTACAAGAAGATCGGAGAAGAAGATGAGTGTTATACCTCAATGATTACTAATCCAATAAAGAGTTCGGGGAATTTGGCAGACGAGTACACTAACGCCACCAATTTCGACGCGTCATTGACCCTGATTTTTGTTGGACCTTCTAGATAAGATACAAGCAATCCCTCAAGGAAAGGCGCATTCTCAATGACCATAACATGGAACAGCTGGTGTGATCTCTTCCCAATTGATGTCTTGTTGTGGGGCTAGCAAGACACATAAATCCATCAGAGGTTTGTCGAGGCGATGTGGAGGCTAATAAACCCATGAATCTGCAGAAGACGAAGGTACTCTAGCGCAGTATAGCTGCGGAGCAGGTGCTCCATAGCCTTCTTCAAGATGCCAACGTCGAAGAGGTCGAGCTGCTTGAATTGAGGGAGAGGAAGGGAGGGAGCGATATTAATCTGGGGGAAATAGCAGGAGCTGAAGCTGGCGCAGCACAACGTTGGCGTGAGGCAGAGCACGGACGGCAGCAGAGAGCGACATCGTCTAGATTCAAACCTGAGCTCCTCAAGCTGATCTAGGGTGGGGGATAAGAACCACTCGTCGAACTTGGCTTGGACCTTGCAGTTGGTGCTGAACATGCAGATGTCAAGGCGTCTGGCTGGCCTAGGGTGTGATGAAAGGATCTTGGAGACTACGGCCATGCGTCTGCAATCCCCGTCGCAGAGGTAGCTATTGACAGTGAGGTTGAGGGGGGCACGGCGCCAGAGGGGGCGCCACCGCCGGGAGAGCAGGGTGGTCCGTACGGCAGATTTTGTGGGGAGGAGGCTGATGATGACGGGTAGCATGTCATCGGGGAGGCTGCTGATGAAGTCCAGGCTCGCCGGATGCGGTTTGGCTCGAGCCACCTCCGCTTGTTAGCTGCCTCGTTGTCCATCTCAGCCGGCGGCGACGCCGGTGTACACATGTGCTGGTGTGTATTGTGTGTTGGGTCTGCGCGAGTGCGTCCTTGTGTGCATGCTGCCGCGCAGTGGTGAAGTGTGCGCGAGTGCGTCCTTCACGAGGAGAAGTGTGCCCTCATTTTACTAGCGTGTGGGGTGCTACCACGAGTTGTTTCAACTTTGTTTACTTCACCGCGTGTCAGATGGGCCTCTAGTTTACTTATTTTTACCCACTGCCACATGGGCCCACAGACAAAGATAGAGAACGCGAGATGACAAGGCAGCATGTGGACTGGTTGACTGGTCAATTAAACAATATACAGAGCTATACGCTGACACAATGACCGTATAATCCCTCGGTATAAAGAGATCGAGTGAGAGGGGTGGCCCGTGAGAGATATATAGTAGAGAGAGAGAGAAAGAGCTACTCCCTCCGTTCGACAATGTAGTGCCCATATTTTTTTAAAGTCAAACTTTTGAAACTTTGACCAAGTTTATAAAGAAATTACTTATATCTACAGTGCCAAAGATAAATGCTAGTATGAAGTAAGTACATGTTGTGATGAATCTAATGATTGTTCCAGATGTAAATGTTTTTCTCCACATATACCTGGTCAAACTTTTCTGAGGTTTGACTTTTAAAAACATCCATATGTTTATGGACGTGAGAGAGTACCTAACTAGAGAGGATTGTGTATGAAATAGAAAGAGCGAGTGAAAAAAGTGTGTGTGCGCGTGTGAAAGAGACATGGACAACACAAGATAAAGTAGAGAAAAAGTGTGTGTGTCTTATGCAAACATATCGCACATGCATCTTCGACAGCGGAAGCGAGGTGAGGAGATAGTGTGTGGTTGTTTGCAACCGAGAGAGAAAGACCCCTAGCACGTGGCCAAGAGAGGTCTGACAAACAAGGGAGAGAGGTCGAGAGAGATGTGTGGAGAAAATGCAGACATGGGGAGGAGAGAGTGTATGTTTGTGACAGAGAGATCCCCTGGAGATCGTTATGGGACTACATGGGTGGGAGATCGAGCGACAAGGTGTGTGCGCGATAGAAGATACCCCGAGAGATATCGAGATAGATGTATGGATGGGAGGAGGCAATACGTGTGTTCCTGATGGCTAGTGATAGATAGTCATAATTGGGGGGGAGTGCGTGTGCCTATGATGGAGTGAGGGATTATGGTACTTAGAGGGGGTGCATGTCACATAGAGAGAGAACAAGGGCGGAGAGTGTTAGATGGGTCTGTGTACCGCGAGCAAGATATGTGTATGGCTGAACCAGGGAGATATAAAGTTTGAGAGAGATAGAGAAGCCCCGATACGGCTGAGTGCTGTGTCAGATAGCTGAGACGGGGAAAAAGATACTCCATCTGTTCGATAATGCAATGCATATAAATAATTTAGAAGTCAAACTTTGGAAACTTTGACCAAGTTTACGGAAATATTACTTATATCTACAATACCAAAGATACATCATATGAAACTACATCTCATGATGAATCTAATGATATGTGTTTGTTGTTCTAGATGTAAATGTTTTTCTCCACGTGCAATATGTGTTTGACTTTTCAATAAATCTATATGCTATGAACCGAAGAGAGTGCCTATGTCAAGAGAGATCAAGTGCGTGTGAATGAGAATGAGTGAGTGTGCAAAAAGAGAGTGTGTGTGTGTGTGTGAAAGAGAAAGGGACAACAAATGATAAATTAGAGAGAGAGTGTGTGTTCATTTCGTATGCAAACGTATCGTGCATGCATCTCCGAGATAGAAAAGCGAGGTGAGGAGATACACGAAGATAGCTAGTGCGTGATTGTTTGCAACGGAGAGAGACACCCCTATAGCACATGTCCAATAGAGGTCTGGCTAACAAGGGACAAAGGTCGAGAGGGACACATGGAGAAGATGGATGCATTGGGAGGGAGAGAGAGGGTGTGTTTGTGATAGAGAGATCCCCTCAAGATCGTGAGGGGACTATATGGGTGGGAGATCGAGCGACGAGGTGTGTGTGCGATAGAAAGATGCCCCGAGAGAAATCGAGATAGACCAAGTGAGGGAAAGAAACAATGCACATGTTTGTGATGGAGAGTAAGAATTAGTCATATACATATAAGGGGGACTGTGTGTGCCTACAATTGAGTGAGAGACAATCATACTTGGCTAGACGTGAGATTGTGTGTGTGTGTGTGTGCATGTGAGATGAAGAGAGAACGAGGGAGAGAGAGTTTTAGATGGGTCTATCGAGTGCGAGTGTGATATGCATGTGTATGTGTGACCCAGGGAGACGGAGAGTTTGAGAGAGAGATGGAAGTGCTCCGAGATGGCAGAGTGGTGCGTGAGAGAGTTACGGGAAACGAGCCAAGGAATTTGTGTGCATACGATGAGTGCACCCAAGATATTTAGCTTGGACTAGAGAATCATACATGGTGTGCCAGAGAGACCTATACATGGAGTGTGCATGCGAACTAGAAAGACCCCCCCCCCCACACACACACACACGGAGAGAGAGAGAGATAGAGAGAGAGGGAGAGGGACCGACAATGTTTCTGCATGGATGCGTGCAATAGAATTGAAGATTGTCAAGGAGAGAGAGAACAGGAGTCCGGGAGAGCGGGAGGTCGTGTTTATGCATCAAAGACTGATATAAACCATGTTTCGATGTAAATTTGGATTCAAATATTTGAATTGGAGAACATGTTTTCTGCAATCACACATGAACCGAGATATGTGTATCAAACAAGTTCATTAATTTGACTTTCAACATGTTTATGGAGTACTATATTACTGTACAGCATGCTACTCAATTGAGGTGTTCAATTTTGGATTTAGTTCACTATTTTGACCAGGTGAACGAGCTATTTCATTGAATCGACATATTTCATTTTGGGTTTGATTCCCATTATTGAGTGGGTCAACTATTTGTCATATAGCAAATCGTTAGCAACGAGCATGTAAAAACACATTAGTGACGAGCATCATCTCATCATCTAAAAAAGAAGTGGCAAGCTAATAATTCATAATTTGATTCAAAATGACTTGGTAAGATAGACGTGGATGCTCGTTCTCCCAATAACTGAACGACCCGCTAAACACCCTCTGCTCTGTGGAATTCGCCCGAGCAAATAACTGGGAGACGCAAAATTACCGGCCTACGTGGGAGATGCACCAATTGGCCCGTTGTACATCGAGGGTATGTTCGTAACTTCATCCAAGCGTGCTTTCTCCTCGGCTGAAATGACAGGTGCCAAATAATTCATAAACCATGGGAGGCAAAACACCCTCTCCTCGCCCGAAATCGCTCAAGCCCACTGTCGGTGTCAAAACCGGCGGATCTCGGGTAGGGGGTCCCAAACTGTGCGTCTAGGCGGATGGTAACAGGAGACGAGGGACACGATGTTTTTACCTAGGTTGGGCCCTCTCGATGGAGGTAAAACCCTCGTCTGCTTGATTAATATTGATGATATGGGTAGTACAAGAGTAGATCTACCACGAGATCAAGGAGGCTAAACCTAGAAGCTAGCCTATGGTATGATTGTTGTAATGTATATTGTCCTACGGACTAAAGCCCTCCGGTTTATTTAGACACGGAGGAGGCTAGGAGTTACAGTCGGTTACAATGGTAGGAGATCTACATATCCGTATTGCCAAGCTTGCCTTCCACGCCAAGGAAAGTACCATCCGGACACGAGCCGGAGTCTTCAATCTTCTATCTTCGTAGTCTTGGAGTCCGGCGGACAATGATAGTCTGGCTGTCTGGACACCCCCTAGTCCAGGACTCCCTCAGTAGCCCCCGAACCAGGCTTCAATGACGATAAGTCCAGCGCGCTTATAGTCTTCGGTGTTGCAAGGCGGGTTCTCCCTTCAAATTCCATGTACCTGTCGAATAGTGTCCGGCTTCATCTTGAATACTATGTTACTCGGCTTCTACGCCAAATAATGGCCCTCTTCCACGCGTCATACGAATCGAAAAGCCGGTGTCTTTGCATTTCACCCCCAATTGTGCGAGTCGTCCGCCTATAAAAGAGGCAAGAATCCAGATCCAAACCGCACCGTCTTCCTCCCACGAATACTCCATCGAAGTGCCTTTGACCTAGAAATCCATTCCATCATGGATCGTCGACGCGGATCTTCTTCATGCGCTCCTAGCCCACCAGGGAATGGAGGAGGTGCTCTATTTCGCTGTGAGCTAGAAAGCTCCAAGCGGAGGGTATCCCTCCGGCCTTCATCAGTTCGAGTCGGGCGGACTGGTTACTTATCAAGGTGGGAGGCAGGCGGAGGACACTCCAAGCCCCAATAAGGGGGAGCGAGTGTGCTTTGTCCCCTATCTGATAAGGGGGCTCAGATTTCCAATACATCCGTTCCTCCGCGGGCTCCTGAAGTTCTATGGACTCCAGCTCCACCACCTCACGCCGGCCTCTGTGCTGCATATCGCGGCCTACGTAGCTCTTTGTGAGCTATTCCTGGGCATCGAGCCCCATTTTGCATTGTGGAAGAGGCTGTTTTGCCTCGTACCCCGCTCTCACGAGGGGTCCATATATCAAGTGGTGGCGCGAAATATGGCGCATCGCCGGGACGGATACCTATCCGGTACTCCCAAGAAGGCGTCCAAGACTGGCCCTCGGGTGGTTTTACATAGGGGCGCTCATTGCTGACCCGATCCGGATCGGCCTCCGGAGTTTAGTGCTGCTCCCTTGAAGAAAGCGCCTCAGGTGGTGCCCATGAGCCCCGATTGGAGGAAGACAAGGCGTCCATTACTTGATGGGCGGATAAGATTAATGGCTCCTTCGGCTTGACCATGATCGGTGTCATGGCGACATGCATCAGCGAGGGTTCAGCCACTGTCTGAGGCCACCCATGTGGGATTTCAGCGGGGAAGGCGATGCTACCGGCGCGACGCAAAGGGCGGATTCGACCGAGGATCTGGTGAAGATCTGTCCGGCTGTACAAGGGGAGAAGGAGGATTTCCTTCAAGCGAACACTTTGAATGGGTTTTCCATGATCAACCCGGAGGATGGGTAAGTGAACACCTTGAAGGGCTTTACCCATGCTTTCAAAGTTTAAGCTTCTTACATTATGTCTTCGTCGCGGGATCTCGCGGTTGTGGAGGACATGGTGAGTCTGCTCTGCAACCCGAGGATCGAAGGATCCACAGGTCCGACCTCCGAAGAGGACCGGACATCGAGATGGAGCTGATCGGCGGGGTGTATCACCAGCTCAGCATAGATAATGCTTTGAGTAGCCATTACGGCGGACTACCCGGCTAAGTCCGGCTTCCCGAGTGACCACGACCGAAGTCGGACACCGTTATCTCATCCTGCCCATTTCGACCTTCGCGAGCGATGGTATTTTGCGAAGCGCCTTCGGGCAAGAAGCCGAGCCAGCGGCCGACCAACAGAGTCGATCCGAACCAGCGGCGGAAAAAGGAGCGCGATCGCGAATGAAACGTCGCCGCAAAGGTATAGCTCGTATTTGAATTTTTGAAACAACGTTCAAGAAGCGTCGAGTGCTCATGATCTTTGTAGGAGAAAAGCGCTCGCGGACTGCGGCGCAGGAATTGCCAATCCGACCAACACCGGCCAGGCTCCAGCGCCCGGCACGGGGAGAGGCAAGCGCAAACGCGAGCGGATCCTTCCCCAGCGGAGGATACCGACAATTGTCGCCACCAAGTGCGAGGTGGAGGCGCCATGAACCATAGGCGCCCGAACGATATTCAAGAAGCATTCTTTTCTCTGAGGCATTGGATGCCTTTAGCGAGGGCGTGCATCTCCGTGCTGCTCAAAATGGTTTTACGAGCCACGAGCGGTATGTGAAAGACATACGGGTAAGGGAATTTTAATGGTTGTATATACGGTAGCCCCGAGACTTAAAGTAGTTATGCTAACTGATTTAAGGATCATTGGAAATTCAGGCACTTAATGAGAAAAAACGCCCGGTGTCTCGGGGCTGCAAGATTGCAAGGCCCAACTTGAGGCCGCACTTGCTGCCGTAGGAGGAGACGGAAAGACCCCTCCTGGTAACACATTTTTATTAATAAATATAAGCGCTGTGCGTCGTGCGCGCGAGTCTAATAATGACATTGCAGGTACCGCGGACAAGATCCGGACGAGCAAGCATTACTCGCCAACTAAAGGCGGCGAGTGTGTGCTGAATAGGGTTCAGCGGAAAGGAACAAGCTCCGGATGCCAGCGCCAAGCTCGGAGAAAAGAGCTGAAAAGCGCTCGAGCCGAGCTGTCCGCGCCGTTAAGGAGAATCAGCGGCTTCGTCGCGGCATCTATTATAAGTGCTTGGCGAACTATTTTGAAAAGAAGAGTTGGCGAGGAAGTATTTTGACATGATATGTCTTGTAGGTATACTCACGGGTCGTCCTGCGGAGAGAAGCCCATATCAATGGGTGATCAACTTCCCGAACTGTTGCAGCTACTCGGACGAATTGGCGGGCAATGGCGGCGTCGTTAGGGCTTTATGGCCAGCCCTCACCCTACAGGGGCCTCGGGGAGCTTCGGAGAAGCTGCGAGTCTTGGCAGCGCTTCCGCTTGTGGAAGATTCGGCTTGCCGTCAAGGTGCCGAGGAGGCTTGGGCCATGGTGAAGGCAGCGGTATAAGAAGGCGGATCCCAACCACATGGCGAAGTTGGACGGTGGGGCCCGATGGGAAGGAGATCCTGTGAGTTTAGTGTACAGCCAAGTAGAGTTGGCTGCTAAATTTTCCCAGCGGAACTGTAAACTAGACAGCTGTTAGGCGGGATTGAGGAGGAATACAATCGATAAATTTGACAATGTATGTTATCCTTTAAAGTGACATGTGAAATGCCTTCTAGCGGATTGTAGATCGTTTGTCTTTGCCGACCTTTTAAGCCGACCACGGGACCCTAGAGTTGGTGTGTCGAATACCTTTTGGTTAAGAAACAACCATGGTATGCATGGAGACCCGGCGTAGGGGTCATTAGTGCTTTATCGGACAAGTGCCCAACTAGTTATGTTATATTACATGGTTAGTAAGAAACATCTTCCGGGGAGAATAGTTCCGTTAAGGGTTCCTTTATTTGGGAGGCATGCCCTAAAGTGCATGTCGGACTGCAAAAGCGATAAAACATCTGAGGGCAGATAGATAAAATAGTTAAAAGTCATCTTTTAAATCACCGACCGAATATTCCCTTAAGAGCGCTAGCTTTCGGCTACACCAGTCTGAGGTACACATCCGGCTGATCCGTGATAACAATCGCGAGAGGTGCTCCTTTACCTCCTAGCGAACAATCGGGAATGTAGGGGTAAGCACAGGGCGAACAACCCAGCTTGGCCAAAACTTAAGTCATATCGATGCATATAATGGCGAGTAAAAGGTACATGTGGAAGCTTGACACATGTCTTTGGGTATGAAACCCGTATAATTGAGCTTACGTAAAAAAGCCCCGGAATAATGAGTGCGGATGGCACATCATGCGTATGCAAAGAGTGCGGAAATAGGCCCAGAAGGGCTTTCAAATAAAAAGGATAAAAAAGAGAAATAAAAGACAGTCGAAGTGTAAAGTTTTGGACGGGGAAAGGGGACTAACTCTTAGTCCGGCGCTAGGCATAGAATCGTCGGAGGCGGGCTGTGTTCCATGGGTTCGGCTCGAGTCGGTTATCCGACGCATTTCGTAGACGGTATGCTCCGCCGGTCAGTACTTGATCGATAATGAAGGGTCCCTCCCATTTAGGCTTGAGCTTGTCCTTTTTCTTGTCCGGTAGGCGTAGAACTAGTTCACCAATGTTGTAAGTCTTGGCCCGTACTTCTCTGCTTTGATATCTTCGGGCCTGCTGGCGATAGAATCGGAGCGAGCCTTGCGGCGTCACGTTCTTCCTCAATGTGTCCAAGCTGTCCTGCCGATCGAGCTCGGCTTCTCTTTCCTCATACATGCGCTTTTCGAGGTGAGTCATGAATAATGTCATGAGGCAAAACTGCCTCTGCGCCGTATACCATAAAAATGGTGTGAATCCGGTAGTACGGTTAGTCATTGTCCGCAGCCCCAGTCTGGTCGAGCTCCTCGACCCATTGTGTGTCGGATTTAGTGAGTGACCTCACTAGTCAGGGTTTAATGCGCTCATTATTAGACCATTTGCTCTTTCCACTTGACCGTTGGTTTGAGGGTGATAGGCGGCGCATAGTCGAGCTTGATGCCCATATTTTTGCACCATTACTTAACCTCGTCGGCTGTGAAGTTCGTGCCGTTGTCGATGATGATCTTTGTGGGGGACTCCGTAGCGGTGTACCACCCACGATATAAAGTCTATCACTGGTCGGACTCTGCCGTTTTGACGGTTTGGCCTCTATCCATTTGGTGAACTTATCCACCATGACCAATTGGTACCTTTTCTTGTGGGTTCCCCCTTTAAGGGGTCCAACCATGTCAAGTCCCCAGACCGCGAACGGCCAGGTAATGGGTATAGTTTTTAGGGCGGTGGGTGGCATATGGCTCTGATTAGCAAAGAGCTGACAACCAACGCATCGCTGGACCAAGTCCTGTGCGTCTGCTCGAGCCGTCGGCCAATAAAATCCTGTACGGAATGCCTTTCCTACAAGGGCCCGAGCTGCTGCGTGGTGTCCGCCTAATCCGGCATGAATTTCAGCCAGGAGGTTTCGCCCTTCCTCTTCGGAGATACACCTTTCAAGGACTCCGGTGGTACTTTTCTTATAAAGTTCTCCCTCATGGACCTTGTAGGCCTTCGATCGCCGGACTATGCAGCGGGCCTCATTTTGGTCATCGGGAAGTTCCTACCTAAGTAAGTAGGCGAGAAAGGTTACATCCATGCGGCGATTCTGCCATTATGTCGAAATTTGAGGGTGTTATGTAAATCTGCCGAGTCACCGGTTGGTGCGGTTTTCTCCGGTTTATCGCTACCGGACTCCTCTTCCCATAGTACGGATGGCTTGAAGAGCCGTTCCAAGAAGATATTTGGAGGGACAACATCACGTTTCGCACCGATGCGTGCCATTACGTCGGCCGCTTGGTTATTATCTCGGGCTATGTGATGGAATTCGAGTCCTTCAAACCGAGCTGACATTTTCAGGACAGCGTTGCGATATGCTGCCATTTTCGGATCATTGGCGTCAAAGTCTCTGTTTATTTGGGATATTGCAAGGTTTGAATCCCCACGCACCTCTAGGCGTTGAATGCCCATGGAGACTGCCATCCGGAGACCATGTAACAGGGCCTCATATTCGGCTGCATTGTTGGAGTCCGTGTACATTATTTGAAGTACATCTTGGGTGTATCTCCGGTGGGGGCGTCGATCGACACCAGCCCCGATCCGACCAACATTTTGGAGCCGTCGAAATGCATAGTCCAGTTGGAGTATGCGCCGTACTCTTTAGGGAGTTCGGCTTCAGTCCATTCGGCGATGAAGTCAGCCAAAACTTGTGACTTTATAGCTCGTCGAGGTTTATAAGTTATGTCGAATGGTAAGAGCTCAATGGCCCATTTGCAATCCTTCCGTTCGTCGCGGTTATTTATAATGTCGTTGAGTGGTACTTGAGGCCACTGTTATCGAACACTCTTGAAAGTAGTGCGGAGTTTTGGGGCGCCATGAACACCGCATATGCTATCTTACGATAGTGCGGGTAGCAGGATTTGCGAGGGGTTAACACAAGGGATACATAGTACCTGGTTTTGAAGAGAATTTGTGCCCTTACGTCACTCGTTCGACAACGAGGACCGCGCTTACAACTTGATGCGTTGCTGCGATGTATAACAACATTGGTTAGCCCAGTGGGCGCAGCCAGGACGGTTGTTGCCACTATAGCCTTTATTTCTATGTGTCCGGCGTGGCGGCATCCGTCCACTCGAAGTGTTGATGCGCTGAGGAGGCGATAGAGAACGCGCTTTTCTCCTAAGCAGGAGATAAAGCGGCTTAAGGCTGCCACATCCTGTTAATTTTGTATTTGTTTGAGGTCTTTTGGAATATCCAAGCTGTGACAGAGCTCGGATTTTGTCGGATTTGCTTCAATTCCTCTACGGATCTGATGAAGCCCGGCAGCTTTTTGGCTGATGCGCCAGCATTTTCGGTTGACTTGATGTCATATGCTCGAGGTTGTCGAATATGAGCCTCAAATGCGTCTACTAAAGTTTCGGCGTGTTTTGTTTTGGCGACTCGTCGTCTCGTATCTCTCGACTTTTTGCGATCTGGATGGCGGACATGTTTGAATCATGCGCTGATATGTTGCGCGGCGTTTTTGAGTCGAAGGGCATCGTGTTGAAGCGAAATGGTCCATATGGAGTGATGAATGCCGTTGCGGCTTGATGCCTTCCGCCATCTTGATTTGATGATAGCGGAGTATCGTCCGGGAAGCACAACAAATCGTGCCCTCTTTGTGGCATTGATAATTTGATCGATCTTGGGGAGAGGAAGGGATCCTTTGGGCAAGCCTTATTGAGGTCTTTAAAATCGACCGCAGGCGCCAGGATTTATCCTTATTTGGTACCATTACCAGTTGCTAGCCGATCCGGATGTTTTATATCTCTAATGAATCCGGCTTCCAATAGTTTAGCTAGCTCTTCTCCCATTGCTGTCTTTTGGGTTGGAAAATCGCCGAAGAGCTGTTTGGTGGCTTAAATCCTTTAGGATGTTTAGGCTGTGTTACGCCAACTGCGTGGGATTCGGGCATGTCGAAGGATGCCAGCGAAGATATCCCAATTTTCGAAGGAATTGGCGCGATCTGGCGTCTACTTGGGTTCAATTGTGCCCCGATGGAGGCCGTCTTTGTTGGGTCCGTTGGATGGACTTGGAATTTAATTATTTCATCTGCTGGTTTGAAGGAGGTGGACTTGGATCTTTTATCGAGTATCACATCGTCCTGTTCACCGTGAAGCCTTGTGTGAGTTCCTCTGCCGCTAAGGCTTGAGATAGTGCCTCGAGGGCTACTGCGGCTGTCTTGTTTTCAGCGCGGAGTGCTATGTCCGGATCACTAACGAGAGTGATTATTCCGCTGGGCCCAGGCATTTTGAATTTCATGTATCCGTAATGAGGTATTGCTTGAAAAATTGTGAATGCCTCTCGTCCTAATATGGCGTGATACCCACTGCTGAACGAGGCCACCTAGAGCGTGACTTCTTGGATCTGTAATTGTCCGGAGGCGAACACCACATCGAGTGTGATTTTTCGGTGCAGCGCGCTTCCGACTCGGATTATTCCTCTAAAGGTTGTGCTGCTTCGCTCAATCTGGCTCAATCGATTTCCATTTTTATGAGTTTCCTCATAAATGAGGTTTAGTCCGCTGCCACCATCCATGAGAACTTTTGTCGGTCGAAAGTCGTCCACTATGGGACTAAGTACCGGTCTGGTGGGGCTCTGGTTGTTGGAATGTGGGCTCGTCGGCTGGCATTGAAGGTAATAGCTGTGTCGCTCCATGGATTTCTTGTTGCTACTTGGTAGACTTGGCGAGTTCACGGATTGTTCGTTTTCGCATATTATTTGATGCGAAAGTCTCGAAGACTGTTGAGCCATCCCTCCAGTACAGTTCCGTTTCCCTTATTGGGCTTTTGTTTTTTCGTTTTTGCATCTGGGGCCTGAGTGTAAGGCGCCCTTTTACTGCGGACCGGGTTTGGGGCCGGATTGTCCCAAAATTGATTTTCGGTTTTCCGGAAACTCTCCATCGCACATTACTTTCGTACAATGGATGCCAGATCGGTGAAGCGCGTAATTTTGCGACGATCAATGGCGTTTAGTATTCCCTTGTCCGTGCAGTTATTGCAGAAGATTGATATTGCGTTTTCTTCTCGGCAGTCCTTTATCCTATCCATAACGGGAGAATCGGCCCGATGGTGATGTACTATTTGATAGGCTCTTGCCGTATTAGAGTTAGATCGCATATATGCGGGCGGGTGGGTGGAATAAAATCCGGATCCCTGCCCATCTTGAGGCTCAAAGGCCAAGGGTTTCGAATTCGGTAGTTTGGTTTCTTTGGGGACAATCCAGCGAGTCGAGGCGATGCATGATTTTAAGTTCAATGCTCGATCGAAGTCCGTCCCTCATGGGAATCCGGCATGGAGGGTTAGGAATCGGACATGAATTGTTTTCAATCTTGGCAAAGAGTTGTCGTATTGCTCCTCTACCACTGCGACGTGGTGGGTGGCACAGGGAGAGTTAATCTCTCTCGATCGGTTTAAGCCCAATCTGGTTGTAGTCCTAGCGACTCCCGAGCGGCGATCACGATCAAAGCTCGTTAACACCGAGAGCTCTATTGTATCTAACTGTTGGCGGCTTTAGGGCTGGCCGAAGGTTGCTTCCGACAACGAAGTCATTGCGAAGCGGCGGCCGTATAAGCGGTCATGAAAACCACCAAGCGGATAGTTTGGCGGCGGCCAAGGCCCTCTGGTGAAAACACCGTCTTTGAAGATGGGTGGAGGCATCCGCTCTATCGGTGGCGACAGGAGGAACTCTCAATGAAAGCACCAATGTCGATGTCAAAACCGGCGGATCTCGGGTAGGGGTCTGAGCGTGCGTCTAGGTGGATGGTAACGAGAGGCGAGGACACGATGTTTTTACCCGAGTTGGGCCCTCTTGATGGAAGTAAAACCCTACGTCCTGCTTGATTAATATTGATGATATGGCTAGTACAAGAGTAGATCTACCACGAGATCAAGGAGGCTAAACCCTAGAAGCTAGCCTATGGTATGATTGTTGTAATGTATATTGTCCTCGGACTAAAGCCCTCCGGTTTATATAGACACCGGAGGAGGCTAGGGTTACAGTCGGTTACAATGGTAGGAGATCTACATATCCGTATTGCCAAGCTTGCCTTCCACGCCAAGGAAAGTACCATCCGGACACGAGCCGGAGTCTTCAATCTTCTATCTTCGTAGTCTTGGAGTCCGGCGGACAATGATAGTCCGGCTGTCCGGACACCCCCTAGTCTAGGGCTCCCTCACCCACTATTTCAAAACACGCCCTCCTCGCCCGAAATCTCTCGCACCCACTATTTAAAAACACGCCCTCCTTGCTCGAAATTGGTTGCACCCACTATTTCAAAACATGCCCACCTCACCCGAAATCGCTCGCGCCCACTATTTCAAAACACGCCCTCCTCGCCCGAAATTGCTCACGCCCACTATTTGGGAGAAGCAAAGTTAGTCTACTATCCCCGACCCTCAGTACAAAGACCCAAGCCCAGAACCCTAAAGGCAGGGGTAGAACTTTAACTCCCCCCCACACATTTCAGACAAATGCGCCCGTAAGACATGGTTCCCCCTTGCATTTCCCCATTCATATGTCGTGGGCGCCAAATCACCTCCTCCCTGGAAGCTCCCTTCTCCATAGCCGCGGAACCTCAGCCCCTCCTCCATGGCGCCCCCACCGCACCAAATTCACTGCCACACTCCTCCCCAATGCTGGAGACGTTGTCCGTTTGCCGTCATGCACTCGGCCATGTGCCTCTTACTCCGTGCTGCCGGAGCTGCCTCAACAATGACCGCCTGAACCGAGTCGGCTTGGCCAACCGAATGTCTGAAGTGAGCAGGATCCTTGCGCATCTAAGCTAACAGCTTTGACTCATGCAGGCCAATTCACCCCGCCGTTGTGCAGGCGCGGGCGACTCCAACCCGGATCGTCCGGGGCCCGACATCGCTTCCCAATAGCCGTCTACCGTCGCGACATCTCTGCTTTCCTACCGCCGGTAGCCACCGCAACCGCGCCGGCCTCACCGACTCGGTAGCTGGAGCTGCCTACTTCACCGGGCCGCAAGGTAGGTCGTACACTCATCTCAAATCACTTTATTTAGGCATCACTTGTCTGAATTTTTATTCTGGGCCAATCGATTTCCAATGGGAAGCAGCACCCCTTGAGGCGGTGGAGCTCCTAGGCTGTCGGTTGGCTGGTGTCTAACGTAAGGGTGCGGGGGCGCAAGTTCGCCGCAGAAGCAGCGCTTAGGTGGCTATCTTAGAGTTTTGTGGGTTGAAGGTACTGCCGCCACCGGATCTGGATAACGGCGAGTCTTTGTGGATTAGCCGGGGCGGCGCAACCACGGCAGTGTGGTGGGGCGGGGAGCGGGGTTTTGGTCCAAGCTCTTGCGGCCAGGGACAGTGAAGGCAGGCTGCTCTGTCGGTGGTCGTTGGCTCTTCTGGGAAGATTCTGAACAATGTCAGCCGGGATACATAAGACGACCATCAAGCCATCCAACGTAGATCGGACAGTACCAAAATAAAATAAAATCATCTGACCCCAATTTAGTTTTCAGTCAACAGACGTGTGACCACTCTCATACCTTACTGTTGATCTCTTAGGGTATTTCTTCAGATCAGAGATATGTGTTGTTCTTAACATTTTGTGTTTTCTGCATCTTCAGCCACACCGTCTTCTTTCTCACTGCATCTGCTCCAACAAGGGAAGCATACACTGGAAGGGAGCTATAATCCCCACTCAACAGTTCCCTGCGTCGAATGTGCATGCCCGACATGGACAGCCACAACAACTGCAGGCCATCGACAAGTCAGCACATGATGCTCACTCCTATGGATGGCGGCCATATATGTTGTACCCTCATCTAACTTGTGTGAACCATTTATGTCTTTGTTATTCATCTAAGCATGGAAAATTGATTATCATATTTCACTTATATTCATGCTGATCTCTTAAGAGTCTTGTTCAGGAGTTAACGTTGTTCCATAGTTCAGATAAGAGACTTGTTCTTTAGGTAACGTTGTTCCATAGTTATCATCCATCAGCCAATGTTATCTCACAGGCTGGTGATTATACCACTTCTAGTATTACCTATGTTGTTCTTTAATACTTTTGTGATCCATCTAGTTAATCTCGAGTAAAAACGATACATATTCTGTAGCTTTCATCCATGTTCTCCCTTTAGTTTTTTAGACCTGTTGCTGCTAGTTAAGCCCAGTCCTACTATTTATGTCGTCTCCTACACGCACTCATTATATAAATCTAACTACTAGTTGTCTTCCATGCATGTCAGATATAATTGCACACATTGATATATCCACAAGAACCTCAAGGAGCAATGTAACGACCAACAAACTTGACGTCAATGATATCGAATATGATGGAACATGTAAAGTCAGTTCTTCAGAAGACTTGCTAAAAGATGTCGAATCCTATTCTCCCCACAAGGTCCTTGCTCTAACTTGGCCCATGATCTGGGTACATCATACATATAATGTCCTGGAGTGCATCTACTCTCTTGCAATGCCATGTGCTTAGCCTGCTGATCATGCTTGTAAATATGTCATGGCTTCCTATTTTTCAGTACCTATTCCATTCATGATAACAAGTTTTCAAATTCATGTATTGTCATTCTACTCTGTCGCAATGCCATCTGCTTAGTTTGGACATCATGCTCTTGAATATCTTATGCATTATTATTCATCAGTAAGTACATCATCTGTCTACCATACCATGTTTTTTTACATTGAAGTGTTGTTCTAGTGGTCTGTTACAATGCCATCTTAGTTTCCCAATCATACAAGCATATGTTGCCTTAGTGTTTTACTGCATGTATTCCGTTATCATACAATTTTACATTCAAGTAGTGAATTTTTTACTATGTTGTCCTATCATAACCCTAGCTCTTACATCATACTCCCTTTGTCTGGATTACATGTTGCAAAAATGGATAAAAATGGATGTATCAAGAACTGAAATATGCCTAGACACATCCATTTATTTTCGGATGGAGGGAATACATGTCAATATGTCATGCCTTTCTATTCATCAGTACCTATTCCATCTCTCTGTCGTAGCATGTTTTATAACTAAAGCACCATTCTTCTATATAAGGCATGCAAGGGGAAGACGGCTATCTTAGAATCTGAAGGGTTACAAATAAGTTCTTTGCAAAAGATCGAAATGCCAGGAGATAGTAAACCAACTTCAGTGTTCATAGATACTTCTCCAGCACAGAGAAACCCAATTCCTACTGATAATAAGCAGATTCAAGTGGCCAAAGAACTAGTCCGCTCCAATCCAGCAAAAATATGTCAACTCCATTCTAAAAAGCGTGTGTGTATCCTCACATCATGAAATTTTATAGCATTTAGATCATATTTCTACATGTTTCTTACCCATCTCTCTTTTAGAAAATAATTTTAAAGGATAGAAGACTTTCTAAACTTGGATCGTGTTTGAGGAAAGTATCTTGCGGGAATTCTCTGTGCTCCCATGCTGATGTAAGTACCTGGTGCATATCACTAAATTTTTACATCAGCATGTATTTTGTTAATCAGCGTTAATCCAACCTTTATCTGATCTAAATTTACTTGTAGAAAAATATATAATTAAAGGCGACAATGTTTATTTTTGTAAGTAAAACTTCCTGGTAGTTTTGCATACTAAGATGCATGAGTGTACTATCTCATATCATGCACATTGCTACATTGTAGTGCTATTCTGGTTGCCCAATCATTCATTGTGTCAATCTTGCTTAGTACCTTACCTGGCTGATGATAGCTGTGCCATGTTGTGTTAATTTGGTGTAGGCTGGTGTGGTCCGGTTGCCCAAACGTTCGTTGTGTCAATGTTGCTTTCCTATTATCTGACCTGGCCAATGATAGCAATGCTAGTGTGTTAATTTGGTGCAGGCTGCTAAAGATAAGAAACTCTGAAAATAGCAAGGCAACCCCATTGTTTCTTTCCAATAAATCTAGGCCAGGTAATATGGCAATAACTCTTGATTAATCCATTCGGCTCCCCTCCTAATCTATGTTATGATGCAGTGGTCGAGACACTCACCACTATCAATAATACAAGCCTACCAAAATCGCCATCTGAATCTGTTGAGTTTCCTCTATCTTGAATGAACGGAAAATGTATGTTTGTGAACTAATTACTATCTGAAGCAATCACAGAAATCATGGAGGAATTAGGGGTGCACATTCTTACGCAACAACAGCTGATCAATTTTTTCAGAGACAGTGTAGCAAAGAAGGAAGAACTTGTTCACATGCTTATGGGCGTCATCCGCGCTGAGGTTGCAGATTGTGGGGTTGTAGATTGTCAAGTTACATTCATTTATTTGCACTAGCATCAATCTTTGATTGCCCAGTGGATGTAATTTCCTGTAATATATGCTGGATGTTTAACATTTTTCCTTGTATGATGTACGTTTGCTTAGCGCGCCTCGCATTCCAGCTAACTGGTCGCTAGGAAGCCAAAAATGCAATGAAATTATTAGTTAGCACAAACGGTCATGGGCCCAAATCAAGGAAGCGGCCCACTGCCCTTAATGGGCTTCCCTAACGGGCTCGCATGAGCCAAAATTCTCATAGGCCATTGATTGATCGGTTTTTGTCCTGTCCATAATTGCTCGCCATAATGGGCTCAAATTATAGCTGGGCCAGCATCGACGTTATCTAACTGGGCCGATAGACATGTTCGAACTCTATTGGTCCCATTAAGTTAATGGGCCATCACTACTAGGGAAAACCTTATACACAGAAATTTAGCAACAGCGCGGGTCAAAAAACTGCGCTAGTGCTATATAGCAGTAGCGATCAAATAAAAACCGCGCTACAGATACAAACTTAGCAGTAGTGCTTGTAGTAAAGAAAGCGCTACTACTAATATTCCCATTGGCAGAATGCTAGGCTACGCATAGCAGTAGCGGGCTTTGAAGAAACGCGCTACTGCTAGAGCATAGTTAGCAGCGCGTTTCCTGAGAAGAGCGCTACTACTAACGGAAATAAAATAAGATGAAAAACAAATAGAAATGAAAATGAAAATGAAAGAAATAGAAAAAGGAGAAAGGGAAAAATAAAATGTAAAACAAAATAAACGAAAAAGCGAAAAATCGGAGGAAGGCATAGCAGCAGCGTTTGTTTGTAAGAGCGCTATAGCTAACGTGGCTGCAGTAGCGTGTCCTGAACCCGCTATAGAAATAGAATATGAAATTAAAAAGGAAGAAATTTACATAGCTATAGCAGCGCGCGTTTTACGAAAACCGCTATAGCTATCTTAGCTATAAGCGCGTTTTGCAAGCGCTACCGCTAAGTTGACTTAGCCAAAAACCGTTTCCCCGGCCACCACTTCTCCCCAAATCCTCAACCCACCCCTACTGCGCCGCCGTCTCCCCGATTCACAATCGCCCCGCTTTCGCCCGACGACAGCGCCACCAGAGCCGTGCACCGTCGGCGACACCGAGCCGCCCACGCCACGGAGGCGCGGCACCGTCAGCGCCACCGAGCCGCCATCGGCGCCACCTTCCTCACCGTCACGGAGGCGCCCCTGCCTCCCTCGCCGTCACGGAGGCGCCCTGCCTCCTACGCCACCACGCCTCCGTCGCCACCACCGGAGCCATCATCTATAAGCCCCCACCCCTCCTCTCTCTCTCATGCATAGGTTAGCCAGTTTAATTAGGTTAATTATCTAGGTTAGGGCAAAAACTTAGTTAGGGCATTGACATTGAAGTAGTTAGGTTAACTAGTTTAATTAGGTTAATTATCTTGGTTAGTGCAAAAACTTAGTTAGGGCTTTGACAGAGAACTAGTCAGGTTAACTAGCTTAATTAGGTTAACTATCCATGTTAATTAGTGCAAAAATTTATTTTAGGCTTTGACAGAGAACTAACTGCGTTAACTAGTTTAATTAGGGTAAATTATCTAGGTAAACTAGATTAACTAACTAGGTTAAATAGGTAGGTTAATTAGGTTCGTTGGATTAACAAGCTAGGTTAAGTAGATTGGCAAAGGTTTTTGATTTTTGAAAAGACCACTATTTTTCAAGGAAAAGAATTTAGGCAAATTTTATTTTTCATTGAAGTGGTCTTGTTATATCTTTTCATTGAAGTTGTTCGATTGTGCCCAAGTGGCTTTGTTGTTTCGAGGGAATGATCTTTGAGTGGCCTATGTTTTGCGGAATGTTGATTCATTTACATTAAGCAAATTTCAGTTCTCGATTTGTCCACTTTTTAGCAAAGGTCATGCGAAATTTCCGTGAATTTCGGCATGACTTGTGCTAAAACTAGGACATATCGAGTGCCGAATTTGCCGCACTAGGAAGGAGTCAACATTCTGGCTAATTGTCCCTTTATGTTATTATTCATTTTATTAGGTCTAGAATTAATTGACTAAATTTAATCATAGGACACATGGCTAGCAACGATGAAGGACAGGGTTACGGTGATTGCGGCGGCGTTCTAGGCGGCGGATGAATTTTTAGCCTTCTTGACGATCAGCAGATGTTGTTCTTTGGCCCACCGGTGGCATCGGGGCCGAGACCGACAAGCGGACCGGTCTTTGAGACCGACACGCAGAGACGGTGCGAGGCGAGACCGGCGCTGAGATTGAACCGGCATCGAGACCGGCGCTGAGACCGGTGTTGCCTCGGGGAGCGGGCGGTGTAGAACCGAAAGCAAAAAGCAGCGGGTTCCTAATAAACTCGGGACTACTAGGCTGGTGGTCACGGAGGTGGACAACGGCAATTTTGAGCCAAAGGCGCCGAGGAAGCAGCAGCGTGCTCGGCAATCAAATAGGCTGCATCATACGGACAACCGCCACCATCAACGATGAGAATCTAAAGAAGATAGAAAATATGAGGAGCTCCCTCTTAAAGAAGTTTCACCAGATATTCTTGTTCCCGGGCTGGAATGAGAAGGATTATGAAGATCCAGACAAGGACCCGACAATGAAGAAGATAAACAAACACGCCATGACCAAGTTTAGCAACGCGTTGGCCGCCTGGAAAAATCGAGTGAAAGCAAAGATCAACGATGGGGAACCCTACTCGAGATTGTAAAGGAAAGTCCGACAATCACGGAAGAGCAGTTTCAAATATTCAAGGAGGCTTGCAAGGCCGAAGCTGCCAAAGAAAAGTCTAAGTACATGAAGAGGCTTCAAAAGAGGAACATTGGGACCCACCACCTCGGAAGCCGTGGTTACGGCGGAAAGAGGTCCAAATGGGCCAAGGAGGATCGGAAGCATGAGAAGTCAGGCATCCAGACCCTTGGCGGATTTCACCGTCCCGCAGGGCGTGGCGTCACGAGGCCCGCCACCGTTGGGACCCATCAAGAAGGTTTATGAGACAACACCGGTCATTCACGGAGTTCATGAGACTGCTGGTAATTTTAGTTTCGATCAATTCATTTGCACACGTTAGTCATATTTATAAACGATCCTTGTGCCTTTTGCGAGAGAGCAGCACCGGATTGCGGCGAAAGTGACTCGCCGTCGAGGCATTGGCGAGGCCAAGTGGGACACTCCATTCAGCAGGCGTTGAACATATTGAAACAACAACCGGTAGATACTCGACCATCGTATGGGCCGTGCATGGTGTCGGAGGCGGCGCCCGCGTGGAAGAAGTACTATCGTGAGACCACGGAGGAGAAAAAGGAAAGAGCGGAGGTTAAGCGAAGAAAGCATCGACAAGAAGGTTGAGATTGCGGTTGAGAAGAAATCATCTCGAACGATCGCAACAGCGGTAGCTGCCGCCAAAACAAGCGATTGCGGATATATCTACTTCCTTGGTGACGGGCGTTCACACTTGGACAAGGGAAAATCCAAAAAAATGCATAGGACTTTCCCTTGCTGACTTCTTGGCAGCACATGCTCCCTTGCTGCTCCCTTTTGCTCCCTTTGGCTCCCTTTGGCTGCTTTGCACGGTCGTGCTCGGTGGTGCCTCCTCTTTAGCTGAGCTCGGCGCCCTCACGGCATCTGCCACACCGCCCCTTCAATATAAATGTATAATCTCCTTTTTCGTTGCCTTTCGGATGTCTCACGTCGCGAGACTTTTCTTTGCAGGCAGCGAAACCCGTGCACCATATTGTACACCATCGGCGAACAAAAGGTGGGCGTGGGGAAGGGGCGATAATGGAGCGAAGAACCATTTGTTCCACAGCCGGTCGATCCCCGAGCGTCTTCAAGGTTTCCGTGGCGATGTCAAGCCGGGCCACAAGAATTTCCTCCTCTAATACTAGTGGGGATGACGGCGAGACCTGCGGCGGCTTGGTGATTGTTGCAATGGGTGGGTCTGTTGTGGCCAAAGAGTGCGCTTCGTGCAGGCGGCGGAGCACACCCACGAGCACGCAGCCTCGGCAAGGTATGAACATCAACACCCACCTACCCAATTAGCGTCGGGTGTCGGGTTGGGTGATAGCGGACGGGGTAGCAGGTGGCTCCATTAGTCGTGATGGCGTCGCCATGGATGAGGATGAGGATGACGATGGCGCTGAGCAGTATGTCTATCTTGGCGCCTCCTCGGGGTTTGAGCATCATGAGTCGGTGCACGAATTACCGTCTCAACGTGTTATTGACGACCATTCGGTGGTAAAGAAGCCTAGGAAGAGGCGAGGAAAGGCAAAAAGCTGATTCTATGATCCAGCCACCTCGGCGATCTCGGCTTGAGGACCGTGTAGATATCCCGATGCGGATAAATGGCATATCGGTCGACCAATCCTACGAAACAGCGCTACGGGCCAGATTCGGCGATCTAAGGAGACTTCATGACGATGTGTTGTGGGTAGAAAGGCATCATCGCCTCGAAAGATCCGGGATACCCACTCTCGTGGTTAACGTTCGCGGCAAATGTCGTCGTCGATTGCTTCCCAGCGGATAAGTTCTTCCTCGATTCGATTACATATTCGACATGTTTCACGTGAAGAAGCTGGATTTTACTTTGGTCGCCTTTATGCCTTGCACATGAACTACATCATTGGGGTTGAGCGGATCGTTTTATACGTATGCCGAATGACCGTACTACATGCGAGGGCTTCTTGGGAGTCTGTGCACAGCATCGTGAATACGCGAGGGATTACATCATCAGTTTCATGCTCGCCAATAAGGACAAGGAGGCGATTCTCGTGACTTATCATCCCGTGTAAGTCATCCGCGTTGTCCTTCCTTCGATTTCAATAATTCATTTGCATGGTTGAGGCTAATTAATTTGAGGTGTACTTATTTTGCGCAGCGGCGGGCGCACCGTCCTCATCATCCTCTACCGCCGATTCTCCCATGCTATTTACTTGGACTCGTCGAAGAACATTCACAAAAAGGATTGCACCCACATCAAAGATTTTCTCGACAGTGCTATGTTTTACTACCAAGCAAGGGGTGGAGAGGTTAGGGACAAGAAGAGAAGGGCCGACAGGGCCGCCTTCAGCCATAAGACCGACTTCTGCTGCATCCAGCAACCAAACGATTCTCTTAATGATGGACTCTATGTCCTACACCACATGCTGGAGTACCGACGGGATCACCATAACCTTCACATGGCACCTAGATCTGGCGATGCCCATATTCTGCAATGGGCAAAGGACATAGGAGATAGCGAGGATCATCGACTTCAAGCTGAGTTCTATAACATCCAGCGCGAACTTGCCCAAATCATCATGAATGAGGTCGTCGGAAAAACAGGGATGTTCCATGCAGAAGGACAAATGTCGCGGGAAGACGTCCGAACATGGATAGCCTCTCGGCGTCTCGACATGAAGCCTTTCACTAAGCTCGATGACTATCTCCCGACTTGGATGGATGGCACGACATGATGGAGTGATTGTCGATATATGACAATGTGTCCGTTTAGTCCATACTTTCTTTTATGACAAAACTTTGAGTTATGCGGTGAAACTTTATTTGTGATGTAATTAAACCGTCCTCCTCCTCGACTAGCGAAAATCACTCTAGTTAGGTCATTTTGGAGTGCGATGAACTTTGTTATTTATGCTTATGATATGTTGTTTCTATTTTTGCCAAGTCTGTCTCTTTGTGTTGCTCAACTATATATGTTGCATATCATCGACTCATGTGACGATGCAGGTGCATAGATCATAGATGGCGAAGAAGTGCTACGCCAGAGTATATATATCGACAAGTGGCGGAGTGTTAGGCCAGTGTACGGTTTTCGGTTTCCAAGCGACCGCGATGCTTAGTTTAGGTTCACGCTAATGCGAGAGAGGATCGAACTCATGTAATCAAAGTGATAGCTATTCTTGCGTATATCATTGTTTAGATGGATGACGATGTATTTGCAAGTAATCGAGACTTGTATCGCTATTTTCGAGATTGATGATGAGAGACCACTTTGTGTTGGATGATGATTATGATGATGACATGATTTGATGAGACTAATTGTATGTATATGCTATGATTACATTTGTATGTGGATGATATGCTAAAGATTATTGTATAAAGCCTATTCAAATGCAAAACAAATCAAAAACAAATATGCAGGGAAAAAACTAATAAAACTACTAGTAGCGAGTGGGGGATTTAGCAGTAGCGCCGACTTACGATGAGGGCTTCCACATGTGGCGCTGCTGCAGATAATATCGATGGCGTCCTTTTCTAAAGAGCGCTGCAGCTATTCATGTGTAGCGATGGCGTGGGTCAACAGCGCTCTTGCTATCGTTAGTCAGATGGCGCTTATTAGTAGCGCCGGTACCCGCGCTACTGAGAGGGCCAAAACCCACGCTGTTGCTAGCCTTTTCCCTAGTAATGCATAACCAGGACGAAAGCTCTCACTACTAGGGAAAACCCTAGTAGTAGTTCTTGAAATACATATAGCGATGGCGCTCTTTGCTAAGTGGTAGCATCGGCGCTACGCTAGCAGCCTTCTGACTAAGTTGTAGCGATGGCGCTAGTTAGTCTGCATTTCTTTGCTAAGTATGGTTAGCAGTAGCACTACACTAACCAGCGGTACTACTAACTCTCTGTAGCGCTGCAGGAAGGCCAGCGCTGCTGCTAGTACTCCTTCCATAGATTCATACCCCCTCTACGTATTTGTGATGTATTTGTACAGGCTCTATATAGTAGTTTCATCAGATCACAATAAACATACACTATTCTCATCATATCATACACATACAGTAGTCTCGTCATACCATCATCATCATCATTCAACACAAATATCATCACATCTCGAAAATAGTGATACACAAGTCATGTCATGTCTTGAATAAGTGCAACTGCATGGTCGTGGCACACACACAAGTTTCATCATCTCTATCTAAACCATGATGTAGAAGAGAAGAGCGATCAACATGAGCAATACCGTGACTATATAGTACTTGAGGCACCGACGGTCCCGCCCCCGCTCTTGCCGGAGCGTCCACCTCAAGTAACTACTTTCTGCTTCGGCTCTGCTATCAAACCCTCTATGTCTAGCACCCGTGTACTTGTCCAGCTGGGCCTGAGCGTCTGGCTAGTGGTTGTAGACCCTTGGAACCCTCCCAACGAACATGGCATAGCAGTCCCTCGCCATCTCTGATCTATGTACATGCATCATCAGTTGATGAATTGAACGATAATCTACAACATAATGTACTTAAGGAAACAAAGAGGCATAATTAGCAAAATACAAGAAACCTATAGTAAACATAAATGACGAAGTTCCTCATACCCAAACTAATTAACTAGAGCGATCTACGCTAGTTCAGGACCACGGTTTAATTACATCACATAGTTTTGCTGTTCATAAATTCAAAGTTCTGCGATAGAAGGACAGTAGTGACACATTGTCATCGACAATTAGTCCACCATGTCGGCGGTCCAATGTTCATAGTTAGGGAGGAAGCACCCGAGCTTCTTGAAAGGCTTCAAGTCCAAACACTGAGTGACTAGCAGTGCTCGGACATCATCCCGCGTGGTTGGCCCATGGTAGAACATCCCTATTAGTTCGAGGACCTGCTTCATGATCACTTGGGAAAGTTCACACTGTACGTGATAAAACTCAGCTCGGATTCGATGATCCGTTGTCTTTCCTATGCTTGTGGCCCATTTGACAATCTCGGCATCATTGGTAGTTACTGACATGCGAAGGCGTTGATTATCCCTTTTGTACTTGAGCAGGTCACGAATGAGGTAGAATCCATCCGCTTTACTGGTGTGCGGTTGCTGGATGCAGCAGAAGTCGATCTTATGGCTGAAAACCAGCCCATTCTTCCTGTGCTTTTTCACCTTGATATATCCACCAGACAGGCTAAAGGTTAACAGGGCACTATCAAGAACACTCTTTATGTCTTATAATCCTTTTTCTTGATGTTCTTCGATGAGTCCAAGTACAAGGCATGGGACTATTGCAGGTGCGAGAATGATGAGGACGCCCCCCGCTGCGCAAATTAAGTACACCTCAAATTAGCCTCCATGCTTGCAAAGGAATGATTAACACTTACGAAAGGATATGCGCGGATGACTTACGTGGGATGATAAGGTACGAGAATTGCTTCCTTGTCCGTATTAGCGATCGTGAAGTCGGCAATGTACCTGCTCACATAGTCATGGTGCTCTTTTCAGACTTCCAATAAGCTCTCGTGCATATAGTACGGGTCCGCGGCGCAGATATATTTTATGCTCTCGATCCCGATGAAGTAGTTGAGATACAGCACATACATGCGGATGAACTAGAAATCCATCTTGGTCATGTGGAACATGTCGTAGATGTAGTCAAATTGTAGGATGAACTTATCCGTGGGCCATCTCTCGACGTACAACTTCCCACCCGTCACCTGAGCTGCGTAAAGCGGGTATCCTGGTTTTTTCGAGATGAGAAGGCTTTTCTCTCTGGCCAGCCCATCTTCATGGAGTATCCTTAGATCATTGTTCAGTATGTGCTCTAGCGCTTTTGCATGTAGCATCAGTTCACCGGTGACATGGAAACGCTTCGCACCTTTGATATGTATTCTGTCTACCACCCGGGGCTTCAGAGGCGGCTGGCTGCTTGAAGCAGCTCTGGCACCTTTAGGGCCTTTCCTGTCCAGTCTCCTTCTTGGCGGGTGGCGGTAGTGAGCCCACCATACCTTTCCTAACCACCACCCTCAGTGTCATTGGGCTAATCAGTGGACAGCCCTCAGGTTGTTGTTGGGTAGAGGTGGCATCTGGAGGCGTGTCCTGTGAGGATCGCTTGAAGAGAGACTTTTTGCATTTTGCCTTAGGACGTTCCGACTCTGACAAATCAGGCAGCATCAAGTCATCATCTACATGCTCATAGCCTGAGTCTTCATCGTCATGATCCATCAATCCTCCATCATCATAGGCGGTATTGAAATACTTGTCTGGGTCTTCATCGTCATCCTCCATGTCATCATCAACATTTGCTTCTTCGACAACGGGGGCGGCATCATCTGGCAGTAATGGAGGCTCTCCCTTCCGTCGTCCGCTATCACCCGCCATGACAGGTGCAAGTAATTTGGTAGGTGGGGTGGCGTTCATACCTTCTTCAGAAGGTGGCGTTGGTGTGATACTGGGCGCCTCGAGACGAAGAAGAGACTTCGGCCAAGGCAAGAACCAGCTCTTGCATGCGCCAATCCTTTGACGGGTCTCCTCGTCATCGACTAGTACCGGAGGAGGCAAATCCTCGAAGCCCGCTAAGACACTGGCCACGTTAACCTTGAAAATGCCATCGGGCATCTGTCGGTTGTGGAACATGCGGTCCTTCGGCTTCACGATCGTTGCCTTTCCCACGGCCACCTTCTGGCCCTTGATGTCATAGAGTAGGGTGCACGAGCATCGTCGGCCTAAGAAGAAGACATGTCTGTGACGTCAAACATCCGAAAGGCGACTGAAACGGAAGACTATATACATGCTGGTGAAAAGGGTATGACGCATAATTACCATAAGGCGTCGAGCTTAGCTAGCGATGAAGGCCCGCCGAGCATGCCAGAGGCGAAGGTCGGGCTGTTATGAACAGGAGCGTGACCTTTTCCAGTTGCTTGAGCAGGTGCTGGTGCTGTGATGTTCACCGAATTGCTCCTAACAAAGCTGGGAAGGGAAAGTCCTCCGGCCCTTTATTTGGATTGTTTCGACCAATCGAAAATTGTCTCAATCAAGCTGGCCACCGCGTCACTAACCGCTGCATTGACTACATCAAGCAACTATTCTTTAGTCTTAGCTTTGAGCATATTGACCGCAATCACGACCTTCTCGTCGATGGTTTGTTGAGTGACGACCAACCATCTCTTCCTTCTTTCGTCTGGCTCCTCATGGTAGCACGTCTTCCACGAGGCTCCATCTCCGAAGCCGTGCACACATCCATAGGACGGCGGTTTGTCCTCCAGGACCTTTTTCAGTATGTTCAGGGCCCGGTTGAATGGGGTGTCCCACCTGGGCCTCCCCGACGACTGTGACGGATCATCGCTTTTGGCTGCCATTTGGTGTTGCTCTCTCCGCAGAAGGAACATGGATGGTTTACTAATGTGACAAAACTTGTAGTCGAATTGATTGGAAGCTAATATGATAATGTGGTAATATAACAATTACCAGAAGTCTCATGAACTCCCTCGAGTTCGTGTCCGTGTAAAAGATCGTTTTGATGCGGTCCCACTTGCACCGGGCCCTAATCCAATCACGCTCCACCAGGTCGGTAAACTCCGCCAAGGGGTCTGGGATTCCGTGACTTTCACATTCGGCGTCCTCCTTGGCCCATACGTGCATCTTCCCCTTGTAACCACAGCTTCCGAGGCGGTGGGGAGGCATGTTCCTGGCCTGGAGCGCCTTTATTTTCTCCGACCTTGCCTTGACTTCTTCTTTAGTGAAAGTCTCCTTGAATTTTTCAAATTCCTCTTCCTTTACTGACGGATTGTCAGCATGAATCTTGGACCACCGTTCGTTCTTCGCAATCGCTTTTTTCACCCGAACTTTCCAGGCAGACAAGTCATTGGTGAGCGTCACCATCGCCTTGTTGTTTATCTTTGTCATGGCGACATCGTCCCACGGCTCTTTAAATTTGCTTTCATCCCTGCCGGGGAACAGGAACCTTTTGTGCAACTTCTTTAGGACCATGTGCCCCATATGTGGTATCTTCTTGAACTTCTCGTCGTTGATGTTGGCGGTTTCCCTAAGGATCCATCCTACCTAGCACTTGCGTGCTTCCTCTGGCGCCGTTGGCTCTAACCTCTTGGGGTTCATCTCCGTGACCACAATTTGTCCGATGCCGAGCTCATTTGGTCTTCGTGACCTCTTCTGCTTCAGTGCTTTACCGGCTACGACAACATCGTTGCCGGTCTCGGGGGTGGTGTCGGTGTTGTTACCAGTGCTGGTGTCGGGGTTGGTGCCACTGCCGCTACCATGCACCCCCCTCTGGTGTTCGTCCAGGTAATCAAAATAGTTATTTACTGCCTCGATGGGGTCTTCTTCAAGGCGAGCAGGACCCCCGGCTTCGGCATGGGTAGACATGTTTCCTATTCAACAATTGTAAATAAGAGATATAATGAAGAGAAAAAAGGGGCTTATATTTGGTCGGAATGTTAATTCATTCCCCTTCCGACAAATCCCACGCACTCATATGTCCTAGTTTCTAGCACAAGTCATGCCAAAAATCACGAAAATTTTCGGCATGACCTTTGCTAAAAAGTGGACATATGGAGCGCTTGAAATTTGCCGAAATGAAAATGAATCAACATTCCGGCAAAACATAGACCACTCGGATATTTTTCGACATTCAACCAACATTGCAAAACCATATAACATCAATGACATATATCATTTGCAAAATATATCATTCAAGCAAATATATCATTCAAGCAAATATATCATTCATTCAAGCAACATTGCAAATTAGCCCTAGCTAAATTTGCTAATTTGCTAAAAAAAATTGGCCCTAGCTATATTTGCTACTGCCCTAATTAGCTACTATTTTTATAGCTAATTTTTATACCTACAAAAACTAATTAGCTACTATTTTTTATAAATTCTAGCTACTGTTTTTTATAAATATTTGCTACTCTTTTTTAGTTTAGTGCAATTTGCTACTATTTTTTATTTATAGGTATTTTATATACCCTAAACTAAATAGCCATACAAAAGCTAATTAGCTACTGTTTTTATAAATTTTAGCTATTGTTTTTATAAATATTTGCTACTGTTTATTATTTTAGTGCAATTTTCTTCTGTTTTTTATTTATAGGTAATTTATATACCCTAAACAAAATTGCCCTAAACTAAATTGCTAAATTGCACTAAAATAAATTTGCGAAATTGCCCTAAACTAAATTGCTCTCTCTCTCTCTGGTACATCTGCTAGCTAGGGTTCATATATCAAACACTTAGCTAGACTACGGTCCATATTAGAGATAGACAGCAGAGAGAGCGCAGAGAGAGAGAGAGAGGAGGGCAGGCGAGAGGAGAGGGAGAGGCTTACGGGTTGTGGGAGAGGGCGGCGCCGGCAAGGTCGAGGGAGGCGAAGAGGGCGGCGGCGGCGAGGTCGAGGGCGGGCCCGCGCGGTGACGGAGGTCGAGGGAGGGCTCGGGAGACGATCGACGTCGAGGTCGACGGCGGGCAGGGGTGACGGTCGGCGACAGAGGAGGGAGAAGTGGATATGGGGGGGAAATTACTTGGTGAAATTTTAAGCCCGCGCCGGGGGGTTAACTCAAAATAACAGTAGCGCTAGTTTGGAATCCAGCGCTACTGCTAAGTTAGCTATAGCGCTAGAACCTAAACCACCGGTACTGCTAACTATTCCTATTTTTTTAATTCTAAAATACAAATAGCAGTGGCGCTGGATTAGGATCTAGCACTATAGCTAAGTGAGCTATAGCGTTGTTTCCCAAACCAGCGCCTGTCGGATTCGGGGTTCCGCAGACCCTTGAGAGGTTCAAACACTGGGGCGCCCACAAAGAACACTCTCTCTCCAGCTTGCTGGCCCAATGACCCCACGGCCTAGCTCGACGAACTCAAAGAACAAGAGACACGAGGGTTTATACTGGTTCGGGCCACCGTGTGGCGTAATAACCTACTCCAGTGTGGTGGTGGTGGATTGCCTCGAGGGCTAAGGATGAACTAGAACATTGGGTGAACAGCCTCAGGAGGTGAGGTGTTCTTGGGCTCGATGTTCTGGTGAGGGTGAGGGAGATCTGAATGATCCGTCCTAGATGAGATGCCCTATGGTGGTGGCGAAGTCCTATTTATAGAGGCCCCGGTCCTCTTCCCAAATGTAGGCGGGAAGGGATCCCACAACGGACAATTTTGAACGGGGACAACTAGTACAATCTATCCTGACAAAACTAGTCTTCGCCTGCCAAAGGCTCTGGTGGTGAAGCCGTCCCAGGATCCACGATGACCTCTGTCCTGCTCGTCTTGGTCTTGTTGGACCGATATGGAAACCTTTGCTTGATGCCCCGGGACTCCTTGCCTGCGCCTGTCTCTTTAGCACCAAAGAGGAAACAGGTACACTGTGCCCGCTAGCACCCGCTTAGCCTTGGTCGTCATGGCTCACGACATGTGAACCTCGCGAGGTGCCCCTTGCATAGATATCTCTGCTCCTTAGGAGCTAGCCTAGCGAGGCCACCCCCAGGGAGGTCTTGGTGTCGTCCGCCTCGCGAGGCTTGGCCCCTTGCGAGGGTCTTGAGTTGTTGTTGTCCAAGTTGGGCCGTACCGGGCCATTGGTGGGGCCATGTCGTGGGCCGCAAGCAGGCAAGTCAGGGTACCCCCATTCCTAGGACGCTAACAGAAGCCCCCGGGCCCAAGGTGCGGTCGGACTAGGCTTCGAGGCAAAACCAAAGGGCAAGTGCGGAGTGCCGCGGGCCCCAACAGCCTGCAACCTCGGCTGACACATGGCGATTGACAGGTCGTGGGCGTCTCCGCTTCGCCACGCTGCCTTGGCAACCGTTCAACTTGACGAGACCCTGCTGTATGCAGAAGTAAAACAATCATTACGTGTGATCGTGGAGATCAACGGTTGGGCTCCTGGTGGCTATAAATGAGGAGTGGGGCGGAGCCCCCGTTGCTCATCTCCTTCTCCTTGCTGTGTGCTCCTTCTCTTTCCTCCTTTCTCCTCCATCTTGCCGCAACTCCCATGGCACCGATAAGGAGGTTCTTTGCTGCTGAGAAAGGAAAAAACCCTCGCGAGGACCTGGAAGCACTTCCGCAGAAGAAGAGGTTCGACTACTCCCGCGGCGCCGGCGTGAGGCTGGAGGTGACGAGGCTTTGGTACGAGCGGCCTCCGCCGGGTTATCCATTGCCCTTGTATGCCCAAGTGCATGGCTCCGGAGGAGGAGACGATGTCTCGCGCCGCTCGCGTCATGGTCGTGATGGACAGGCTATGGCGGCACGGGCCACCGTCCCACGAACCCACGCCGAGGGCTCCTCGAGGGAATTCGTCGTATGGGCAGAGATGCCACCGCATACATGGATCAAGTTCACATGGTTCTTCACCGGAGAGATGCCGCCGATGGGGCCGCTCGTGTTGTGGCTGCAGCACGCTGAGTGCAACACCCCAGCTACGGGAGCGGAGGTCGAGGTCATCTCCCCGGGCAACATCTTCATGACGTGTGGATGGGGCGAGGTCGCCCGCGCCTGCTGCGTGGAAAGGGCCCTCGCCATCCACTTCGAGTACGACGGCGCCTCCATGTTGTTCTTCAAGGTCTTCGACAAAGGGGGCTACCGCCTGGAGTGCTGCCCGGGAGGGGGCCGCTAGGACGGTGGGGCGGCAGGCGCTGAGCCCGCCCTTGGTCCTGCCGACAGCTCCTCCAGCAGCAGCGGTGACTCCTGGGAATCCAGTGACTCTCGCGAGCTTGACGAGACTCTGGAGACAAGCGACGATAGCTACGTGCCCCCGAGCTCCCGACGCGCCCGAAGCATGGCGATGACGTCTGCTCGCCGTCGTCAATGACCTAGATGGGGTTGGCATCCACACCCAGGGGGGCACTGTTGATGATGGCGTCGGTGGCCGTAGTTAGGGATTCTTCCTTCTTTTGTTCCCTGCGAGGAATCGAGACGAACCTGGTAGGGGTGTGTAAAGTACTTGTAGTGCTTTTGATTCAATGCAATATAGTCCATTATCTAGTGTTATGGTCACGAATTCCGCTTCAGCTAGTCGCCCCTTTGCGTCCCTCGCGGAGGCTTGGTGCTCTACGCTGACAGGTCCCAGTCCCCGGGCAGGCAGCAGCCGTCGCTGGTATGCCAGGTCGCGATGCCATGGTCAAGGCCATGAGGTGAGTGGCCTGAGGTCCGGTGAGAGCTCCCGAGGCGCGATGCTCGGGGGCTCTCCTTTAGCGAGCAAGCAGCTACCCAAAGACCGAAAGGGAGGCGAGGTTGCCCAAGCTGAAGCGCGTTAGTGAGGGTGATGAAGTTTGCAGTTGCCCATCTTGCTTCGGCCTTGCTCCCCCTCCTTTTCATTCTCATGGTAGCTTAGCGCTCTACGCCGGCAGGTCCTAGTCCCTAGGAAGGCTTCAGCCGTCGCTGGTATATCGTGATGCCGTGGTCAAGGCTAGAACGTGACTGACCAAGGTCCGGTAAGAGCTCCTGAGACGCGATGCTCAAGAGGTCCTCCTTGGCATGCAAGCATCTTCCTAAGGCCAAAAAGGAGAACGGCACTTCCGAAGCAAGGCAACAAAAGTCAAGAATTCCAAACTGTGGTGCCTCGCCAGCATGTATATTTGACTTATCTTAGTGAGCCTGGGGCTATCCTTGCGTAGCGCCTGGTTTGTGCGTTTGTGGCGGTGGTACTGCTAGGTTAGGCTCGCGCCGGCTTCCCCCTCTCACGCTCTTCTAAGTTTTCTGCATCCTCGGGCCCCGACCCTCGAGCGAGGCTGAGCCACCGCTGGTATGCCAGGTCGCGATGCCATGGTCAAGGCTAGGGCACTACAAAAAAAAAAGACACATCCATGACATTTTGGGCCGAACGAAAAAAATTTCTGTCATACTTATGACACTTCTATGACAATAATTGTGACAAAACCCGGTATCATCATAGATGTGGTGGGCTCCTACTTCTATGACAAAAAATCATGACAGAAAATGGGGTTTTCATCCTGGGCGAGCCGGAGACGCAGCTGCATGACATTCTTTGGGCCGTCCATGACAGAAAAAAATGTGGTAGAAGCGAGGGCGAGGAAAATATAGGGAAGTTCCCGGTTACGGTGGGTGGTCGGGGGCCGAGCGATGCACGTTTCTCTCATATGTACGCGCGTGTGTGCGAGGCGTTGGGCTCTAACTGAACCCGCGCGGCGTTGGGCTCTAAGCGAACGGCGATTGCCTTTGCGAACTCTGGCGTTCTTGAACTGACGATCAATCGATCCCTTAACGTTAATCGAACCCGAGTGATTCGCCGCTCTGTTGCTAATCGAAGTCGATCGAACACTCGCCTTCTTTCCCTTGATGAATAGTGAGCGTTGTTGAGGGGGTTTGGATGAATAGTTCCCGGTGGGGGGTTGGATGAACAGGAACCCGTGGTAGTAGAGGTCGTTGCCGCTGGATGAACAGTACCCCGATCGATCGAGCTGGTGGATGAACAGGACCCTATGGAGGGCTTGATGAAGAGAACCCCGTGGAGGGCTGGATGAACAAGAACCCGTGGAGGGCTGGATGAACAGTAGCCAGTGGAGGGCTGGTTGAACAGTAGCCGGTGGAGGGATGGATGAAGAGTAGCCCGTGGAGGGGTGGTTGAACAGGACCCCCGTGGAGAGGGCTGGTTGAATAGTAGCCGGTGGAGGAGCTCGCGGTGGAGGCTAGATGAATAGGAGCCCGTGGATGAACAGTCGCAGGTGGAGGCTGGAGGAGGTCGACGGTGGATAAACAGGAGCCCGTGGAGGCTGGAGGAGGTCGACGGTGGAGATGAACAGTGTCCCGTGGAGTCCCGTTTTGCGGTACGCCACACCCCTCCCGATGAACAGGACCCCTATTTTGACCATAGCGCTCCAACACAAGTCGGTTTCCTCTGTTTTGCGGTATGCCACACCAGTCCCGATCAACAGGACCCCGTTTCGACCGTAGGAGGTATGTTTCCTCCGTTTTGCGGTATGCCAGGCCCCTCCCGATGAACAAGATCCCGTTTCCATCATGGACGGTCAAACATAAGGCTATTTCCTCCATTCTGCGGTACGCCAGGCCTCGTTTCCATTGATTGTTCCGTCCAAGCCGGTTGGCTCCCTATGAGCACAACGACGCATTCCGTTCCGACCCAGCCGGTTGGCTCCCCATGAACACGACGACGACACACTTTCTCCGTTCCGACCAAGCCATGTACACGAGCCCTGGCCGTACGTATGCATGAGTAGGCATTCGAGACCCCGCCCGTATGTACGTACGTGGCCGTATTTTCTTTCTTGAACCCTGGCCACTGTATGCACGTGTACATGCTACGTGCGCGCCTCTACTACCACACGTGCCCTTCCTTGCACGGCCACGGTTCATCGATGTAGCCTGCAGACAGATCGATCTACCAATATGTACGTAAATGTTCGTGACCAGAATGACAACGCTACGTACGCTTCGACCGGGTGGGTCCCGACTGTCAGGCACTTCCTTGCGTGCGAAGATGTAGCTGGTGGGTCCCAACAGTCAGGGGTGAATCATTTTTTTCTCGTAATATGGACGCACTTCCTTGCGTGCGAAGATGTAGCTGGTGGGACCCAGCAGTCAGGGGGAAATACGGTGGCCCATCCGGTGGGTTCCTGCTGTCAGGTGGAGGAATAATTATTTTTCGCGTAATAAGGAGGCACTTCCTTGCTCCGGCCGTGGACCCAGCTGTCAGCCTCTCAATGTACAGTACTCTTCCGATGGAAATGTTCGTTGACCACATTAACCACGCCGCGCCGAGAGCACCAAGGTGGTAGACGACGGCGAGGCCTTGGAAGGGAATGACGCGGAGCCGGGGAAGACGTGGCAGCACGCAAAGAGGAGTACGAGGGTTCACTCTTCACTGGTTTGGCTATGGTGTGAGGCTGTTGTCACCGCAGGGCCTGGCCAGCGGTGGGATGAGTAGGGGGCGGTGAGGCCTCCGTGGCAGCACAGCCGGCCACGGGAGGCAAGAGCACGCGATGGTTTGGACGGTTGGAGCAAGAAAATCAGAGGTTGAAGAAGCAGGACGACCGTTGGATGTTAACAATCCAAGGGTCACTAGTGATAGAATTGTTTGTTGACTAAGTTGACAAAACCCTCCGTCCGCGTCAACTTAGTAGGCCCACAAGTCAGCCTCCCACTGTGGTGGGTCCCAGCTAGCAGGGGAGTATTCATTTTTTTGTGCGTCTTAAGGAGGCATTTCCTTGCGGGTGAAGATATAGCTGGTGGGTCCAAGCTGTCAGCGGGAGTATTCATTCTTTTTGACGTAATAAGTAGGTACTTGCTTGCATGGGGCCATGGACCATATGGGTCCCAACTATCAGCCTCTCTCTGTAGGTCCCTCTTTCGATGTTGTCGTTTGTTGACAACATTGACCACGCCGTGCCGAGAACACCAGTGTGATGGACGACGGCGAGACCCAGGAAGGGAATGGCCCAGAGGCGGCGAAGCCACATCAGTGGATGGATGGCCTGGCCAGCGGGGGAGTAGTAGGGGGCGGTGAGGCCTGCGCGGCAGCACATCCGGCCACGGCAGGTAGTCCCGCCGGTGCTGGATTTGGCGGCTGGAGCAAGAAGACCAGAGATTGAAGAAACACGACAGCCTTTGGATTGACATCCGACGGTTACGTCTGCTAGAATCGTTTGTTATCGTATATAATAAGTAAAAAAAAATCTTGCATACATGTCAACTTAATAGGCCCACAAGTTAGACCATTCCCTATTTTTTTTAATAATTTATATATAGCTCATTGCAACTTCTTATTCAATTTATTGCAGTCCATTTTTTTGGTGGCCAGGGCCAGGGTTAAAAATTTAAACAAAATTTCGCATATTTCTGTGGGTTCCAAACTAATTTTAATACCAAAATGTTGAGCCAGATTTAAAGTACTTTGAAGTATTTAAATTAGGTTAAAGCCCAGTGAAATTGGAATCTGCAAATGTGAAAAAAAAATTAGAAATTATAAAGTAATTGCCAATTTGTCATTTGTTTTTTATATTTACAGCCCATTTCATATTACTTTCAAGATTTGCAGGCATCTTGAAAGAGTTGCAACCCATCAGGGCATAGAAAAATAAGTAGGCCTTGATTGGGTATTCTTCAGAAAAAATAAACTGGGCTCATTTTCACAAAAGAAAATAGCTGGGCTGGTCATGTGGTGAACATAAAATATAAGCCTGGGCTAGACAGGCCACAGCCTAGTTGAAACCCTGCTTCGTGTCAACAATAACAAAAAAATACTACTCGAGCAGCTACGTCCCAGGCGTTAGCCGATCTTGTGTTGTTCTCTTGTCTATTGACTATATACGCTGACAATGTCGTGGGTCCCAGATGTCAGGAAACCACTAGCAGGAAGCATTTTCTTTTTCCATATGCTGACAATGGAGTATATATAATATAACAAAAAATGAGGAACTTCCTTGCGTCCGGCCATGGACTTGGTGGGCCCCTACTGTCATCCTCTCCACGTATAGTCCTCTGCAGACTCCTCTTGTTTGTTGACCATGTTGACAACGCGAGAGGGCGGCGCCGTGGCGAGAGCAGCAAAGCGTGCGGAGGACGACGGCGAGGCCTTGGAGGTCGGCGTTAACGATTTAGGAGACGGTGGGGCGGCGATGCTTGCGCTAAGGTGCAGTCAGCCATGGGAGGCGGAAGGAGGCGACCCCGCCGGTGCTGGTTTGGTTTTGGCGGCTGGAGGAAGACAGGGCTGAAGAAACAAGATAAACTGTAAAAGCAACAGGAGTACTTAACAACCTTAACTGAAACCTGCAGGGGCACTTAACAACCATAGCTGAAAGCAGTATGAGTACTTATACAGGTTCAACCGTACAAAGCACGCCTCGAACAGTGCTACTTTGACTACAGTTAACCAAAGGGTGAGGCCGCCAAGCCCTAGGATAAGGCCCAGGTGGCACCCCGCGCATCCACAACCTTCTGAAAGCGACTTCATCTCGCAATGTGGTCAATAAACAAGATATTCGCTTTAGAGCCATGAAAAGCAGGAACATAATCTTCTGTCGTAATCTCCAAGATGGACGAGCCTTCATTATTTGAGACCACCCATGAATAAGTATCTTTTCACCTCCAAGGCGAATGGAGTAGGTCGACATAAACATCATGTTGTGACCAAGCGCAAGTCTGACCTGACCATGGTCAGGCATTTGTTTAGGAACAATAGAACCGGGCAGTTCCTCTTTCAACAAGGTCACAGCTGTAAAACTATGCGTAAGTAAGAGTTTATGAACAACATATATAACAGAAAACAGCTCGTACCATAAGTTTCTCAACATAGTTGGACCTGTTCAACGAGTGCAGCAGTGGCACACATGTCCCATGTGGCATTCCACCATTGAAATGCCCCACAAGGACCTCAAGACGATAAATGAAGTGTAGGAACTTGTAGATGTCATCCAAGTCAACTTCGGTGCCATGAGTAATAGCCGAGTTCTTATAGAATAACAAACGAGTAGCCTGCTTAACTCTGAAAAAACCAACACATGCCACCAATTATAAGAAAATATCAGTTAGAAGTAGCATCTTCGTGAGAGATTCGTTGCTACTTCTAAAGTTAAATTGTGATTATTTAGACAGAATAGGTGGATTAAGAAGTAATCGAGGCAAGAAGCAAGAGCCAGATACAAAACTAACATGGATGAACAATTGGAATGACGTCGGGGTGGAAGATCGCAGTGACGATGAGACCAGGTTCTTCTATTTCCATCAACATTCGTGCGCCAACTTTCAGTCTGTAACACTTGAAAAAGTTTATCCAAGTTCGGCCATAAAAAAGCAGCGATCTTCTTGGTTCATGAACCCAACTCGAAACTTATATCCATGGCTTGTCTTCACTATTACCATTAAACTGGTGTATTCAGTTATGGCAAGGCTGAGCATCTTGAGTACATGTGTTTTGGCAGAGCTAGGAATGCACTGCAGGAAAAATAATATGAGAACACAATGTACAATGTATTCCCTATATCCAAATCTAGAAATATTTCCTCCTTCACGTTATTGTTGACCATGGTACTAGTACCTTTTATCAAAATATAGCAACCCAAATTTCCAAATTAGTCGACAGCATGTTCAAAGAACCCCACCCTCCCAGATAGATAAGAGGATTCTAGGAACATATTGTGCGCATTTTAAAATCCTGTGTTAGGATGGGAAGGAACAAGTGTGGCGTCTCGCCGAGGGCGCAGAAACCTGTAGGGTCCTCGCACTTTGGGCACTGCAAATGAAACACACTAGATTCAGTAGGAAGAAAAATGCATCAACGGCAGCGGCTGCCATCCTAGGAGTACCCGCGACCAAGGGACTAGGATTTATCGGGGATGGATGAAGAATTCGTACCAGGTTCTCCATGAGAAAACCCTATGCAATTGCCGAGCGCAGGGACGAAGCTAGAAAAAATGGGCACTGGTGTCAGCCACTAGCCCACTATAGTACTACGGCAGGGCAATACATAAATTCAGAGGGCAATAAAAAACAAATATGCAATGAAACTATGATATAATTTTTGTTATATACAAGCATTGCCATATGGACTATTGGTTGAGGGAAGTCATAAAACTACTCGTTTATCTATCCGGGAAAAGAAACAAAGTAACAAAATATGACTTTCGTGCTTCATTTGCAACTCCCTAAAATTGATGCACAAACAAAACACACTATATTCACATCAATGGAACCTGATTAAAAAAATATAGATAAAAATATCATTAAGGGAAAGCATAAACGACGCAAGAGTCACATTTATCACTTCCCGCGATCTTTTATCCTCTTATAAAGGGACCAATCACGGCATCACTAACAATGGTAGAAAATATATCTTTCTCCACATAGCCAATTATGCAATCACACGCGACCTCATTTTCGATGCAAACACTTTGGAAAATATTCTTTGTTGAAAAATATCTCGCCATGATGTTATGGCAACTGGCAAAATAAGCACTAATTTCACCAGTTTATCCAAGTTAAAGTAGTGAACGGGTTTATTTGGGATTTATAGTACATAGCACCAACATTTGATGTAAGTGTTCTTGAACTCCCTGTTGCATCTGATAGTGTTTGTTTGAACATGAATATATCTGTAACTCAAAAATGAATCAATGAAGACAAATACTCCTACAAAATAAGCAAGATTAGGAATTTTATCTTGGAACTAACTCATGTGCCCATGACGAGGGAGTATCGTGCGGTCTGGCGAGAAGTCACTCGTGCACTCACCGTCTGCGGATTATTAGATTATTAAAGATTGTGAAATAAATGTGTCGTTGATTCATCACTTGTGTAATTCCATCAGGAGATGAGAGCCCTATATTCAAATTACTAGAATAGTACTCCCTCCGTCCGGAAATACTTGTCGAAGGAATGGATGTATGTAGACATATCTTAGTTTTAGATACATCTATTTTTATTTATTTTTCCGACAAGTATTTTGGGACGGAGCGAGTATTTCTTATGCAGCGCAGAATTTGTGATCGAGGAGGCGATTAAGCAAAGAGACGAACAAGTGTGGTCATGCGCATACAGCGTACTGCTGCCGTGGCGCTCATATATCGAAGGAATTTGTGACCGAGCAGCCTGCTCAATGCCCAGACCAAATATGGTGTGGGCTTTGTAGCCTATTGTAGAGTTAAAGGTCTTGATTATTTTTAGGGAGTTTATGATTATAGTTGGGCTGGCATTTTGGGCTTGTGAAGCTGCATGATCGGTGGCTGGGGTCAATCGAATTTTTTAGCTGGGGTGAGAGGCAACTTTTATTAACCACACTAGTTTTAAAACTGAAACGCACTGGTGTCAATTGACACCAGTGGTTACTATGAGCTCCGATCCTTGGCGGCGGGGTTTTCTCTAAACAAGCGAGCGAGGAGAAGGATTGAGCCGCAGTGAAATATTGCCGCTTCGTCCGTCCGATTCTTCGCTAAAATTTGGAAAGGTGGGGTTTTTTGTGATTTGACGGCTCATTGGGCATTAATGCGGCGCTACGACTAGGGTGTGTCTACCGTGCAGTTGTGCACTCTAATTTGGTGCATATGGCACGTAGACCCCGTTGCCGGATGCCCCACATATCAACGCAAGGAAGTAGAAAGACATGACGTAACTAGTTATTACACATAAATATATTTTTGATAGAGAGATATTCCCTTTGTTAAGAAATGTAAAGATCTTTTATATCACAACTTTATACATAAGAAAAATCAAGGGGAATATATATAACATATATATTTATAAAAAACAGAGTTTTTTAACACCGTATAGACGAGTTGGTGATGATGGTGTGCATGTCATCCTGCAATATAGGCCGTCCGATTTATATCTGACGGGTAGGAAGGAAACTATGGCAATTTTGCAAAAAGGTACCCACACACCTCTCCACATTTGCAAATAAGGCCTTCCCACGTTCATCCTTTTCTCTCACAAGATAAAATAATCATACCAATGCATCTTGATGTTACGTGCAACGCACGGGCATTATGGGGGTTCAGCTGAGAAATACTCAGACTGGCTCATGGTTCTGGACTTTGGGCCACAGGCCGCTGGGCCTACATGTTTGGGGGCCCATGTGTTCTACCTCAGCGCTTTTCATATTGCAAGCAGTCGGTACGGCGCTGGTTTTAGATGCTGTCGAAGGCGAATACACAAAATTGAATAAAGCACGACAGCTGTTGGAATGAAATCAAATGGCAGTTCCTAACCAGCAATCAGAGTTGCAATTCTATCAACAATACTGTCATACTACTTATACACACATGACACATGTTTCACCATGCCAGAGTATTACATCAAAATCTCTCGACGGATAGATCAGTTCGGCAGTACTGAAGAATTTCAAAGTTGATTTGGACCAGCTCTCCTTGCCGAGAAAGTTCGATTTTGACATCATCCCCTACCGCAAGATATGATTTAGATTTGAACCTTGACCGTCCTTTAGCATCAATCATCATGCGATCATCCTTTGTACTTACGGTATATTGAGTAGGTGCATTCACACCAAGGCTGCGGATGGTAAGAAAAACTTGGCCACGGTCGCCCAGATTGTTGAACGACTCCCTCGTTGCTCTAGGAATTCTCTGTTTGCAAACAAGAAGACATACACAAATAGTTAGATCAACACAGTGAATCATGTGAAACAACATGGAAAGAAAAAAGAACGAAGCACTTGGGCGGCCAATGCTTACAAAGAAGGTGGACATGTCGGTTTTGTAAGGACTTTGGTATCTGAAGTCTGACGCAGCCAATCTGTTGCCGGTGCAACTCTGGTCCCGTTAATAGTTGCGGGCGGAGCGGTCTAAGTGCAAGTGTTGGTGCAGTGCGAAGCCGTTCTTTGGTGCTCGTCTTGCGTGCGAATGGTAGTGCCGCTGCTGTTACCAGAGATGGTGCTCCTTGTAGACCTACTGCCGGTGTCGGAGCAAGTGCCGGTTTCGATGCCCGATTCTCCGGTAGATCAGCCTGATCCGCTAACGCGGTCGGTGCCCAATCCTCAACTGGATCAGACTGAGCTTCTGCCACTGTCAGTGCAAGAGCAACTGGCGGTGCTCAATCCATTGCTGAAAGTGGTACCGATGCGCGAGACAGCGGCGATCATGTCTGGTCTGCTGTGATCAGCTTTGTAACGTGACTAGGCTCCGTGACCGTGATCCAGTCTTTTTCTTCATTTCTTTTAAACGCGAGAAGGACTAATTGTGGCGTGTTTGTTAAACCAAACTGTAGTTCATCATAGGGATTCAGCTTGTACTCCGACAATGCACTGATCAAATTTTTCCCAGTAATATAAGTGATGGACAATGCCTTCGTTACTGACACGACATAAGAACTGAAACCTGCAAAAATATCCATCGTAGAGTGTAATAGCCTGATTTTTGTCCCTTTCTTTTTCTTTTGTTTTTCTGAGGTTTTTGCCTGAGTTTTCTTTTTCCGTGGCTTTTGTGGTCTGGAAACTGAAGAAGATGCCCTCTTCTTTGCTTCCAGAGTGGCTTGTCATACCCAAATCCTTCCATAGACTTTTCCATTTCCACCTTGGATCAAATCCCAATATTCTTTTTATTGGGAATATTCCTTTTCTATTAAAGGAATAACTCAATTTGCCCTAGGTTGTGAAGCAACCTATATTTACCTCACTCCTAAAATTACCAAATAACTCTCGTAAATTGTTTGGGTCATATCTTCATCAAATGTGGCAAAAAATTTCATTGCCATGATAAAAAACAATCCTCAAATAATTCATTTCCTATTCTGCCCTAAATGGCACATTGTGAAGGAAGTGCTATTTTCCTTTTCCCAAATAACCTCAAACTCCTTGGACATCTTTTCATGTCCATATAATTGCCACATGCCAAAATGCAACCTCATTTGCCTAGTAATTATTTAATTATGATTTTCTAAAGTTTTTGTCCAGAAAGAAGCTTTATGAAGGAGGAACAAGCTAGGAATATCCAAATGAGCTGCCATTTTTCATGATCCTTCATATCATCATATTATAGCCCTCCACCAAAGTAGAGCTCATGTCATGCAACCATGTGAGCTCATCTTCAATTCTTTGATTCTGTCCAAATTTTCAGTCTGTGAAGCAAGTATATTGTATCTTGCTCCATTATGGCTGAAAATTTTCTAGGCCTTCTAGTATCCATATAACCTCTCTCGACCCATTTTGGGCACATTTTATTGAGCCATTATTCCTCTAGAATTTTTGCAGGTTTCTACCCAAAGGAGATGTTTGTGAAGCAAGTACGATTTTGGCTTGGCCAATTGGTATGAGACTTTTTGAGCATCTTCATAGGACCAAATGACCCTGCCTTACCCAATTTGAGCTCAAGTTGACACTCCATGTGAGTGCATCATCCAAATCTCATTTCCGGACCAAAAATGCAGTTGTGAAGCAACTATATTCATTACTGGTCCATTTCTCCTTAAACTCTCCAGGATTATATTCCTTCCTAAGCTAATCACCCCAGATAAACTCTTTGGCTCCAATCAAGTTCCTGTTGATCACCGGTGCACGTTCAAGTATACTGCAGTAAACTTCAGACGTTAATTACCATTTAACCACAGAGTCTTTCATCGAGTTACCACCGCAGTTGAAACATACCCAGGAAGGACTAACCCCCAGACATTGTTTGGCATCGCTCGTGGCACTGTGTGCACCAGTGCGCGCGGTGACCATCGCCCTGGCGTGCAGTAAACGCGCTTTGGATCGTCCTGGTGCTGTGCTCGTCCGTTCTCTCCTCGTCTCGACTCACCACAATGTCCAGTGGCCTCCTCGTGATCGACTGCTTTGCCTTGAGCCCTTTCCCCCTCCGTCCGTTTCTCCGTCGGTGCTCGTCGCCGCGCGCCCACGGCCACGCTGTAGCCGAACGTCACTTTCCTCCTCTGTATTCTTCCTCCTGCGCCTCCCTGGCCCCTCCTGCCCTGTGCACCTCTTTAGCGCGTCCGCATCCCCGTCGTCGCGTTCCCTTGCCAGCCCGTGCTCGTTGAGCCTCGCCAGAGCCTTGGCCGAGCTCGAGCGGCGCCAACCGGCTTGGCACCTCGCGCCGCGGCCATTTAAGTCCCTCCCTCGGCCCCTCTGCCCCGTGAGCTTCTCCCTATGCCTCACTGTCGCCTTCCCCCGAGTCCATGCGTGAGCACACGCGTCCGTGGCGCCGTCCACGCGTCTGCGGCGATGCCAGCTCGGCCTCTCCCTCGCCCGGCTATAAGTAGCCCTTCCCCGCAGCGCCCGAGCACACCAAGCTCATCTTCAGTTCCCCTCTAGCCTCCTCAGCCCCTCAACCGAGCCCCGGAGCTCTCCTGCCCTCCCACCCCCGCCATGGCCGCCGCCTCGGTCCTCCTAAATTGGAGCGAACCCGAGCCCTTCCCTCGCTTCTACCACCACCAGTAGAACACCACCACTACGGCGACCATCCCCATGCCCTTTCCCCCTTGCCGGAGCCACTATGGCCTCGAATCCCATCTCCACCCGATGCCCCCTCGGCCGGAGTGCTTGCTGCTCTCAACCCCGCCCTCCTCGAGGTTCGTTCTGTCCTGGAATGGGTCGGCCTCGTCACCCTGAGCACGCGGGTAGGTCGGGTGTCGCCGGAGACGGCTGGTAGCTCCGTCTATCGCGGTCGAGCGCCGCCTCTGCCGCGGTTGCGCGCGGGCTGCAGAGCTTGAAGACGACGACCCGGCCAGGTGGGCCCCTCCTCAGCGCGACCCCACCCACCAGCCTCTCACCCATTGACCCGCCCGGTCCACGTGGATAAGTGACGGGCCCCGGCCCTGTGGGACCCGCCCGTCAGCGACCACGCCCCGGTCCCGCGTCTGCCTAGTCAGATTAGTGGACACGTATCCTCTGGAATACGTTTTCCTGTTCGGAAAGCGTACTGAGTTTAACTGCGACTGATATACGCTTCCCTTTGCAGAAAACGTATTTCGGCCGTAGGCGCTTTCAATTTTTCTGTTTAGGCTCAGGCTGAAAAATATTTTTTTACAAATGGGTCCCTGGCAGAAAAACATCTATATCTTTTTGCTCATAACTCCAAATGAGGTTATTCCAAAGCCCATTTCTTTGTCTCGTCGAGCCCATTTTGTTGGCCACACTTTCATCATGTGTTAATTTTCTGGAAATGACCTTTTTGCCTTTGCATGTAAACAACCCCTCTAAGAGAGAACTGTTTCCGGCAAATCTTTCCGCGGCTTCACCGCACTTCTTCCCAGTGCCTTCTTCATCCCCAGGCAAGCCATAATAACCACTTGCATGATAGTCATGCCATGGTTTTCGACTTGAATATTTATTAACTGTTTGCTTGTTTAAAATATGGTTATCGTTGTTTCAGAAGCTTCTGGGTTAGTGCTTACTTTCTTGCTATGTTGTTATGCACCTGGTTATCATGCCCTGCTAGTGGCTAGTATTCCTTTCATATGCTTATGCTTGCTAGTAGTAAATGTTGATGTTGGTGATGGTCTTCGGTGCATGACTGCCGTTTGTTCCGAATACTGTTGTTATGCATGTTCCATTGCATCCACTTGGTTAAATGCTTGCATGATGGCATTGTTGATATGTTCTTGCATGATATTTATTGTTGATGCTAGTGGTCATGTTATGTTTCTGAGAAGTATGTACTTGTGGTTCATGCTAGTCAGTATGCCATGCTCAGTTGGATATGATTCATTGTTGATATGGTTAATAGTTACATTGCACCTCCATGCTTATGTTGATATCATGTTCATGCATTTTAATTTGCATCATGTTATTTTATCATGGCTCGGCATATTTGCATTCAAGTTTAATCGAATTAAATTGAACTTGAACAACTGTTGGCTGAGTCAGGTGCTACCATATCGAGCTGACCAGTGCAACCACGCTTGCCTTTATTGGAAGGACCTGATTGGATCTATTGTCATGCCTCTCGCCGGTGCCTCCAATGAGGGAAGGTTATGGGCGCATGCTACCCTGATCAGGTAGGCGGACATTAGCCTTGTGTGCCCGTTGTTGTTGTATGGATCCATGTCCCCGTTTGGGACCGTTTGTTTTGCCACGACGATGGCCGTTGGTGTCTTTGGTTGGCACGGGGCCACCCAGGACTTAGCCCAGTGGGGAGTGAGTCGGATTGGCTGAGAGAGTGTCATGGCAGTAGGACGGTTTGTCGGAACGTCATTGGTCCACCCGAATGGGAGTGCGAGGCCATGGGTTCTGTGGTGTGGGTACAGTGTACTAACCTCTGCAGAGTGTATATTAAATCTATCGATAGCCGTGCCTGCAGATAAGGGCCCAATTCGTAGTTGGTCACACTGTGAGTCAACAGTAAGAATAATAATGATGTGCTTAATAGCAACTCCGGTTCGATGATGAGATAAGTTGGTTATGTGATCCATGAATGATCACCATTTGTTTACGAGGTAACCCGTTGAACCAACTGTGGTTCCGTTTGTGATCCGTGAATGATCACCGTGGTATCGAGGATACCGAGTTGTTGGATATTCGTGATGTTGGAGAATCTTGGGTAAAGATCAAGCTCCTTTGTGGTCATGTGATGATTACTACGGTATTGTTTATACCAAGCCTGATTTGATTCTAAGATGATCATGTGATGTCCGAGGTTGGTAAGTGATGCATGTGATAGTTACGAGGTAACCCGAACAAAATAAATGGTGCGTGATAGTGTCATCATGTTGCATGCTAGTATTGTCAGATCCATATGTTCATGCCATGTTCATGTTGTTCTAGCTGTTTCATGTTCATGTTGTTCATGCTATGTAGTTCTGATGATATGATGATAATCCCTACTTAACCTGTAATTGCCATGCTGTTGTTTGCCTTGAATGCTTCTCGTTATTGTGAGCTTGCAAGTACATTCAATGTGCTGACCTGGCGTGTTATGCCAGTTTGCAGGTCATGCCGGATTTGAGTGCTTGTTTGCTGTGGATTCCTTGTTTGTGAGCTAGGATAAGCGTTCCAGTTAGAGTCCCTACGGAGTGAAGTTCACCACCGTCGTTGTTATTTCGATGCTAGAAGTTATTCCGCTTCTTCGTGTTGTTCTGTTGCTTGCATAGAGCAACAGTGGCAGGCATAGTGTCGCCGTGCCGATGTAATCCCTTGTACCCAAATAGATTGTAATAAAGAGCTGGTTTGTTCTATGCTAAGCAGTGCCGTATTCCAGAAGACTTCTCTTTGATCTCTGGGATGGAATACGGGGCGTTCCGGTTTCTCTGAGCCTGGGCGCCACGGGCTTGGTATCAGAGCAGGTCTAGCTGTAGGAGGCCCTAGCCCGCCCAAACGTTAGAATGCGGTAGTATGGACACCAGTTGATTTGGTGCACTTGATTGTTGCATTTCTTTGTTGCATAGCATGCATATAGATTATTATTTTGTCGCTAACGGTTAATCTTGTGAATGTAGGTGGCATCGTTTTCGATCCACTAGCTGCAAACGGTGTCCAGCCAGTGCTTGGTGTAGCCTTGGTTACGTTAATTGTTCCCACACATGTATATCATTTTCATGCACACCGTCAAAGCATATTAGACCGCAATACCGGAGTTTTCGCGAGATTTATGTCCTTAGGTGTGCATGCATATTATTGTGTGAGTAGCAGTAATATGTGATTGCTTGATATTATTTATGTTATTAGTATGCTTGTGTGCTTTTGGTTTTCATCGCTTCTTTTGTTTGTTTCTTTGGGCCTTCTGTGTTACATATTTTCCCGTATTAAAGTTGCTCGTCAACCGACACCGGGCCCGAAGAGTCAGCAAGAATGCATATATTTGGAAAATCAGCTAAACATAATGGAATTATCAGTAGACTATAGTGAATTTTTGAATATCTTGTCTGAATGCAAAAGAAATCATGGATGGACCGTCACTATCAAGTTTGCATTAGCGTGCACTCCTCAGAACAAAATGATTAAATCAATAAGAAGATAAATTGTGTGCAAGATTGACAGAATATTATCAGTCAAAGGTATGGCTCAGATACAAGTTTGATTCTTCGTTAAGGGTGATTTTGAAACATGATATGCCCGGAAGGAAGCAAAAATATGGCATGTATTTAATACTCAGAAGGAAGGATATCCTGCAAAACCCCGTTTCATACAAGAAATCAACAACAGAAGTATTAAGATGGTATGTATCTGTGGTAATCAGTTCGCATATCACAATGGGAAGCTTCTGGTGTAAGCAACCCACTTTTCCCTCGCAAGCTACCCGAGAAGCTTCCAAGGCAAGATTCATCTATCTTCCTAAGTATGATACATGGATGAATCCCCGTGGGATGTACCCTATATTCTTTAGTAAGCAACCGCAAAAGCTTTCGGCATAAGGTACCGAGTCTTTCCCCAGCAAAGTCTTTAAGGGGGTAAGCTTCTGAAGCATGATTCCCAGTCTTCTTCGGCAAGCTGTCCGATGAAAGTTTCGAGCACAAGCCAGCCAATCTTCCTCAGTAAGACATTGGTACAAGGTCGTACGCTGTGAATTGATAACATATGGCAGTGAATCCCAAGAATTAGATCCGCAACAGTTTGGTCAGAAGCAATAATCATATGGAACACACGTCTGTCTCAGAATCAGATCCACATATATATGCGGTGAGCATACCACCGAGATCTTACAAGTCACTCGGATAAGGATCTGACAACCACATGAGGATGGTTAAGAGAAGAAAGCCAGTATACACCGCAGTGTGACAAAGGATTATGAGGATTGACGACATTAGTGAGCTTAGTACAAGTACCTGTAAACCTGGAAAATGATCCCGATGAGCCCTTGTCCCCTTTTTCTCCAATGACGGCACCATGCTTGTGATCTGAGCTGTTTTTGACTATCCGAGGTGGATGCCGATTTTTATTTCTCTCTTCAACATCTGTCACGAGTTCTGAGCTGCTTTTCGGCCGTCTCGTACAGCTATTGCGTTTATTTATGTGACAGTAGCCCTATAGCTGCTTTTTGGCTAATTTAGGGAGCTGCCACCTTCTTCTTATCGACCCGGTCTCATGCTCTGAGCTGCTTTTCGGCCGTCCTGAGCCATGGTTGAGTTATTTTAGTTATGTCCCAGATCTGAGTTGTAAAGACCATTCTGGTGGCTACTGATTTATTTGCCGATTTCTTGCAATGGTTCAGATGATCATTTTCCCGCGGCCAGAACTAGAGGGTGTTGAACCTGCCATTTAATGGGTTACCCTAACAGATGGATGTGGATAAGAGTACGCCTGTCAGAATCTTGTACTCGACAGAAACTATGGTCACAAAGAGAAACAATATGACCCCGCTACTTCGCCCAAGGATCCAGACAAGCAACACAATAAAGAAGGAGCAAGGCCGATAATGCAGGTGTATATGAAAATTGTTGCATGACCCGCGTGGTGCAGATACCCCGGACAGTCTAAGTCAGTATTGATCCACATGGATATGCCTACATCATGAGTAATCGGTATGAGGAATAACAGTCTGGAAGCATGTGCCCTCAGTTATGAGAATCACCAAAGGGTAGCTTGGCATGAATAAAATTTCATCCGTCAGAACCACCGTCAGTCAAGTCTGCAAATATTATCATACATGTCAAACCCTTTATGCTGGCCGCGACAGGAGACAGTCAAATATTTGGTACAGATTCGATACTCAAGACAGTGGAACCAGTTAAGATGATTCAGAAACTTCTGCGATGAGTCAGAATCGGTCAGGAAACGGTTATGCTTCAACTCACAGTTTGAAAACCGAAGGACCTGCCGTTAGCGTAGAAACACAATGCAAGGAGTCAGAGCTTGGGTGTTCATCAGAAAAATCTGATCACCACTTCATGAAAGGTTGTCAATACCGGAGGACACATCCAGCGGAAATCACTCTCACACTGGTGAGACAAGGCATATATTTCAGCATGAAAACAAATCGCACTCAGCTAAGTCAGCAGATCTAAAAAGAAATGGGAACATATATAAGCATGAACAAGCAAGGTAAAATATGTCATAATGTGGATACATTAAAGCAAACCACCCCAGGGCCAGTCAGATAAATTTTTTTAGTGGGAACAAAAATAAAGGAAAAAGGATACCCGAGTGGGAAACGGTTTCCTTAAGTCAGAATATTCATACTTGTTCCCTGAGCAACCGAATCTCGAGGATGAATTTCTTTAAGGGGATAAGAGTTGTAACAGCCTGATTTTTTGCCCTTTCTTTTTCTTTTGTTTTTCTGAGGTTTTTGCCTGAGTTTTCTTTTTTCGTGGCTTTGTGGTCTGGAAACTGAAGAAGATGCCCTCTTCTTTGCTTCCATAGTGGCTTGTCATACCCAAATCCTTCCATAGACCTTTCCATTTCCACCTTGGATCAAATCCCAATATTCTTTTATTGGGAATATTCCTTTTCTATTAAAGGAATAACTCAATTTGCCCTAGGTTGTGAAGCAACCTATATTTCCCTCACTCCTAGAATTCCCAAATAATTCTCATAAATTGTTTGGGTCATATCTTCATCAAATGTGGCAAAACTTTTCGTTGCCATGATCAAAAATAATCCTCAAATAATTCATTTCCTATTCTGCCCTAAATGTCACATGGTGAAGCAAGTGTTATTTTCCTTTTCCCAAATGACCTCAAACTCCTTGGACATCTTTTCATGTCCATATAATTGCCACATGCCAAAATGCAACCTCATTTGCCTAGTAATTATTTAATTATCATTTTCCAAAGTTTCTATCCAGAAAGAAGCTTTGTGAAGGAGGTACAAGCTAGGCATATCCAAATGAGTTGCCATTTTGCATGATCTTTCATATCATATTATAGCGCTCCACCAAAGTAGAGCTCATGTCATGCCTCCATGTGATCTCATCTTCAATTCTTTGATTCTGTCCAAATTTTCAGTCAGTGAAGCAAGTATATTTTATCTTTCTCCATTACGGCTGAAAATTTTTCTAGGCCTTCTAGTATCCATATAACCTCTCTCACCCATTTTGGGCACATTTTATCAAGCCATTAACCCTCTCGAATTTTTGCAGGTTTCTGCCCAAAGGAGATGTTTGTGAAGCAAGTACCATTTTGGCTTGGCCAATTGGTATGAGACTTTTTGAGCATCTTCATAGGACCAAATGACCCTGCCTTGCCCAATTTGAGATCAAGTTGACACTCCATGTGAGTGCATCATCCAATCTCATTTCCGGACCAAAAATGCAGTTGTGAAGTACCTATATTCATTACTGGTCCATTTCTCCTTAAACTCTCCAGGATTATATTACTTCCTAAGCTAATCACCCCAGACAAACTCTGTGGCTCCAATCAAGTTCCTGTTGATCACTAGTGCACGTTCAAGTATACTGCAGTAAACTTCAAACGTTAATTACCATTTAACCATAGAGTCTTTCATCGAGTTACCACCGCAGTTGAAACCTACCCAGGAAGGACTAACCCCCAGACATTGTTTGGCATCGCTTGTGGCACTGTGTGCACCAGTGTGTGCGGTGACCATCGCCTTGGCGTGCAGTAAACGCACTCTGGGTCGTCCCCGACGCTGTGCTCGTCCATTCTCTCCTTGTCTCGACTCACCACCATGTCTAGTGGCCTCCTCGTGATCGACTGCTTTGCCCTGAGCCCTTGCCCCCTCCGTCCGTTTCTCCGTCGGTGCTCGTCGCCGTGCACCCACGGCCGCGCTGTAGCCGAACGTCGCTTTCCTCCGCTGTCTTCTTCCTCCTGCGCCCCCTCGGCCCCTCCTGCCCTGTGCACCTCTATAGCGCATCCGCATCCCCGTCGTCACGTTCCCTTGCCAGCCCGTGCTCGCTGAGCATCACCAGATCCTTGGCCGAGCTCGAGCGGCGGCAACCGGCTTGGCACCTCGCGCCGCGGCGATTGAAGTCCCTCCCCTCGGCTCCTCTGCCCCATGAGCTTCTCCCTATGCCTCGCCGTCGCCTTCCCCCGAGTCCACGCATGAGCACACACGTCCGCGGCATCGTCCACGCATCTGCAGCGATGCCAGCTCGGCCTCTCCCTCGCCCGACTATAAGTAGCCCTTCCCCGCAGTGCCCGAGCACACCAAGCTCATCTCTAGTCCCCCTCTAGCCTCCTCAGCCCCTCAACTGAGCCCCGGAGCTCTCCTGCCCTCCCATCCCCGCCATGGCCGCCGCCTCAGTCCTCTCAAATTTGAGCGAACTCGAGCCCTTCCCTCGCTTCTACCCCCACTAGTAGAACACCACCACCCCGGCGACCATCCCCATGCCCTTTCCCCCTCACCGGAGCCACTATGGCCTCGAGTCCCATCTCCACCCAAAGCCCCCTCCGCTGGATTGCTTGCTGCTCTCAACCCCGCCCTCCTCGAGGTCCATTCTGTCCTGGAATGACCATTTTGCCCTTGCACATAAACAGCCCCTCCGAGAGAGAACTGTTTCCGGCAAATCTTTCCGCGGCTTCACCGCACTTCTCCCCGGTGCCTTCTTCATCCCCAGGCAAGCCACAATACCCACTTGCATGATAGTCATGCAGTAGCCATGGTTTTCAACTTGAATATTTATTAACTGTTTGCTTGTTTAAAATATGGTTATCGTTGTTTTTCTGGGTTAGTGCTTACTTTCTTGCTATGTTGTTATGCACCTGGTTATCATGCCCTGCTAGTTGCTAGTATTCCTTTCATATTCTTATGCTTGCTAGTAGTACATGTTGATGTTGGTGATGGTCTTTGGTGCATGAATGCCGTCTGTCCCGAGTACCATTGTTATGCATGTTCCATTGCATCCAGTTGGTTAAATGCTTGCATGATGGCATTGTTGATATGTTCTTGCATGATATTTATTGTTGATGCTAGTGGTCATGCTATGTTTCTGAGAAGTATGTGCTTGTGATGTTCATGCTAGTCAGTATGCCATGCTCAGTTGGATATGATTCATTGTTGATATGGTTAATAGTTATATTGCACCTCCATGCATATGTTGATATCATGTTCACGTATTGTAATTTGCATCATGGCTCAGCATATTTGCATTCAAGTTTAACCGGATTAAATTGAACTTGAACAACTGTTGGCTGAGTCATGGTGCCACCATATTGAGCTGACCAGTGCAACCACGCTTGCCTTTATGGGAAGGACCTAACTGGGTCTATTGTCATGCCTCTCGCTGGTGCCTCAACCGAGGGAAGGTTATGGGCGCGCGCAACGCTGATCAGGTAGGTGGACATAAGCCTTGTGTGCCCGTTGTTGTTGTATGGATCCATGTCCCTGTTTGGGACCGTTTGTTTTGCCACGACGGTGGCTGTTGGTGCCTTTGGTAGGCACGGGGCCACCCAGGACTCAGCCTAGTGGGGAGTGAGTCGGAGTGGCCGGGAGAGTGTCATGGCAGTAGGACAGTTTTGTCCGAACGCCATTCGTCCACCCGAATGGGAGTACGAGGCCATGGGTTCTGTGGTGTGGGTACAGTGTACTAACCTCTGCAGAGTGTATATTAAATCTATCGATAGCCGCGCCCGCGGGTAAGGGCCCAGTTCGTAGTTGGTCACACTGTGGGTCAACAGTAATAATAATAATAATGATGTGCTTAATAACAACCCCGGTTAGATGATGAGATAAGTTGGTTATGTGATCCATAAATGTTCACTGTTTGGTTACGAGGTAACCCGTTGAACCAAGTGTGGTTCAGTTTGTGATCCGTGAATGATCACCTTGGTATCGAGGATACCGAGTTGTTGGATATTCGTGATGTTGTGCAAGAATCATGGGTAAAGATCAAGCTCCTTGTGGTCATGTAATGATTACTACGGTATTTTTTATACCAAGCTTGATTTGATCCTAAGATGATCGTGTGATGTCCGAGGTTGGTAAGTGATGCATGTGATGGTTACGAGGTAACCCGAACAAAATAAATGGTGCATGATAGTGTCATCATGTTGCATGCTGGTATCGTCAGATTCATATGTTCACGCTATGTTCATGTTGTTCTAGCTGTATCATGTTCATGTTGTTCAAGCTATGTTGTTCTGATGATATCATGATAATCCCTGCTTATCCTGTAATTTCCATGCTGTTGTTTGCCTTGAATGCTTCTGGTTATTGTGAGCTTGCAAGTACATTCAATGTACTGACCTGGCGTGTTATGCCAGTTTGAAGGTCATGCCGGATTTGGTTGCTTGTTTGCCATGGATTCCTTGTTTGCAAGCTAGGATAAGCGTTCCAGTCAGAGTCCCTGCGGAGTGGAGTTCACCACCGTCGTTATTTCGCTGCTAGAAGTTATTCCACTGCTTCGAGTTGTTCTATTGCTTGAATAGAGAAATAGTTGCAGGCCTAGTGTCATCATGTCGATGTAATCCCTTGTACCCAAATAGATTGTAATAAAGAGCTGGTTTCGTCTATGCTAAGCAGTGCCGTATTCCAGAAGACTTCTCCTCGATCTCTGGGCTGGAATACGAGGCGTTTCGGTTTCTCTGAGCCGGGGTGCCACACAGAGCAAACTAAACGGTTTATTCTGTGATGAATGTCACATCACAAAACCTGCATCGTAAAATTGTAGCAAAAGAAAGAAAACATGACATTAAATCAATAAGATTTAGACAGTAAATCAAGAAGATTTACTTGATGTGACACGAGTGAATCCTTACCAGGAAATCACTATGTTGAAGTACTAAACAGAAGATTGGTCGTCCAACTACGCGTGGCATGGAGGGCCCCCGCCTACTCCCACAAGTAGGACAGTCCAAAGGTCGTGACAAATCGTATGGACCGAACATCCATGGGACTGGAAATCCTGGTGGGTGCGATAAACCCTGCAATGCATACAGATATTGGAGTGTAACCATAATTGATAAACCGTCCTCACAAAAAAGATGATTTGGATACTTGAAAATATACAGACTAAATTGAGTGGACAGACATTAACATAGAGTGTTCTCAGGACTTACCATACACCAAAAGCGGCAGTACTAAACCATACAGGGTTCACAAACTCAAATCAAGTACAGAACAATAGTACTTACTACAGACAAGCAAAGTTGTACTAATTAAACTCTACAGACTATTTCTTGCCACCGACCTACGGGATGAACCCCACATAACTTACTAGGCCATGGACTTCGTGAGAGATGTCTACCAGCACCATCACCATCACCTCAACCTTGGGGAACCTAACAGAGTGGTCTTTCCACTCATAAACAAGACGATGAAGATAGGCCGCATCAGATTTGTCGGGAAGGTTTACAAGAACCACACCCTTCGTAATCGAAGGCACAACCCGGAAATTCTTGTCATCAAGTATAGCCTCGAGAACACGCCTGACAACAATGCTACAGGAAAACACTAGTTCAGGACACGTGGCGACAAGGACACAACAGCTGGATAGTTTAGCAGTAGAACTCAACCTCGGGTCTTCCAGTTCACACGACATGACTTTGAGAACTTCATCTCCACTGCGGACCTGGTTCGAATTCAAACAGAAACCAAATATTTTATTACTACCTCTGTTCTGAAATATAAGATGATTCTCGATATTTTTACTCCATATATGACTACATATACGCACAGAAATGAGTGAACAAAGACACTAGAACATGTCTTCAAAGGCATGAGAGCAGAGGGATTACTTGCAATATCCATAACACAAGTTACTGATGCAAATATACCCTCTTCAAAGGTAGCATTGATGTTCATAAAGTAGTTGGAAGTAATATAAAAGAAATCAGTGTCAACCTCACGCATGTTTTGGTCAAAAGAGGAATTAAGAACCGCCATTTGGCACACAAAAATCACATGCAAGATCACCCAGAAAGTTGTACTACTAGTACTAGTACTGCGTGTTAGATGAAAAAACACGATCAAGATCGAGAAAAAGTTCATCAAGAAGAGATATTACCTGGACTTGCTTAATGACGGATCCCGGAGAGGGGGGCTTGGACAGGGCGATGGCTTTGAGCTTGTCTACGGTAGTCTCAGCGGGGTGCTTGCGCTTCTTCGTACCATGAGCCTCACGGTTTTTGCCAGAGCCATAGACATCACTTCGGCCGGTGCTCCAGCGTCCATCAAGAAACTGTCAAGTAGAAATAACATAAAAGAAACCATAATCACATAAATAAGAACAAAGAGGGAGTTATAGGATCAGTCTCGGGGTTGCAAGACCGGGCCTTGGCCAGAATCAACACCATTGATGCACTCACCTTTCCTTCTTTGGGAGAGAAGAAGAATGGCAGAAGCAGGTCGGGGTTTTCTTGAAGAAATGAGGAACAAGATGAGGGATAAGCGAGGGTTGGGTAGAGAGGAAGCTGAGAGAGAAGAGTGAAATGATGGTTGCTTCGTCCGTCCAACTTACTGCTGGAAAGGAGGGGTTTTGTGATTTGACGGCTCATTGTGCATTACTGCGACGCTTTTATCTGGGAAGTCTACCATGCAATTGGGCACTCCACTATAGAGTAATTTAGTGCATGGCTGGTGGACCCTGATGATGGCTGTCGCACACGTCAGCGAAAGTGAGTAGCAAAGTTCCCGACGACCGTCCAGGAGGATGTGCATGGTAGAACGAGTCCAGTGTTTTTTCTGAAGAAAAAAATAATTACAGCAAGCGTTTCCACTCTTACTACGGAGGAGTGCAAAACACTGCCGGGGCTGGCTCTGTGCGGCCGCGAGCACCTATGGGGCACGGGGCCCCTTCTAGTCCGGCAAGGGAGCGGAGGGCGTGCGCAGAGCAGATCGAGGTCGGGCGCCTTGGGGAAGGCAGGCGATTTTACCCAGCTTCGGAGCTCTCCGGAGAGATAAAACTCCTACTGCTGCTTTGTGATTGTATTTGATCTTGCTCGAGAGCGCGAGCGTATGGTGGTGCAGTGGGTGTCGAATGAACCGAACCCCCTCTACGTGCGCATGGGCCTCCCTTTTATAGTCTAAAGGGGGCTACAACAGGTGGCAGCGTAGGAAGAGGGGGTAGAAAGGTAAAAACACAGGTTGGTACAACAATGACCAACAGTGTCCCCTACCTAACTCTGACGGCAGGGGACAAGGGCATTTAATGCCCGTCCGGTCGTCCCAACAGTGTAAAGAAACGACCGTTAGGTGCGCCACCGGTTGCCACGATGGCGCCTCTGTCAGCTTCGCTTGCCACCTCGCTCCGCATGGCTGTGTAGCGCCTCGCCACGTGCTTCTGGGACAGCCCCGGGGCGACACGTTGTTGGATGTGCTGGAGCGCAGGGTGGCAGCCTTGCCGCGGCAAGTGCCTTGCCGCGTCTCTTCTCTTGCAGTGCCGGCAAGCTTGCCGGCTGCCGAGCCTTGCCGGGACGCGCGGGGCGTCGCGGCAAGTCCCTCTGGGTAGCCTTGGTTGGCCCTCCCGGCAAGCTCCTCTTGCCGGGGCCTTGGTCTTCTTGGTTGATACTTTGTTCTTGAATGGCAGTAGTAGGAAAGGACGGAGGGCCTTGGCGGGCGCCCGGCAAGCCTTGCCGCGGGGCGCTGCGACTGCCCGTGCACAAGTTCGGGGTACTAATGTACCCCCTACTTTAGTACACCGATAGGAGCCCCCGGGCCTGGGCCATACAGTCTTTGGCGGTGTTGGGCGAGGCCCAAAAGCGATTACCTGTGCACGCTGCGGCACAGGTCCACATAAAAACCCACTCCGCTTCCACCGCGTCCTCCCGTAACGGCACGCGTCGATTGCGGCGTCGTGGGAGGCGTGGGTGGTGCGCGCGATTTTCAGGGCGCCCGCCCCCCTTTGATCACGGGGCAGGGTGAGGTCACTTCATTTGTCGCCCCGGCTTCGCCTCCCCGCCACGCGGGTCCCATGCGCGTGGGGTCGTGGGCGGCGAAGGTGGAAAGCCAAGCCGTCACGGGCGGAGATGGTGGGCCGGCCCCGCTCCTCTGCCCTCCTCGCGCTCCGATTGGCTGAGCAGGGTGGCCGAGCCCCCGCTTCGCTCCTAAAAAAGGGGTGGAAGGGGCGCAAAAATCCGCACTTCCTCATCTTCTCCTTGCTTCAACCGCCACTTTTCCTCCCTCTCGCCATGGAGGGAGGGAACCTGGTCCTTCAGCGGTGGCAGCGGGGTCGCTTCGGGCAGCGTGCCTCTCCCTATCCAGCGCCTTTGGCGTGGCCGCCACGAGGGGAGAGGGAGGCGGCGAGGAGACAGGTCGAGGGCGTGGTCGGGCGCTCGGGAAGAGGTGGCGGGCGTCGCCTCCTCGCCTCCGCCGGCAGCTCCTCTCGTCGGCGGTCCACACCGGGACGACCCGTGGGAGTTCTTCATCAAGCTGCGCCGAGCACCTCGTCGTCGCCTCCGGCTTCCGGCTCCATTTGCGGCGATGGGCGGACCCGCCGAGATGTTGGAGTTGCGCATGAGGGGCTGCGGGATCAGCGGCTTTTCGAGTTAGTGTCGTATCCCCAGCCCGGCGTGATGTACTTCGATCGAGGGTGGAAGACATTCGCTTCGCATCCACAGCTTGATTTGGCGGATTCACCCTCCATTTTAAGTTAATGGAGGCGACCTTCTCGCCGTCAAGGTCTTCGAGGACTCCGGCACCGGGCGAGATGCTGCGTGGACAGCTCCTCCGACAGCGAACTCCCCTCGGCGAGTGAGCGAGGAGGAGAGCGACAACGACGACGGCGGCGGTGAATCCGACTAAGCGCCCGGCCGTCGCCTCGCCACGCCACCGGCGACCCCATCATCCGGTCGCCGGCCTTCGAACTCCGGGGCCGTCTCCTTGGGCGGTGGCGTGGGGAGGCTGTGGAAGAGGAAGAGGGGTGGCGGCAAGGCCATCAAGTCGGAGGACGAGGGCGAGATGCCCTCGACAGCGTCTTGACGTCCGCCGCCCGTCTTGAGCTCGCTTCGGCGCCTCCGTCTCCGCCAAGCTCTGGCGGCCCCGGGTGTTCTCTTGGTGTCTTCTGGCGCCGTAGCTCACCTAGGCGCCCTTTTGCCCTTCCCAAAACTTCTCTTGCCGGGCCTCCTTGACCTACCTCACGGAGGGAAAGCAGGGGAGGATTACGGGCATCTTATCTTTTTAGTTTGTAAGCCTTGGGCCTTAGCTGCATTTAAAACTTGTAGTCCTCTCTTTCATGTTTTCATCCTCTATGGGCTTGTCTTTGGAATGGGATGTTTTTAATGAAAAGAGGGGAATGCTTGCCGGTTCGTCCTTTACTTGATCCTCATGCCTTGTATGTTTCCACCCCACGCTTGAGGAACTGCGGCATAAAGCACACTTGTTGAGTGCGGAACATCAGCAGCCTACTGGCGGTGCTGTTTCCGGCAAGAAACCTTGTCGGGCCGGTTGCGGCGCACTTGTTTTGTTGAGCGGACTCGAAAACAGATCAAGGGCGCAACTCAGCCGCGATTCGGTTCCTCCGCGCACAGGTTTTCTCATACAAGGCATGCTCGTTCAAGGACACGGCCTCGCATCCCCCGGCCCATAGGAGGATGCATGAAGAGGGATGAAAAACTTATCTGATATCTCAGCCCCCGGCAACTCTGGCTTGCCGGGATACAGGAGCCTGCGCCCTTTTCCTTTGTTCTTGACGCCGGCATCGCAGCCCCCGGCGACTCTGGCTAATTGCGAGGGAACTTTTTGGTGCTCGCAGCCCCCAGCAACGCCTGTTTGCCGGGGCCCAGGCGCCGGCGCGTCCTTCTGCTTCTTCCTTGGCACTGTCATTCCAGTTACGAGAATAACTTAGACAGCGCTGTAATAAGTTATCTTCGTAACGTAATTTCATGTTGGCAATGCAGTGCCGTGTTTCGTCCCTTGTATGTTTATACTCTACGCTTTTAGGGAACTTGCCGGTGCATACACGCTTGCTGAGTGCGGAACGTCAGCAGCCTGCCGGTGGTGCAGCCTCCGGCAAGAAGCCTCGTCCGGCTTAGTTGCAGTGCGCTTTCATCGTCGAGCGGACTCGAAAACAAATCAAGGGCGCAACTTAGCCATGAGCCGGCTCCTCCGCGCACAAGTTTCTCATACAAAAGACGTCCCACGGCAAAGCTTGCTATGTTACATCCTCTACTCCATTGCACCCCTTGTATGCTCCTACCCTATGCCTTCAGGAAACTTGCCGGCGCTAACACACTTGCTGAGTGCGGAACATCAGCAGCCCGCTGGCGGTGTTGTCTCCGGCAAGAAACCTTGTCGGGGCAGTTGCAGCGCACTTGTTTTGTTGAGCGGGCTCGAAACAAAGCAAGGGCGCAACTTAACCATGAGTCGGTCCCTCCGCGCACGGGTTGTTCATACAAGGTACGAACGTTCAAGGAATATAACATAGAAATTTAAAGCTAAGAATGTTCTGCACTCAAACTTGGGCAACTTAGCTTTCTCATCTCCTGTGCTTAGGCGGGGCCGCACTCCTCTCCGGATATCCTCCCTTGTACGCTTTCTCCCTCATGCTTTCAGGTACCCCGCCGGCGCAAACACACTTGCTGAGTGCGGAACGTCAGCAGCCTGCTAGCGGTGTTGCCTCCGGCAGGAAGAACTCGTCGGGCTAGTTGCGGCGCACTTTCATCGTTGAGCGGACTCGAAACAGATCTAGGGCGCAACTTAGCCACGATTCGTCCCCTTTGTGCACAGGTTTTCCGTACAAGGTATGGACTTTCAAGGAATACGACTCAAAAATTTCGAGACTAACTGTTCTCTTAGCCCTGTTGGCCGGTAGAGCTCGATGGTACGTCCTCGACGGCGGCGCAGCACTCCGGGGAGGTGCGCTTACCGGAGCAGGTTCCAGAGCCGTTCTTGCCGGGCTTGGTCTTTGGTGAGGTTATCTTTGTCTTCTTGCACTTGCCGGCGGAGCTCGATGGCGTGTCCTCGACGACAGCGCAGCGCTCCGGGGAGGTGCGCTTGCCGGAGTGGGCACGAGCTATCCTTGCGGGTTGGCCTTCTTCTTCCCGGGGAGCTTGGCGGCAAGTGGCTTGCGCTCTGCGGTGGCTGCAGCTTCCGGTAGATCTTGTCGGTCAGCTAAGTGCCTCCTTCTTGTCGCCACGGATGAAATGACACTTATCGGACCAGGCATCTTGAGCACGTTGTAGGCGTGGTGAGAGGCTGCCATGAACTTGGCGAGCGCAGGACGACCTAGTATCCCATTGTAGGGCAACGGGATATCAGCAACATCAAATGTGACTCTCTCTGTCCTGAAATTCAGCTCGCTGCCAAACATCACTGGCAGTGTGATCTTCCCCTTTGGTTTGATCCTTCCCGGATTTATCCCTTGAAAGGTACCAGTTTCTTCGAGCTCGCTGTCGGGGATCTGAAGCTTCTTGAGCACTGCTGAAGAGATCAGATTCAGGCCGGCCCCGCCGTCAACCAACATCTTCGTGACCTTGAGGTTGCGGATTGTTGGTGAGATCAACATCGGCAAACACCCGACCGCAGTGATGCAATCAGGGTGGTCCTCAACATCAAAGATGATGGGCGTGCCGGACCATTTTAGAGGCTTGCGCGACTCGACGGACGGCTCACCAAGTTCACTTCTCGCACCTTTGCTTGAGTTGGCGGTGCGAGGCGTCTGAAGGCGCGCCCGTCGATGCACAACACCTCTGTTGCCTTCTGAAACTCTTGGTCATCAGTCTCATCTTCCTCCATTTCATCATCCTCATCTTCATCTTCATCCTTGTCGCGGCCACGGGGAGGCCTGTCTCCTTGCCGCGGCTTGGGCTTGCCGCGGTGCCCTCCCCGGGCGGAAGGCTTCTTGCCGGATCCTCCGCCGCCCCCCTGGGCTCTCTCTTTGTCGCGACGCTCGTACTCAGCTTTCTGTAGCTCCGCCATCTGCTCCACTTTCTTGCAGGTTTGGAGGTCATGGCCCTTGGTGCGGTGGATCTTGCAATACCGCTTGCCGGAGCTGTCCTGCTTGTCGGTGGCCACCACGGCCTCGCCGGAGTCGTCGGCTTTGGCCTTATCGGAGCCGCCTCTGTTGCCGGAATGCTCAACAGCTAGTACATCCTTAGCCTTTCTTTTCCTGTTGTTGCGCCTCCGGTTCTTCCTTACCGGGGCAGCATCCTCGCTGTCAGATCCTTCGGCTCCTGTAATCTCTCCGGGGATTTTCCTCCCTTCCTCAGCTCGTGCACACTTGTCGGCCAGAGCATAGAGCTCGCTGACATCTCTGATCTTGCACATCGCCATCTCCTCCCTCATCCTGCGATTCGCGCGTTCGATGGAGCGACCGATAACCGCGGCGGGGTGGGCGTCTGATGTTGCGCCGCACTGGCTGAATCTCTGTATGTACTTGCGCGATGGCTCTCCTCATACGGGCGGCGGATGCAGATCGCTCTCTGGCCATGGGGTTTGTGGCGCTGTGAAGGCGCCGACAAACTGATGACCTGAGTCGCCCATGAAGAGATGGAGCCGTCCGGCAAGTGCATGAGCCAAGATCGGCGTTGGGCTTGAGCACCGGCGGAAGTAGTTGGCAAGGATCTTCTCGTCGCGCCCTCGGCCTTTGCACGCGATGGTGTAGATCTTGAGGAACTCGACGGATGTATCCTGCCGTCATACTTCTCGAACACGTCGGTTTTGAAGTTCTTGGTCTTGGGCCCTTTGGACTTGCCGCAGCTCATGGGTGAGCGCAGGCAACCTGCCACGTCTGACAAGTCGCTGGTTCCGGGCGTATGCATGTCGATGGGCCCGGCCGCTGGTCGATTGACGTCGCGCTTCCCTTCTGCGCTTCGATCTTGGTGCGGCGTCTTTGTGTTGTCGTTCTTGGAGAACATGGCGTTGATCATGGCGAGTTCGCGGGTCCGACGACGTAGTGGAGTCGGCGTCCGGGTTGGCCCGGCGAGCTGGCGATCTTGGCCCTCGGGGCTGGGAGTGCACGGAGGTGGCACCCCCAGCGGTCTTGTCGGCGCCGGCCTGCACCTGGGCGCCTTGCCACGGCTTCGATGCGCTCGGTCGCCGGGGCTTGTCGCCGTTGGCGAATCCGATGAGGCTGTAAATGGTCATTCTCCAGTCGTCAATCTTGTGCGGCGCCGGAGGGTAATCTAGAAGCAGCTGGGCTCGGGCGGCGCTTCCTCTCTGTATCTTAGGTGGCCGTGGTGACGGCGCGCGAGGCGGGATGTGCTCGGACTCCCAAGCTGGATTGGGAGGAGCAACACCCGTCCGGCGGCCGTACCTCGCTTGCGCCCGGCATCTTTGGCGTGCATGCGACCTCGAGCATCCGCGACCCACCAGCAGCCTTGCTCCAATGCAAGCACGGTGCTAGGAGCACCGGGGCGTTGCTGACCTTGCACCTCCTGGGAAGGGTGCGACGTCTGCACGGTTGCCGATGCTTGCGGGGCCTTGTTCTTGGATCTGGTGACGTCGTGCGTCCCACAGTTGGCGCCCGCTCCTCCGCCGGTGTCTACTCCACCGCCTGCTTGCTCCGGCGGTGGTGGTAGAATCGATGTAGACAGAGCGGCCACCTCCGAAGGCTTCTTCTTTGGTGGCATGCTTGATGAAGGCGTTGATGTAGTGCGCGCGGAGACCGGATCAGATGCTCATGACCTTGACGCAACCCCTACCTGGCGCGCCAAAGATGCCGGGGCTGGCTCTATGCGGCCGCGAGCACCTATGGGGCACGGGGCCCCTTCTAGTCCGGCAAGGGAGCGGAGGGCGTCTTGTGAGCGGATCGAGGTCGGTCTTGGGGGAAGGCAGGCGATTTTACCCAACCGGAGCTTTCCGGAGAGATAAAACTCCTACTGCTGCTTTGTGATTGTATTTGATCTTGCTCGAGAGCGCGAGCGTATGGTGGTGCAGTGGGTGTCGAATGAACCGAACCCCCTCTACGTGCGCATGGGCCTCCCTTTTATAGTCTAAAGGGGGCACCAATAGGTGGCAGCGTAGGAAGAGGGGGTAGAAAGGTAAAAACGCAGGTTGGTACAACAGTGACCAACAGTGTCCCCTACCTAACTCTAACGGCAGGGGACAAGGGCATTTAATGCCCGTCCGGTCGTCTAACAAAGGTAAAAAACGACCATTAGGTGCGCCACGGTTGCCACGATGGCGCCTCTGTCGGCTCCGCTTGCCACCTCGCTCCGCATGGTTGCGGCGCCTGCGCCCGTGCTTCAGGACAGCCCGGGCGACACGTGGTTGGATGTCTGGAGCACAGGGTGGCAGCCTTGCCGCGGCAAGTGCCTTGCCGCGTCTCTTCTCTTGCAGTGCCGGCAAGCTTGCCGGCTGCCGAGCCTTGCCGGGACGCGCGGGGCGTCGCGGCAAGTCCCTCTGGGTAGCCTTGGTTGGCCCTCCAGGCAAGCTCCTCTTGCCGGGGCCTTGCTCTTCTTGGTTGATACTTTGTTCTTGAATGGCAGTAGTAGGAAAGGACGGAGGGCCTTGGCGGGCGCCCGACAAGCCTTGCCGCGGGGCGCTGCGACTGCCCATGCACAAGTTCGGGGTACTAATGTACCCCTACTTTAGTACACCGACAAACACGGTAGCCACTTGAACATACACAGTGCTCCTACTACTAGGCATGTGCAGTGGTTCATACGTCAGTACTACATAATCTTGTTGCTAGTGTAGGAGTAAGATATGACGATAACAAATGATGTTGTGCGCATGTCAACTATATGAACAGTAATGTAACTATATTTAGATGAGAATGCAACCAAACACATCCACACGGTTTGTGCTACAGTGAATGATCTGCATCGTCTGATTTTGATCCAATGGTCATGTTGCGCCGAGACATGGACATGCCCATGCAGAGGATGCCTAAACACCACCGAAGTTCCTCTGCTTCTCGAGGCGCACGACGTTGGTGATGCAGGGTGCAACGGCCTGCAGAGCCCGCTCCCGGTCGACGGGAGCCAGCTCGTCAACGACGGCGTCCAATGGCACGAATGGATTCTGGTGATGGATCCCTGAGAGGATTCGCCCGACAATGGCGACGGCAGCCCGCAACCCCTCCTTGTCCAGCTCCGCCCCCACCATCGCGCGGAGACGGCTCAGCTCCTCGGAGATATAGGTGAAGAAGGAGACTAGGTCAGGAAGCCGCAGCTCGTTGAAGTCGACGGGGTGGCTGAATGGGTTTAGCCCGACGGCCGGCATGGTCGCGCTGGCACGACGGTAGGCATCGCGCAGCCGCAACACGTGCGTGGCAACTTGGTCCACCAAGTGGTTGAGGCGATCCTGGACCTCATCACAATCGGCCCGCTCACGCTCCAGCCGCCTCCCCTAACGGCCTATCGTATCTCCTGCTTTCTGCAGCAACGTCGCTGACGCCTCGAGCATCTTTGTGGTGGGCGCCTGCCGCTTTTGAAGCTCCATGAACTCCCGCACATAACGGGGGAGCATGGCACTCCTCTCCTCCTTGAGCTCACGGAGCTCCATGTCCTTGGCCCTGAGCTCCGCATCCTTGGCCTCGAGCTCCTGTGTCAGGCACCTCACCTCAGACTCCATGATCTGCTGCTCCGCCATGGCACCAGGTAGAAGCAATGGGGAGAGGAAGCAAAGGGGGCGAAACGGCTAAAAGGAAATGGAATCTACGGGAAGGCGGAGGGAGCCAGCCGAGGAGCGGGGAATCTTTAGGTTTTCACCATGGGAAAACACAAGTCGACGACTTCTCACATCAGGGAGCAGTGGGTTTTACACGCGGAGTCATCATGACTAATTACTGCTGCGCCTGCTCCCGTCAATAAAAAAAACAAAAATCCTACCGCGCTTGCTCCCGTCAATCAAAAAATTAAAAATCCCGCCGCTCCTGCCGCACCCAAAGACTAGAGCAACACCGCGGTGGATATTTAAATTTACCTGTCGGCAAGGAGATAAAAAAAGGCTGAAACAACAAATGTGGTGGCGGCCTAGCTAATAGGTCGCACTAGCCCAATTAGCTAGACACCGTGCTTCACTGATGTACTCGGCGGGAAAGGTGGTCTTTCGTGATTTGACGACTCATTTACTTGCTTTGGCTCTACGACCGAGGAGGACCCAGAAAACGCGTGGTAGGGCATCCCACCTCTCGACAAGGAAGAATATATGCGTGCACCACCCGGGAGGACCCTGAAATCGCGCGGTAGGGTGTGCCACGTCTCGGCACGGAGGAAAAATGTGCGTGTAAAAATATATCAGACGCAGTAGTACCTATGGTTCGACCTCGGGACCCCGCCGGTCGGTCGAAAACACCCCACTAGCCACACAGTTTCATCATGCTAACGTGGCATAGACGATAGGTGTGGTTAGCTCCATCTCGACCAGCCACAACGTCTCTTATTCTAGGCGATTCTTCTATTTTCCAAGCTTTTTTTAGTTATAATAACACCACGGCAAGCTAGCGCCACTCTTCGTGTGTGCCCATGTGTCTAAGACCTCTCCCAATGCATTGGTGCTAAAGTGGGGTGATAAGTGCATTAAAATTCTTAGAAACTAATGTCCCTAATGCATCGGTGCTTAGGTTTTGTTGCTAAGCCTCCTCTATTTAATTGTTTAGTAATAAAACTCCTTCATGTATTGGTTGGTAGTCTTTTTGCCTAGGTCCATGTGCTTAGCATTGGTTCTTATTGGGGTCACCATAATGCTCTCTGTCCTCTTTAATTGCTTTGCCACATCATTTTTCTGCCTATGTGGCACCCTTAGCACCTATACACCATGGAGCATTGGGAAGGGCCTAAAGGTTAGACGATGGAGAGGAGAGAGAGATCGCAGACCTGGGACCCACCAGTAAGTGAGTCAATGGTCATGCACATGTTGACGAGGCACTCCCTCTACTCTACTCAACGTAATACTATATAAAATCAAGTTATGGGACAATGCCAACAACCGTTGTTGTTTCAGGCTATCGACTTACGCTTTGTAGTCTAGGTTGCCAGTTCGAATCTCGTCTTTAAGATTTGTTAGTTTTAGGTCCAAATTTGGTCAATGACAAGTGGGACCCCCCGTGTGTTGTTCCGATATTTCAGTGTAGGATGATTTTTTTGAACAAATACTTTGCGCGGTTAGACAAGTAATGGCACGAGTTATACATATTTTGCAAGTTTACAAACAAAAATGACAACGGCATAGAATATCACATGCACCCCGCAGCTTAGATGCTATGGTGATACGAGCAAGGTTGTCAGAATCGCGATTTTGAATCGGATCGGAGCTCTGATGGTAGAATCATAAATCGTAGAATCTTCACTGCCAGGATCGTAGAAACGTAGATTTTATGAACTAAAATCGTAGAATCAGATGGGTATGTTTGGATCGTAAAGTCGTAGAATCGTATAACAGAATCGCGATTCTAACAACCTTGGATACAAGTTTTTACATCGTTGTAAGTGAGATCCAATGGCTTGGGAGTAGTCTTTGTAATTATGCGCAATTTCCAAACTCTCGAAAGGTTTTTTTGTAAATAAAACATTCAGGCCTCATGTGTTGCATCTTGGATCCAACGGCTCCCCATTGCTCATATTAGGTGCTCCCCGTAGCTTAATTAGCCGCTATGGTGATACGAGCATCTAGGTCGTATGATCTGTGATAAGATGGCACATGCGTAGTACTTGTACTTTCTGCGCAATTCCCAAACTCTCTCAGTTGTATATTGCAAAAACATTCAAACCTCCTACTGTGGGTCGTTAGATCTCCATGAACTCGTATCACCATAGAATCTATGGTGCGGGAGCACCTCATATTCACCTGTGCGAGAAAACATCAGGTGATCTCGCAGCTTGGATGCTACGGTGTTACGAGCTTTGAGGTCGTTTGATATGAGATCCAATGGCATCTGAGCAGTCTTTGTGCTTGTGAGCAGTGGACAAACTCTTTCGAGGCTTTTCTGCAAAAAACCATTCGAACCACCAAGGAGTTGTTGGGTCACAAATCCAACGGCTCTGAAGAGCTTGTATCACCAAAGCATCTAAGGTGTGGTAGCACATGATATTGTTACATACAGGAGAATATGATGTCCTCCTTCATCTTAGGTGCTACGGTGATACGAGCTTTGAGGTCGTTGGATATGGGATCCAAGGGCATCTGAGTAGTTTTTGTACAAATTGTGTGCAATTCTCAAACTCATTAAGGTTTCCTGTAAAAATATTAAGACATCACGTGAGCTGCTATATCTCAGATCTACAGGCTCGAAGCAACTCGTATCAGCATATAGCATCTAAGGTGTGGGGGCAGATGATATTATCTCGGGGAGTAGGGGGTGCACAACCAATCGTCGTTTGGGAGCTAGGATGGGGACAAATATAATCTAAACAATCCTAAACAGAGCTTCACAAATTTATCTATGGTCGAGGGGTTAACCCCCGACAATCTACATAGCTCCGCCTAAACACAACATTTGCATGTACTATAGTACTAGACTTAATATTCATGTTTCAGTTTCCTGTTAATTTTAAATATTGAATTGAGGACCATGCATGTCTTACAGTTTACTCCCTTCATTCCTAAATATTAGTCTTTTTAGAGATTTCAAATGGACTGGCACATACGGATGTATATAGACATATTTTAGAGTGTAGATTCACTCATTTTGCTCTGTATGTTGTCACTTGTTGAAATCTCTAACAGACTAATATTTAGGAATAGAAGGAGTATTTTTGAATTTGTGTCATACATGCATGATTTGGAAAAAATAGATGCACTATACTTATTGGATTGTTGTTGTGCTCGTGCGTGTGTGTGTGTGTGTGGGCATATGCTTCATACATACAAAAATTTTTCACCACCATATTGTTCATCTTTTAAATTTGAATTTGCAATGAAAAACTTACTAGGGATACCATGAAATGTGAAATCCACGTTGAGATCACTATATCACAAACTCACTCTAATTCAAGAACTCGTCATAAATCAATTACCATGTCAAGATTACTATTTGCAAGGAAAATACTGGCATTCTAACACACATAGATTTGTTCGGCAATTTAAAAGATATCTTTAGTATTCTCGAATAGTACCCAACGGCGTACCAGCGAGACCTTGGCTCGTGTTAATCCTAAAAAAACCGGGCTCGTGTCCTTCCGGTGGCGTGCATGGTACGCACATTAGCCAACCCCAACCAGTCGAGCCTCCGCGTTTCGAGTTGAAATATCTTGCGGCCAGAATTCCATCCCTAGGAAATTCCCTCATGTCCCTGGTCCATAATGACTATCGATGAACAATGGAGGGATGATTTAGTAACTAGACAACGTTACCTACCGTGCCGAGCACGGTTCAATTCCCTCGGTCGCCGCTCCCCAAGGTCACCCGTCAACTGCATTGCCTAGTACTACTAATACTACACCAGGATGAGCACAGAACTGAGCCCGTTTGTTCGTGCCTAGTACTAACTGAGTTAATATATCAGGGACCCCTAAGAAAGAGTTAATATATCAGGCAATGCACTGGTACGGACGGATTATCCTTTTACTCTGCATATATAACTTGTCTGAAGTCTAACTAAGCAAAATGTTTGACCAAATCCTTTCTTAAGAAATACAACAGGACAGATGTATCGCTTGAATTTTTTTGCATGTTGCATGTTATGATGTTGTTTCGAATCCTGGATTTTAAATTTCAGAAAATCCAAAAGTGACTAGAAATTCATGAAACTAAGCATGGTCACGTGATATGGCACAAATATTCCTTCATAATTTTTTTCTTCAACTTGAGACAAGCTGCTTATGACAAGTTGCACAAATGAAGAGACAAGGTATTTTGGAACAAAGACCTATCATGTTATGGCGAACGCTTTCACTATTGAAACCGTGTGCGTTTACGTGCCACCACTAGTCCCTCTTCTCATCGGCAGGTGCCGTACGAGCAAGCGTGTGAGTCGACGGGAGGCGTGCGAGCAGACTGCTGCGCAGGCTCACCGGGAGGTGAGCCCTTTGACCAGGCTACGCCGCCCACCTTCATCCCAACTGCTCCAATTATTAATGTCGCTGGTGCCGCAGTTTAAAATCAACCCCGCACTACCCGATATCGCTACAATCTTCTCTCTTCCTCTCCAATTCTCCTGTCGTCTACCTCCAACCAGCCTGACGTAAACGTACGCCATGTCGCATGACGATGGTCTGCCCTTAGTCTTCCAGTTTCCTGAGGAAGACACCTAGCCGGAGTCTCAAGAACATAAGGCGCTTTGGGACGAGCTTGAACCAGCCTTGCGGGAAGATGCCGCGCCTGTCCCCGCTCCCGTTCCGGCTCCCGTCACCCCGACTGCGCTAGCGCCTATGCCCGTGGCATTGATGGGCTGGGAGCCACACATTGTCGTCGAGCATGATGCCACGGGACTCCACGAGGTCCCCGCTGACTTTCACGCACCCGTGCACTTGCAAGCGCATGCGCGTGTGCGTGCACTGACGCGCACGCCTGTTCCGGTGCCCGTGCACCTACTAGCACATGCAGCTGCGCGTTCACTGACGTGCGTGCCTGTGCTGATGACCGTGCACACGAATGTCTCCGCCGCACCGTTGCCAGCGCCTGTCCCCGTGCGGGTGCTAGTGCCCCCTTCAGCGGCATGGATGGCCGCCGTCGACCGCTTCCTTGCACCAACGCCAGTCGCCTCCTCCTGCCAGTTGACTCGCTCCTGGAGACCGAAGTCCAGAACATTGTGGCCTTCGTTGAAGCTAGGGACAATGTCCAGGGGTACGCCAACAACGGCGCAAGACGCCGCCGTCGCCGTCGCCGTCGGTCAGTGGCCCGACGACACACAAAGCACGGAAGAGGAACCCCTTCCCATCACAAAGATGCCCCCGCCACCCCCGCGTAATCTAAATTTGCCATGAAAAACATTCGGATTGCCATGCTGAAAATTCGAACATTTATCATTTCCATTTATTTTAGATCGATCGTCGTATGAATGTAAAGTTGGAGTCAGACTGAATGAAATCTATGGTTTGATAGATTGAATGTTCTTCTAGTGCCGTATCAAATTAAATATAAAACGTCATCAAGCCACATGTATTCCTTCTCATCCAACGATCTAGACTATTTCAATGTCGAGCGCTCAACACGTTTAGCGTGCAGTTAATTTAATGCCAAAATAGTGCTAATTACATAATAACTCGCAAATAATATCCTACTTAATATCTGCATGCACTTAATATACTTCCAAATTAACGTGCATTGCACGTACACATTGACTAGTACTACTAGTACGTGAAACTGGTGCCGTAACTTGTGAACGCGTCCAAATATGGTCAACGGCAACATCGCCCGCGAGTTCTTCGTGTTTGCCCGTGCGTCTAAACGCAGAAAGGGAGGAGAGAGAGAGAGAGAGCACACATGGAACCCACCAGTAAGTGAAGGCGAATAGTATGTGCTAACGAGCCGGTCCCACTAATGTACTAAAAATAATATTACATGTTATCCATTAAATAGGCTGTGGTAATATAAAAACATTATATGAACAAAGGAGGGCACAACGAACATTGATGTTCTATGTATGTTGCCTATTGACATGCGGCTTGAAGGCCCTGGTTGCATGTTCGATCCTCGTCCTTTATTTTTTAATTTGTGTATGGGTCCAAATTTGTTTCATGACAGGTGGGCCCCTCGGTGTGTAGTTTGTGGCACTTTAATTTGTGGGTCGAAATTTGTTCCATTCCAAGTGGACTATCGGTGTGTAGTTTTGTAGCTTATTTGTAATAATCAGAGTTTTTTGCAAAAATACCATGGTGCGACATTGAAGGCGAGAAAGGATGTGCGAGAGAGCGATGACCGAGCCAGAGGGAAATCACTTGGGGGAGGTGCGGGGGTTGCAACGGTGTTTGGAGTAGTTGTGGGGTGAATGCTACGAAAATATAATCTACCACCAGAATAAATGCATACATAAATTAATCCAAGGTTGGAGTCCCCCTCGCAATGTAAATAGCTCCGGCTTATTGCGGGATGGAGAGGTAGCTTCAATGTGTGGAAGATACGGCGTGACAAAGCAAGGTCAATCGAGAGACATATAGATAGAGAGACAAAGTGAGTGTGGTCCGGCATTCATGAAAAAGATATATATGCTCTGGAGAGATATTTTCCGATTGAGCTTTTGGGAAGGGTGAGGGATGTAAGATAGACCTTGAGAGATGATCCAGTCACAGACATGTAGATATATTTTGTGCGTGGGAGGAAGCAAGGTCAATCGATTACACATATAAAGGGAGAGAGATTGGGCGAGTGTGGGTCGTCGTGCGATCGAAAGAGTGATACGGGTTGGAGAGAGTGACCTAGATAGACAATGTGCGTGAGAGAGTATACAATATGAATATGTCGAATTGGGCTCAAACATGGAGATATATCGTTTGTGTCCGAGAAAGAGCGAGGTCAATCAAGACATACAAAGTGAGACACAGAGAGAGGGAGGGAGAGAGAGAGATTGAGCGAGCGTAGCCCGCCATGAGGTCGAAAGAGTGGGGCGGCTTGGATGGACTGACCTAGATAGACAATCTGCATGAGAGAGTATAAAGTGTGTCGATCGAGGCCCGAACAGGGAGATATATCATTTGTGTGTGAAATAAAACAAGGTTAATCTAGACTCAGATAAAGAGAGCAATATTGAGCGAGTGTGACCCGCTGTTCGGAAGAAAGAGTGAGACGGTCTCGAGGGAGTGACCTAGATAGACAACGTGCGTGCATGCGCATGAGAGGTTGGGGGATAGATAGGCAATGCAAGTATCTAGCGAGAGAGAGTGGGAGGGAGAGAGAGAGAGCTCGGCATGGGGTGCAATGGCGGGTGTGTGAGGTAAATACATTTGGTAACAGAGTGGAAAAGGGGGGTTGTATAGTTGAGAGAGTTAGAGATCGAAACATGGAGAGAAAGAATGAATGTGTGTCGGAAACCGATAGCTTCCTAAGCTGCTTAGGAGAGGAAGATTGGCCGATACAGGAAGTATGTAGCGTGTGTACCAAGGGTGGGGGGGGGTCTAAAAACAACATTTGAATGTAGATAGTACTAGACTTAATATCGATGTTTCAATTTGGTGTACATTGTAGGATTTGAACTGAGGACCATGCATATGGGTAATTATTTCGAATTCATGCCATACTAGGTTTGGAAAAGTTGACATTGACTCGATTGTTGTGCTATTTTTGTAGGTCATATGTTTGAATCCATCCAAAAGTTTTCTCACTACCATGGTGTTCATCATATACATATGAATTTGTATTAAAAAAGTAGCATCGATACAGTGAAATGTGAAATCCACGTTAGAATTGGAGATCGCTATGTGACACACACTCTAATACAAATAACTAATTATGTGACACACACTCTAATCCACGTTAACATGGATACCGTGGATACCATTTCGTTTTTTCTAGATAACTCATCATTAATTAATTTATAGTATCTCGATTCGAATGACAAATTATTTGCAAGGAAAACACGGGCAGGGTAATACATACAGATTCGCTTCCAAATGAAAGAAGATTTGTTTGATCTCTCAAATCTCCTCCCAAATGTAGGTGCACCAGGTAGACCAGGGTCGTGTCGTGGTGGTTGCATGTGTCGTACGGTGGCTTAGCACCCAGCCACCCACCCGGACGATGCTTCGATGCCTCAAGGCACCTACCTTTGTGTCAATGACATGTGGGCCCAACAGGTGGCTGGCCCACATGTCAGTGATCCAAAGGAAGGTGCCTTTAAGGCACCGAAGCTACGTCCCACCCACCCCCTCCCTCCCTCCCCCTCCCCCCAAAAAAAGGACTATGACAAAATAAGTTCGCGCTTCCACGTTTTGGATTGAAATATCTGACGGCCCCAATTCCAGCCCTACAAAATCTCCCTTCTCCACCATCCCCTTCCGCGCCCAGATTGCTCAAATCCCCAATTCGCCGCCAACCCAAGCAAAGTTCAAATTGCCCCTCCTCTCGTCTCTTTCCCCACCTCTGTGCCGGACGATGACGACGAAGACGACGGTCGCGCTTCACCACCACACCAGAGCTACCTCATCTACGCCCTCGTCCACCGCACCGGGTGGTCCACCGACAACGTCGGCCATCGCATCCGACGTGCCTCACAGACACCGACTTCCACCGCATAAGGTGCTCTTCACTGACACCGTCTCCCACCTCATGGGGGCTACTTCACCGAGCACATCGTTGCACCTCCGCCCCCCAGGCCGTTGGGGCTTCACCAACGGTCTCATCTACCGCATCGTAGCGCTCTGCTGCCACACAAGATCTGCATCCGTGAGTGGCCAGCCAACACCAGCGCATCACCCTCAACGGCTCTAAAGTGACCCACACTCTAGCTAGGCGAGCATGCCAAAACACCGACCCGAACTAGGTATCCACACATCACTCCCTTGTGCATTGTTCCGACGATGTTTGGATATCCTTTCACAGCTCTCTTAGATTACACGCCTATGCAACTCCGACTTTAACTCTTATTTATTCTAGTGATATCATCTGAAACAAGCAAAACCATTTTTTAGCGAAGCATCACGGCGCTATGGGATCTGGTACACATCCTGCACACCCGTATAACCTTGTAAGTATCTGTCCTCTGGTACAACAGCAAGGTCGATTCCTCTTATTTGATCAACCATTCGCCGTGTCAAAAATGCAGAGGGGGATCCAAGGAGCACAAGGCCTGCATATCCGAGCAATTGGTACCATGGAATTGTACATGGAACATCCCAAGCGCAAGGAGAGCTGCAGTGAGCCTGTACAACGAGCTAGCGTAAGTCCCTGCATTTCATTTAATTCGTACTGGCATGCGTGTATGATTTGTGTGTAGTGGTGGATCCACGAATTCAAGTTACCAGGGGTGAACATTTAACTTAAAAAATACGAAGGCACTTGCACTCCGGAAATCAACATAACTTGAGAAATGAGAAGCTACATGCACTTTGAAAACCAGCTAATGATCCAAAGTAGTTCAGATTATAAAACACTAAATGATGCAAGCACCAAAAAACACAAAATGCAACATGGTGTATAAGGACTACTAACATGGTCTGTACCTGCTTGAATTATTCGTTCTCTAGTTGAAAATATCGAAGTGTAATGGCACCTATAACCAGTGCGCAAACTGCATATCAATATATCTATCCTGCACAAGTATGCCAATAGTTTCAAACAATAGATTAGAAAAGTATTTATGCTACGTTGTCATGATACGGCGACTTTTTGGTAGATGGCCTTGACGTTTCCTGAAGCCATGAAAATGTACTATAATTTGCTTGTCATCAATGCCTGCAAATCTCTATGTCTCTCTCAACATAGAAGATCATCATTAGACACTAAATCCTTCAATGGGAGCCTGCAAAATGCTTGCATTAGATCCCTCATTAGACACTATAAGTTCATCACCAGGAGCATGTAAAATGTTTGCATCAAATCCTTCATTAGCAGTCTGTTCATTAGACACTTCAGGCTCAAGAACAACATGAGCTTGTATGTTTGCACCGGAAACTTGATTAGATACATCAGATTCAGTCAGTTCAGTATTGATTGGGGGAGTTATAAAATAAGTAGAAATTGGTTTCATTTTGTCATAGATTCCCTACATACAAGAAGTTTTACAACACCGTCAACTTTAACTACTGGCGAGAAATTGAACAGTTGAATTAGATATAATCAGGGATGTGATGTACCTGCTCATTGCACATGCTACTCTTGCAAGCTGCGACTGTCCGTTTGCACAAGCTCGATGCCATGCCCATGCTGCCGCCGCTGCCTCCCACGCAGGCTACACCCAGGGTTGGATCTTCATCTTCTTGTCCTTCCGTTCGATTGAAGCCCGGCGACCGCCCTCCAACGAGGGCGCGAGGAAGTGCTGCGTCGGTTTGTCTAGTGGCGGCTAGGTTAGGAGCAAACTAGACTGGAGGCTGGAGCGAACGAATTGGGATTTTTCCTGCTGTCGATCGATATGGGAGGTGCTCGTTTGGGTCGCGAGCCTGCTATAGGGCCTGCCTTGCACTTAAGTTATTGGCCCATCCAAATTGAAACATTTTTCTTCATTTTTTACATTGCCTGCTTGTGCGTTGGGCCGAACGAAACTAGCCTCGACCAACCTGGACAACTCAAACTAGGTGCACACTTTCAAGCAACCCGAGGCGGCCACCCAAACCAGCCCCTATGGTGGCGTCGCCCCTTTTTGCGTGTATGATTGGGGTAGTGAAAAATATTCCAGTGGCACTTTTGATTTACCCACAGAATGGTTGAATTGCCTGTTTCTATGAACTGGGTTCGCCAATAATGTGAAGGATGCCAGTCTTTTTATCCTATTGTAGATTGCTTAGATCTCGATATGCCAAATGTAATTGCATGAAATATATAGTAAAAGCCAGTGGAATGTGTGTGGCTACAACTAGTCTGGCTACACGTCCTCATATAACATATCAAGGACGCACCATCTTACCAGATTAACCATTCGACTTACCAATGCAGTGTGGGAAGAAAGAAGTATTGGGACTGCGTATCCAAGCAATTGATGCCATGGACTCCTTCGTAGAACCTTGTAAGCGAAAAAGAAGTTGCAGTGTGCCTGTACAAAGAGCTAGTGTAAGTTCAGTTATCTGCTTCTCGGAATTTTAGTTAACCACTTATTACAAAATTGTACAATTACGTTGCTTGGCTTAATTTAGTTTTCTACTGATTACATAATGTCATAGCCTGTTAATCCTATTATAGACTCCGCCTATCTATGTGTTTGGTACTTACTGTTAAGAATTACCTGTTTGCCTGAAATTAAATAGCTACTTAAGCACGTAGATAGCTGGTCATATGTACTTCTAGGGTGCATCAGGATTCACGTGTAATTTACATTCTAATACCCTGTTTGTTTAAATGGTTTGCTGTTATCACTTGTAGCACTATTAATTTTTGCATGTTCATAGATAGACAATTGTCAGGTTATATGAGGGACACCGTCTTTTTAACTTATATATTTGTTGGAATCATTTTCTTACATCAATGGAATTTACAAATATCTGTGTTGCTGGTAAACGGTACCGACTTGTTACTTCAATACGTTGCCAAGAACTTGTTAGTTTTACTAGTTCATGTGTAATTAAATACGTTGCCAAAACCAGTTAGTTTTACTAGTTTGATGTTAGTTTCTTATGGCTCTTGCAAAACTTTATTTATTGATTGCTAACATTCAAGTTTACAGGATCCAACTGAAACTCCGTTGGCACAACAGGTATGTTTTCAGAAACTTCCTTGTTTACCTGGTTTGCTGCTGTAACTTGTTGCTGTAATCATCTTTCCAACTTCAAGTTTTTAGGATCGAATTGGAAGTCCAATTGCACACCAGATACATTTTCAAAAATATATTTGTGTAACAGGTTTGCTGATGTAACTTGTTGCTCTAATCAAGTTATTGACTACTCAACTTTTAATGATCCAAGACAAATTCCAATGCCACAACAGGTTCCTTTTGCAAAACTTGTTTGTTTAACTACTTTGCTGCTGCTGCCGGTTGCTCTAATCACGTTACTGGCTACTCAACTTTTCAGGATTCAAGAGAAACTCCAATGCCACAATAGGTACCTTTTACAAAACTTGTTTGTTTAACTACTTTGTTGCTGCAACAACCGGTTACAATGATGTTAATAACTAATTTTCAGCATCCAATTGAAACTCTTTAATTCCTTGTTTGTTTAACTGGTTTGCTGTTATAACTCCCAGTTGAGATGTTTTGCTAACTTCAACTTTTAGGAATCCAATCGGAACTTTAATGGCAAAACAGGTTAGCCCAAGATCAAAGAGCGATGTCCCCATGGACGTTGTATCATCCCACAGCAGTGGCACCGGCCCAATCGTGCATCATGAATTGCCAACTGCTGATGCTCTAGAGGCTAAACTAGTGGTAGAAAGAGATTCTACTTCTGCACTTAGAGATGAAGTTGACATGTTGAGGAAGCAAACAACACAATCACAAGCAGTACTTAGGAAAACCATTAAATATTTGGTGGATTTCAAAACGAAGCAAGCTGAGACTGGCCGCATTGTTAAGGTCCTGAAGGAAAAAAAGGAAATTAAATTCCCACTTGGTAAATCATAGGTGAAATGTTCTTTCCATCGTTTAATAACCTTTGTGTTGTTTGTTCATGTAAGCAATCAAACCATTTGTTTTAGAGATCATGTAATAATTGTTTTTTGTTTTTTGGTTTGTAATTTTATTTGAGCACAAGTCTGTATTAATTGATAAGACTTGGAGACATTTCATTTTGATTGTTGTGTGAGGCCTACAAATATGCCAATCGGGCTGAATGTGCATTCAGCAATAATAGTAGTATAGATGGACCATAAGTGGCACGCATCGGAAAGGGCAAAGATGCTGTGGTAGCTTCGCTCAAAAAAGGATGTTGTTCTAGCAAAAAAAAGTACAGCGACCTGGCTTATGTATGTTAGTTGATATTATTGATCCATATACTCTATAAGTGTTTATATGTCTGTTAGTTATGTACATTCTTGGTTGATTGACTTGGTATTTGAATCTTAATACATCGCTTGTGTACATATCTAAATGGGAGTACACATTATGCTGCGTGTGACATTTGAGTTGGACATAAAGTGTTCCAAATATTCGAATTCACCTTAAACTGGATTCTAGCTTCTGAATTTGAGTATCGGCATTTCTAAATCATATTCATATATGACAGTGGAATACATCTTTGTTGTGCTTTCGAAGATATATAAAAACACATAGAATAATTTATAAAGATTCGTATAGGAATACAAACTGGATTCGAATTTAGTTGCCAGGGTAAACGTGGATGCTTATTGTCCCAAAATTCGAAAGAAGCGGCAAAATGTCCACTCCCACGTCGGCTGCCCGCAGCCAAGTGTTTGGGAGATGGAAATTATTGTCTACCCATTACACGGACAATCCATCGGCCCGATTTCCACTACTTTCGATAGGGGTAGGTTAGTAACTTCAATTAGACGTGACACGACCGCCTCTGAGCCCATTCCGACACGGTGGGCGCCAAACATAGGCGGCAAAACACATTTGATTCAAGCTCGTCCGAAAGACCTCTATTTCTCCCTCCATTTCCCCATTCATACACGGTGGGCGGCAAAACAAACTCGACTTGGCCAAAATTGATGTAGGCAAATATTTTCAATAGGGGCAGGTTTGTAACTTCACTTAGACGTGACTAAACCGCCCTACCAATCAGCCCCGTTCATACACCCTGGGCACCAACCATGGGGGCCAAAACACCCTCTCCTTGCCCGAAATCGCTCTAGGCAAATATTGGCGAGATGCGAGATTACCGTCCTACCCCCAATCGACAAGATGTCCAAATTTTAAACGGGGCTAAGTTCGTAACTTTCCCATATTTCAGACAGGCGCATCCTAAAAACATGGTTCCCCGTACCTCTCCCTCCATTTTCCCATTCATACACCGTCCGCGCTAGAACACCATCCCCACACCAGCCTCCTCCATCCGCCACCCCATCCATCGCTGCCGTCCTCCACCCCATCCATCGTCCTCCACCATGCCAGAGCGCCTACGAAGACCGCGTCGTCCACTACTAGAGATGGACGTTTCTCATCCACGGCGATGGACCAAGAGCCTTGCCTCGCATCCTTTCGCTTCATCGGCGCCATCATCCTCTTTGTCAGGGCCGCTCACACGACCTTCTCTTGCACCGCAACAGGACTTATCCCCCGATGCACCCGTCTACTGTCGCAGATCTGCTTCAACGCCACCAGTAGTCAACGCACCCCCGATGCCTACACGGCGCCGCAAGAGAGGTGGTACTTCATATCTCCTCAACTTTTTGATCTCAACCAGAAAATAGATCGTAACTTGGAATTTAGTTCTTAGTTCAAAGCAAACAATGGATGCTAAATATCATTTCTCCGGTTTGCAGCTTTAAATCTGCCATGGCACAGTCATAATACGGGTTAACTGATCATGCTTAGGGTTTAATTGATCATGTTGGTTCTGTGGTGGTTTCTTTAATAGAAATCAGAGGGGAAACCCTCTTTTGCTAAAAAAATGCTTAGGGTTTCCCCCTTTTATGATCACTATACGATCATAATACATGCTTCGTGTCATAATAGCACTGCTCCACCCATCAAGCTGAACAAGCTTAGTTGTTCAAATACAAATATGATATTATTAAAACAGAGTCGTTTAATTGGTCAGCTAAATGTTCCTAATTTAGTTTTGAAAATGCATGTTCGTCGCTCGGGTGTGTATCTCTACAGGGTGCCCACGGTGGGCCGGCCCACCCTGGGATTTTGGGTCGTCCCAGGCCCCGATTCCCCTCTGTTCTGCTGCGCGCTTTTGATCTCTACTCACCCCCAGCCGCCTGCCTCGTAGGTGACTTGCCGTCCCCGGACGGCATGACTCTAGGAGGAGACGTCGGGCTAGCAGGAGGTCAGGAGCCACTCGCCCTATAGCGCCACCGCTGCCCGGGCGCGCTGCCGGGCCTACCTTCCCAGTCCGTTAAGGGTGTGTTTGCTTTGTGGCATGGGGTGGAATATAACGGGTCCAACCTGTCCCTGGCCCTAGTTCCGGTGTTTGGTAGTCAAGTGGAACCGGAACTCATCCGTTCCCCGAAAGCGAATATACCCCTGATATCCGGAATTGAGTGGTACCGCCGAATCGGTGGAATTACATGGAACCGAGCCTCTCCCTCTTTCCTCGGCTGCTCCTCTTCTTCCATCGACACTACCGGCTGCTCCTCTCCCTCGTCTCCTCAATCGGCTGCGGGGTGGTCGTCTTGAAGCTGGCTAGTAGTGGCTGCAGGGGTTGCGCGACTCACGGCCGGGAAGACGGGCGGCGGCGTTTAGTGCTCAGCCAGTAGCCGGAGACGCGGGCGACGGCGGCCGACATTGGTGGCACCGGCGGGCGCGTGACTCATGGCCGGTAAGATGGTCGGCGGCGGCCGGAGAGGCGGGTGACGGCGGGCGGCTCAGGTCGCAGCGGCGGCAGAAGGTACAATCCCTGGCAGAGCAACGGCGGCGGCGAGCAGAAAAGAGGCATCCCATCGCAGTCCCTCTCCTGGGCTAGCAGCGGTGCGGCAAGAACGGGATAGCAGCAGCATGCATCAGCGGGAGGCAGGGCGTGCAACAGCAGCAGATCTACTGGGCTGGCAGCGACGCGGCATGAAGCAGATAGCAGCAGGGTCAGCAGCTTGTTTGATGGTAGATCTATGTCCTCTTTATTCAGATTTGTGACAAATTTTGTTGTCTACTTTCAGAAAATTTTGTTGTCTACTTTCAGAAAATCATTGTTGTTGATAACTATTTTTGCTTGTGACTGAATTTATAAATAATCTATACTACAAATACAATTCTAATATTGCACAATTATATAGTTTGCTGTTAAACATAAAAAGGTTATAATTGTTCAAATGGATGTGAGAATAATCTCAAAAGTGGTGAAGAACCAAATCCATTCCACTTCATCGCTTCAACCAAACACTGAAATGTAATGGTTCCATTTCACCTATTGTGCTCAACCAAACACAGGAACGGAACCGACCCATTCCGATGGAATGGAACCATGACATTCCATTCCACTTCGTTCCCAAACCAAACACACCCTAAGGGCTCAGGCGTGCAGCACCCACTATGCCAACCCGATTTATCCTGAGATACGTCCTCAACACTCAGCACTTCAGCAGCCACTCCTCATCACCCATTTTCTAATTGATTCATTACTCATTAGGCAGGACTGTCATTAGGGTTTGTTGTGTGCTGAGTGCTACCTACACTTAATGGTTCAGATGTATTTTAGTAATCTTTACTACCTGTAAAGTTCACAGGGTTTCAAAATTCCGTCCCTAGGAACAGACACTAGTCATTTTGGATTGTTGGTCATAGTGACATTGACCCAGATTACTACTGCAGGCCAGGGTTTGTTGACAATTTTACTTGTCTTTCTTACTCATTCGATAGGATATCCAATTATTCACGTCGATTAGTTGCAAACAGTAAGTACTAGACAAACTTCCTGATTCAGATTTTGGACGATCTCTTACTGCTGTTACAATTCTGCATACTTGTCCTAGTGAGCTCACAAGTAAATGATTGATTCACTACATCTATGCTTGCCTTCTCATATTTGTTGTCAATATTCTTTTAGAGTGCACCACCCTGTTTCAAAATATTGGAACCGTAGACATGAGTGAATAGTATTTCTCTGTGTGATCTCTTCCATCATGTGTGGGCAACGAACACTGCATTGTATAGAAAGAAAGTGTCATTTCCAGCTTTTACATAGGCTACGATCTTTTACGTGGAATACAATCTGCCTACTTGCTTTGTGTCGCACTACCAACACTCCACCCTTGAAGCTAAACATTATGCCACTCATAATTCCTGGGTTTATTTGTTCAAATACAAATTTGATATGATTCTAATGTTCCCACTTCAGTTTTGAAATGTGTGTCTGCCTGTTATAGAGACACAAGGGGTTTGTATTCTATGTGTGGTCTGGTCAGCACGGTTGGGTGGTGAACTTTGCATATGCAGGGGTTTATAGGGAGACACTCTTCGAGTTAAATCCGCAATGCATTCCATAGATAATCTGACTACTTTTTATGTATTGATGAATCTCATATTCTAAACAACATCATAATGATCATGAGCTTCCGCGCATGAAAAGAATAAAGCAGAACAATGCCATGGCTGTCAAACTTGGCATTAAGGGACTGAAATCAAGTCTGGATACAATGCAATGCAAAGGCTCTCCACCACTGATTCATGGTCAGAATATGATCCTAACAGTGATTCTAAGCTAGAGGGAGACCTAAGTCAATGTAGCTCCATAGTGGATGAGTCAGAGGCACATGCCCTATCTTATTCACCCATCAAGGTGCTTGCTCTAACTTTCCACGGTTATATTAGTCGCACATATCTTGCAACTGATGCTTTGCATTGCTTCTACTTTGTTGCACTATGGTTAAGCTTAGTTAACACATCGTGTATGTGAATACGCCCTGCCTATCCATTTTCAATACATATTCCTGTCGGGGTCCGGACTCGTATCCGCGGCCCCGGGCACCTATGGGGCACTCGGGGGCCCCTTCTGGTTCGGCAGGGGGGCGAGGGCCGCGCGCAGAGCAGATCGAGGTCGAGCACGCGCGGGGAGACGGGCGATCTTTACCCAGCTTCGGGGCTCTCCGGAGAGATAACACCCCTACTGCTGCTCTGAGTTGTTATAGAATCTAGCTCGAATGTGCGAGCATATGGTGGTGGTGCGGGTGTCGAATGAACCGAACCCCTTCTACGTGCGCATGGGCCTCCCTTTTATAGTCCGAAGGGGGTACCCACAGGTGGCAGCGTAGGAAGAGGGGGTAGAAACGTAAAGCGCAGGTTGGTACAGCGATGACTGTGATGCCCTACCTAATTCGACGGCGGGGGACAAAGGCATTAAATGCCCGTCCGGTCGCCCCCAACAAAGGCGGGAGGGTGACCGTTAAGTGAGCCACCGGTTGCCACGATGGCGCCTCTGTCGACTCCGCTCGCCACCTCGCTCCGCATGGCTATGTAGCGCCCGCCACGTGCCCTTGGGATGGCCTTGCGACGACATCGTCATTTGGGTGCGCTGGAGTCTGGTGGCAGCCTTGCGCGGCAAGTGCCTTGCCGCTGACCCTGTTCTTCTTTGTCGGCAAAGTTTGCGGCCGCCGTGTCTTGCCGGGCGCGGGGCACCGCGGCAAGTCTTCCGATGTTGCCTGGCTGGCCTTCCCGCAAGCTCCTCTTGCCGGGCCTTCGTGTTCTTAGCTAGTACTTTGTTCTTGAATGGCAGTGATAAGTGGTGGAGAGCCTTGCCGGACGTCCGGCAAGCCTTGCCACGGGCGTGCTGCGACTGCCCGTGCACAAGTTCGGGGTACTAAGGTGCCCCCCTACTTTAGTACACCAACAGGAGCCCCCGGGCCTGGGCCATACACGGTGCCGAGCGTTGTTGGGCGGGCCCAAGTCACAGACGACACGCGTGGCCTTGGTCCACACAGCAACGGGCTCCGCACCCACCGCGCTCTCCCGCAACGGCACGCGTCGATTGCGGCGTCGTGGGAGACGTGGGTCTATACTTAATTCCAGGAAATGCGTAACGTTCGCATCTCCTGTTTATAAGCAGGGCGACCGGGGTCGTTCCCCCACTTTCGCCATTCGCATCTCCTTCCTCCGAAAGCTCCGCTGTTCTCCCCTCATCTCCTGAACCGAGAGGAAAACAGTAACCGCCGCTTGTCCGCCGTCGTCGCCTTAGCCTCCCCGTCATGGCTCAAAACCGGAAGGCTACGAAGGCGCGAATCGGCGAGGCGATGGAGCTCGAGGCGTCAAGCGAGAAGCAGTGCTCTTTCCCCCCGAGCTTACTCCGGAGGCGTTGCGGACGGAGTTTTACCTTTTCTGGTCGACGGAAACGCGTGCGCATCCGCGCACGCCGGTGATTTCCGCGGAGGCCTCCAAATCGAAGAAGTGCCCCAGGGGGTACTACTTCTTCCCTGTGTTCTTCTACTGCGGCTCTGCCCACCTTTTTCCGATTTCTTTTGTGATATCATGAACACCTACAGGTTTCATCTGCTTGACTTCACCCCCAACGCCGTTCTGACAATGGCGGTGTTCACGCATCTCTGCGAGAACTTCGTTGGTATCCTCCCCAATGTGGCCCTCTTCCGTCATTACTTCTCCCCTCGGGCTGACAAAGGGGAGCCGCTGGCCGGTGGGATCGCCTGGACCTCCCGGATGGGTATGAAGGAGGTGTACTTGTCGGGCGAACTTCGCAGCAAGTGGGACGAGTGGAGGGCGGAGTGGTGTTGGATCTGTGATGACAACCTACCGTCGTTCACCGAGCTGCGCAAGACTCGGGTGGTGCGTGGTAACGACTGGAGCGCTCTGTCGCCGGACGACGCCAAGCTGTCGATCGCCACCACCCGAATCCTCCGGCTCAGGCAGGCCGGGCTCACCACAGGGGCGGTTGGCGCGGATTTCCTCCGCCGCCGTATCGCCCCTCTGCAAGCGAGGGGGCGGCCTGCCTGGCAGTTCAGCTGCCCCGCAGATTTCATGAGGCTGCGCCCAGGCCTCAATTTCAACTTCACGGTCATGGAGCTCGGCGCGATGTTGAGGGAGATGTTCAAGCATGATCTCAATCATCCAGAGTGGTTCTAGTTGGCGCGGGGTGTCGTCCCTTTGTGCAACAATTCCCAGCGCGATCGCATCTGCGCGATGATGCCAGAGTGTGATTCGCATGGGATAAACGCGAATTGGATAGAGCCTGCTGCCGAGGTCGTGCAACAATTTTTCGACAACTTGTCGGAGGCCGCAGTCAACTCCGATGAGCAGAAACTCCTCACCTGCACCACCACTGCCGAAGAGCTAGCATATATTGCTAGCCGGGCCGAAGAGGCCGCCGCAGCCGCCGCGGCGGGCGAGTTCGGATTTACGCTGGCGGAGGCAGACGCCGCGGCGGCGGCAAGCCTTGCCGCCCTGGAAGCGCTAGCCGGGGAGGACGAAGGCTAGGGAGAGGCCGAGGCCGGGACGGGCGAGCCGCCAAGGGCGCGAGCGGCCAGCCGTCCTCGGGCGGCCCGCCACAGGCAGAGCCCACAGCATAGCCCCAATTCCGTCCGAAGAGGCGTCTTCGTCGGGTCGGTGAGCTGGCGGAGGAACAGAGCCGCCCGCAGCAGCGGCGTCGCGGACACGTTCTATCACAAGGGCGCCGCAGCCGCGGGCGGATCCCAGGCCGCGCCGGCAACCGAGGCGGGGTCTTCCCGGGCCGCCACGCCTGATCCTGTCGTAGCCCCCGGCAAGCGCCGGAGGGAGCCCACCCCTCCACCACGTCGTGCCGAGAGGGTACCGGAGTTCGACCTCTCCGCGCTGAGCTCCGACGACGACGAGGAGGAGGAAGAGGGGGAGTAAGGCTTCCCTTGCACCGTGCTTGTCCTTCTCTCAATCTTTCTTATTGCTTGTCGTGTATCTAACCCGCTTTTCTCCAAACTCACGTTTCGTACCAGGACTTTGGCGGAGAGGGCGGCGAAGAGGGCCAAAATCCCCGTGGTCAATGTTGAAGACGATCCTGCCGTGATAGCAGAAGACACGTCCGAGACCATTTTGACGGACCCAATCCCTTCTCCTCGCAGCAGCCCCCAGCACAGCCCTCGGCGTGAGCATCTTGATTCATCCTTCGTCGCTTCTTCCTCAGTCAAGATCTTGATCTTTGGCTCTTTTGTATGTAGGAGGAGAGCAGGCCCACCAGGGGCGGCCGGAGTTCGACGCTGAGGTGTCGTCAACCTCTACTACACCATCGAGGGCCGATTCCCCGGTGTGGGAGCCGTCTCCGACAAGGATGGGGTCTCCGGCAAGGGGTGAGGCCGGCGAGCCCCCGGCGGTGGAGCCCGTATTTGCGGAGTCCAGCGCGGGTGAGCTTTCTTGTCGGGGTCCTTCCTTTGGAACCTGCTGCTCTCTCTTTAGTTTCTTCTGGTTGTTGATTATCTCTTTTCTTCCCTGCCTTCAGATGTTCCCCTTGGGGACCCGATGGAGGCCGAAGTCGCTGCTGAGGGGGACGACCGTGGCAACGCCGGCGATGGCTGCCGCCACCGAGGAAGGGGCAGCGGAAGCGGTCCACCGCGAGAGGGCCGCCCGGGGCCGCCGCACAGGGGCCGGTGACCGTGCCGACGGCCCGGAGGACGCAGGAGCACGGGGTGCTGCTGAAGGAAATATGCCCTAGAGGCAATAATAAAGTTATTATTTATTTCCTTATTTCATGATAAATGTCTATTATTCATGCTAGAATTGTATTAACCGGAAACATAATACATGTGTGAATACATAGACAAACAGAGTGTCACTAGTATGCCTCTACTAGACTAGCTTGTTAATCAAAGATGGTTAAGTTTCCTAACCATAGACAAAGGAGTTGTTATTTGATTAACAAGGTCACATCATTAGTTGAATGATCTGATTGACATGACCCATTCCATTAGCTTAGCACCCGATCGTTTAGTATGTTGCTATTGCTTTTATCCATAACTTATACATGTTCCTATAACTATGAGATTATGCAACTCCCGTTTACCGGAGGAACACTTTGGGTACTACCAAACGTCACAACGTAACTGGGTGATTATAAAGGAAGTACTACAGGTGTCTCCAAAGGCAGATGTTGGGTTGGCGTATTTCGAGATTAGGTTTTGTCACTCCGATTGTCGGAGAGGTATCTCTGGGCCCTCTCGGTAATACACATCACTTAAGCCTTGCAAGCATTACAACTAATGAGTTAGCTGTGAGATGATGTATTACGGAACGAGTAAAGAGACTTGCCGGTAACGAGATTGAACTAGGTATTGGATACCGACGATCGAATCTCGGGCAAGTAACATACCGATGACAAAGGGAACAACGTATGTTGTTATGCGGTCTGACCAATAAAGATCTTCGTAGAATATATAGGAACCAATATGGGCATCCAGGTCCCGCTATTGGTTATTGACCGGAGACGTGTCTCGGTCATGTCTACATTGTTCTCGAACCGTAGGGTCCGCACGCTTAAGGTTTCGATGGCGGTTTTATTATGAGTTTATGAGTTTTGATGTACCAAGGAGTTCGAGTCCCGGATGAGATCAGGGACATGACGAGGAGTCTCGAAATGGTCGAGACGTAAAGATCGATATATTGGACGACTATATTCAGAGTTCGGAAAGGTTCCGAGTGATTCGGTATTTTTCGGTCTACCGAGAGTTACGGAATTCGTATTGGGCCTTAATGGGCCATACGGGAAAGGAGAAAAGGGCCAAAGGGTGGTCGCCGCCTCCCTTGGTCTAGTCCGAATTGGACTAGGAGGGGGCGCACCCATCCTTCCTTCTCCTTCTCTCTTCCCTTTCCTTCTCTCCTACTCCTAATACATGGAAGGACTACTAGTTGGACTAGGAAAGGGGGAATCCTACTCCCGGTGGGAGTAGGACTCCCCATGGCGCGCCATAGAGAGGGCCGGCCTCCTCCTCCCTCCCTCCTTTATATACGGGGGCAGGGGGCACCCCATGGACACACAAGTTGATCCTTGAGATCGTTCCTTAGCCGTTGCGGTGCCCCCTCCACCATATTCCACCTCGGTCATATCGTAGCGGTGCTTAGGCGAAGCCTGCATCGGTAGAACATCAAGATCGCCACCACGCCGTCGTCCGACGGAACTCTCTCCCCGAGCTTTGCTGGATCGGAGCCGAGGAGCGTCACCGAGCTGTACGTGTGTCAAGAACTTCGAGGCGCCGGAGTAACGGCGCTGGGATCGGTTGGATCGCGAGGAGAACGTCGACTACTTCCTCTACATTGTGATCGCTTCCGCTTCGGTCTACAAGGGTACGTAGACAACACTCTCCCCTCTCGTTGCTATGCATCACCATAATCTTGCGTGTGCGTAGGAAACTTTTTGAAATTACTACGTTCCCCAACAGTGGCATCCGAGCTTAGGTTTTTTTTATGGTTTGATGTTTTGCACGAGTAGAACACAAGTGAGTTGTGGACGATACAAGTCATACTGCCTACTAGCATGTCATACTTTGGTTCAGCGGTATTGTTGGATGAAGCGGCCCGGACCGACATTACGCGTACGCTTACGCGAGACTGGTTCTACCGCCGTGCTTTACACAAAGGTGGCTAGCGGGTGTCAGTTTCTCCAACTTTAGTTGAACCGAGTATAGCTACGCCCGGTCCTTGAGAAGGTTAAACGAGTCTATTTGACGAATATCGTTGTGGTTTTGATGCGAGGTGAGATTGGTTCTTACTTCAGCCCGTAGCAGCCACGTAAAATTTGCAACAACAAAGTAGAGGACGTCTAACTTGTTTTTGCAGGGCATGTTGTGATGTGATATGGCCAAGACGTGATGCTATATTTTATTGTATGAGATGATCATGTTTTGTAACCTAAGTTATCGGCAATCGGCAGGAGCCATATGGTTGTCGCTTTATTGTATGAAATGCAACGCATCAGTAATTGCTTTACTTTATCACTAAGCGGTAGCGATAGTCGAGAAGCAATAGATGGCGTGGCGACAACGATGCTACGATGGAGATCAAGGTGTCGCGCGGTGACGATGGTGATCACGACGATGCTTGAAGATGGAGATCACAAGCACAAGATGATGATGGCCATATCATATCACTTATATTGATTGCATGTGATGTTTATCCTTTATGCATCTTATCTTGCTTTGATTGACGGTAGCATTTTAAGATGATCTCTCACTAAAATTATCAAGTAGTGTTCTCCCGAGTATGCACCATTGCCAAAGTTCGTCGTGCCCGCACACCACGTGATGATCGGGTGTGATAAGCTCTCGTCCATCTACAACGGGTGCAAGCCAGTTTTGCACACGCGGAATACTCAGGTTATACTTGACGAGCCTAGCATATGCAGATATGGCCTTGGAACACGGAGACCGAAAGGTCGAGCATGAATCATATAGTAGATATGATCAACATGAGATGTTCACCATTGAAAACTAATCCATTTCACGTGATGATCGGTTATGGTTTAGTTGAATTTGGATCATGTGATCACTTAGAGGATTAGAGGGATGTCTATCTAAGTGGGAGTTCTTAAGTAATATGATTAATTGAACTTAAATTTATCATGAACTTAGTCCTGGTAGTATTTTGCAAACCATGTTGTAGATCAATAGCTCACGTTGTTGCTTTCATATGTTTATTTTTGATATGTTCCTAGAGAAAACTGTGTTGAAAAATGTTAGTAGCAATGATGCGGATTGGATCCGTGATCGAGGTTTATCCTCATTGCTGCCAGAAAGAATTATGTCCTTGATGCACCGCTAGGTGATGCAGACCTATTGCGGAGGAGCGAGATAAAGATGTTATGAACGTTTGGCTAGCTCAATATGATGACTACTTGATAGTTTTGTGCACCATGCTTTATGGCTTAGAATCGGGACTTCAAAGATGTTTTGAACATCATGGACCATATGAGATGTTCCAGAATTGAAGTTAATATTTCAAGCAAATACCCGAGTTGAGAGATATGAAGTCTCCAACAAGTTCTATAGCTAAAAGATGGAAGAGAATCGCTCAACTAGTGAGCATGTGCTCAGATTGTCTGAGTACTACAATCGCTTGAATCAAGTGGGAGTTAATCTTCCAGATAAGATAGTGATTGACAGAATTCGCTAGTCACCATCACCAAGTTAGTAGAACTTCGTGATGAACTATAATATGCAAGGGATAACGGAAACTACTCCCAAGCTCTTCACGATGCTAAAATCGGTGAAGGTAGAAATCAAAGAAAAACATCAAGTGTTGATGGTTGACAAGATCACTAGTTTCAAGAAAAGGGCAAAGGACAGAAGGGGAACTTCAAGAAGAACGGCAAGCAAGTTGCTGCTCAATTGAAGAAGCCCAAGTCTGGTCCTAAGCCTGAGACTAAGTGCTTCTACTGCAAAGGGACTGGTCACTGGAAGCGGAACTACCCCAAGTATTTGGCGGATAAGAAGGATGGCAAAGTGAACAAGTGTATATTTGATATACAGGTTATTGATGTGTGCCTTACTAGTGTTTATAGTAGCCCCTGAGTATTTGATACTTGTTCGGTTGCTAAGATTAGTAACTCGAAACAGGAGTTGCAGAATAAACAGAAACTAGTTAAGGGTGAAGTGACGATGTGTGTTGAAAGTAGTTTCAATATTGATATGATCATCATCGCACACTCCCTATACTTTCGGGATTAGTGTTGAACCTAAATAAGTGTTATTAGGTGTTTGCGTTGAGCATGAATATGATTTGATCATGCTTATTGCAAAACAGTTATTCATTTAAGTAAGAGAATAAACTGTTGTTCTGTTTACATGAATAAAACCTTATATGGTTGCACACCCAATGAAAATGGTTCATTGGATCTCGATCGTAGTGATACACATATTCATAATATTGAAACCAAAAGATGCAAAGTTAATAATGATAGTGCAACTTATTTGTGGCACTGCCGTTTAGGTCATATTGGTGTAAAGCGCATGAAGAAACTCCATGCTGATGGGATTTTGGAATCACTTGATTATGAATCACTTGATGCTTGCGAACCGTGCCTTTTGGGCAAGATGACTAAAACTCCGTTCTCCGGAACAATGGAACAAGCTACTGACTTATTGGAAATAATACATACCGATGTATGCGATCCAATGAGTGTTGATGCTCATGGCAAGTATCGTTATTTTCTGACCTTCACAAGATGATTTGAGCAGATATGGGTATATCTACTTGATGAAACATAAGTCTGAAATAGTTGAAGGGTTCAAAGAGTTTCAGAGTGAAGTGGAAAAATCATCGTAACAAGAAAATAAAACTTCTGCGATCTGATCGCGGAAACGAATATTTGAGTTACGAGTTTGGTCTTCAACTAAAACAAAGTGAAATAGTTTCACAGTTCACGCCACCTAGAACACCACAACGTTATGGTGTGTCCGAACGTCGTAACTGCACTTTATTGGATATGGTGCGATCTATGATGTCTCTTACTGATTTACCACTATTATTTTGGGGTTATGCATTAGAGACAGCTGCATTCACGTTAAAAGGGCACCATCTAAATCCGCTGAGACGACACCATATGAACTGTGGTTTAGCAAGAAACCCAAGTTGTCGTTTCTTAAAGTTTGGAGTTGTGATGCTTATGTGAAAAAGTTTCATCCTGATAAGCTCAAACCCAAATCGGAGAAGTGCGTCTTCATAGAATACCCAAAGGAAATTATTGGGTACACCTTCTATCACAGATCCGAAGGCAAGATATTCGTTGCTAAAAATGGATCCTTTCTAGAGAAGGAGTTTCTCTCGAAAGAAGTGAGTGGGAGGAAAGTAGAACTTGATGAGGTAACTGTACCTGTTCCCTTATTGAAAAGTAGTTCATCACAGAAATCTGTTCTTGTGACTACTATACCAATTAGTGAGGAAGCTAATGATGATGATCATGTAACTTCAGATCAAGTTACTACCGAACCTCGTAGGTAAAACAGAGTGAGATCCGCACCAGAGTGGCACGGTAATCCTGTTCTGGAGGTCGTGTTACTTGACAATGACAAACCTACGAACTATGAGGAAGCGATGATGAGCCCAGATTCCGCAAAATGGTTTGAGGCCATAAAATCTGAGATATGATCCATGTATGAGAACAAAGTATGGACTTTGATGGATTTGCCCGATGATCGGCAAACCATAGAAAATAAATGGATCTTCAAGAGGAAGACGGACGTTGATAGTAGTGTTACTATCTACAAAGCTAGACTTGTCGAAAAAGGTTTTTGACAAAGTTCAAGATGTTGAATACAATGACATTTTCTCACTCGTATCGATGCTTAAAAGTCCGTCCGAATCATGTTAGCAATTGCCGCATTTTATGAAATCTGGCAAATGGATAAACAAAACTGCATTCCTTAATGGAGTTATTAAAGAAGAGTTGTATGTGATGCAATCAAGAGGTTTTGTCGATCCTAAAGGTGTTAACAAAATGTGCATCTATGGACTGGTGCAAGCATCTCGGAGTTGGAATATACGCTTTGATAAGTTGATCAAAGCATATAGTTTATACTGAGACTTGCAAAGGAAGCCTCGTATTTACTAGAAAGTGAGTGGGAGCACTACATTTCGATAAGTATATGTGAATGACATATTGTAGATCGGAAATAATGTAGAATTATTCGCAAAGCATAAAGGAGTGTTTGAAAGAAGTTTTTCAAAGAAAGACCTCGGTGAAGCTGCATACATATTGAGCATCAAGATCTATAGAGATAGATCAAGATGCTTGATAAGTTTTTTCAATGAGTACATACCTTGACAAGATTTTGAAGTAGTTCAAAATGGAACAGATCAAAGAAAGAGTTCTTGCCGTGTTACAAGGTGTGAAATTGAGTAAGACTCAAAACCCGACCACGGCAGAAGATAGAAAGAGAATGAAAGTCATTCCCTATGCCTTGGCCATAGGTTCTATAAAGTATGCCATGCTGTGTACCAGATCTGTTGTATACCCTACACCGAGTTTGGCAAGGAGTACAATAGTGATCTAGGAGTAGATCACTAGACAATGTCAAAATTATCCTTAGTGGAATAAGGATATGTTTCTCGATTATGGAAGTGACAAAAGGTTAGTCGTAAGGGTTACGTCGATGCAAGTTTTGACACCGATCCGATGACTCTAAGTCTCGATCTAGATACATATTGAAAGTGGGAGCAATTAGCTAGAGTAGCTTCGTGCAGAGCATTGTAGACATAGAAAAATTGCAAAATACATAACGGATCTGAATGTGAAAGACCCGTTGACTAAGACTGTCTCACAAGCAAAACATGATCACACCTCAGTACTCTTTGGGTGTTAATCACATAGCGATGTGAACTAGATTGCTGAATCTAGTAAACCCTTTGGGTGTTGATCACATGGCGATGTGAACTATGGGTGTTAATCATATACAGATATGATTATTGGTGTTCAATCACATGGCGATGTGAACTAGATTATTGACTCTAGTGCAAGTGGGAGACTGAAGGAAATATGCCCTAGAGGCAATAATAAAGTTATTATTTATTTCCTTATTTCATGATAAATGTCTATTATTCATGCTAGAATTGTATTAACCGGAAACATAATACATGTGTGAATACATAGACAAACAGAGTGTCACTAGTATGCCTCTACTAGACTAGCTTGTTAATCAAAGATGGTTAAGTTTCCTAACCATAGACAAAGGAGTTGTTATTTGATTAACAAGGTCACATCATTAGTTGAATGATCTGATTGACATGACCCATTCCATTAGCTTAGCACCCGATCGCTTAGTATGTTGCTATTGCTTTTATCCATAACTTATACATGTTCCTATAACTATGAGATTATGCAACTCCGTTTACGGAGGAACACTTTGGTACTACCAAACGTCCACAACGTAATCGGGTGATTATAAAGGAAGTACTACAGTGTCTCCAAAGGCAGATGTTGGGTTGGCGATTTCGAGATTAGGTTTTGTCACTCCGATTGTCGGAGAGGTATCTCTGGCCCTCTCGATAATACACATCACTTAAGCCTTGCAAGCATTACAACTAATGAGTTAGCTGTGAGATGATGTATTACGGAACGAGTAAAGAGACTTGCCGGTAACGAGATTGAACTAGGTATTGATACCGACGATCGAATCTCGGCAAGTAACATACCGATGACAAAGGGAACAACGTATGTTGTTATGCGGTCTGACCGATAAAGATCTTCGTAGAATATGTAGGAACCAATATGGGCATCCAGGTCCCGCTATTGGTTATTGACCGAGACGGTCTCGGTCATGTCTACATTGTTCTCGAACCGTAGGGTCCGCACGCTTAAGGTTTCGATGATGCTTTTATTATGAGTTTATGAGTTTTGATGTACCAAGGAGTTCGAGTCCCGGATGAGATCGGGGACATGACAAGGAGTCTCGAAATGGTCGAGACGTAAAGATCGATATATTGACGACTATATTCGGAGTTCGGAAAGGTTCCGAGTGATTCGGGTATTTTTCGGAGTACCGGAGAGTTACGGGAATTCGTATTGGGCCTTAATGGGCCATACGGGAAAGGAGAAAAAGGGCCAAAAGGGTGGCCGCCGCCCTCCCCTTGGTCTAGTCCGAATTGGACTAGGGAGGGGGGTGCCCCCTTCCTTCCTTCTCCTTCTCTCTTCCCTTTCCTTCTCTCCTACTCCTAATACATGGAAGGACTACTAGTTGGACTAGGAAAGGGGGAATCCTACTCCCGGTGGGAGTAGGACTCCCCATGGCGTGCCATAGAGAGGGCCGGCCTCCTCCTCCCTCCCTCCTTTATATACGGGGGCAGGGGGCACCCCATGGACACACAAGTTGATCCTTGAGATCGTTCCTTAGCCGTGTGCGGTGCCCCCCTCCACCATATTCCACCTCGGTCATATCGTAGCGGTGCTTAGGCGAAGCCCTGCATCGGTAGAACATCAAGATCGTCACCACGCCGTCGTGCTGACGGAACTCTCTCCCCGGAGCTTTGCTGGATCGGAGCCCGAGGAGCGTCACCGAGCTGTACGTGTGTCAAGAACTCGGAGGCGCCGGAGTAACGGCGCTGGGATCGGTTGGATCGCGAGGAGAACGTACGACTACTTCCTCTACATTGTGATCGCTTCCGCTTCGGTCTACAAGGGTACGTAGACAACACTCTCCCCTCTCGTTGCTATGCATCACCATGATCTTGCGTATGCGTAGGAAATTTTTTGAAATTACTACGTTCCCCAACAGCTGTGCCGACCGCTGATCCCTCCGCTGCTGGCACGGCGCCGAGCTCTGAAGAGCCCCAGCCCAGCGCATACCTGAAGGCCGGCGCGGGTGTGTACATCAAGCTCCCCTGGGCATCTAGCTCCAGGGCGCCAGTTGAAGGAGAGGAATTCGATGAGGAGGTACTCGCCTCTGCTGGGCTGGCGGTGGTCGATAGGCCAAGCAGCAGCAGCGGCGAGTCAGAGGAGGAGGAGCTGCTCCGGAAACTGGTGTCGCTCTACCGCGCCCGGCAAGCGAAACTCGTGTCCCGGGAAGCGCTCGTCGCACAGGCGGGAGCTGACATGGAGAAGCACGCGGAAGAGCTCAAGAGCCGCAACCAGGAGGCCCTCCGGTCCATTGCCGAGGAGAGGGCGCAGCTCGATGAGGCGAAGAAGGCCTTTATTCTGGAGAAGGCCGAGGCTGAAGAGCAGCAGAGGATTGCCGCCGAGGAGCTGTCTAAGCGGGATGGTGAGCTGATACAGCGGAAAGCGTACTTGGACAGCCATGATGAGGAGCTCGCCCCGAGAATGGGCGATCGGGCGGGCGCCAAGGAAGCAAAAGATGCGCCGCTGCTGCCGAGACCGCCAAGAAAGAGCTGGAGGAGAAGGTGACGCGCCGAGGCGACGCGACGGGAAAGACGAGGAGCTTGCCGCACTCCAGCGTGACCGCGAGGAGGACGCAGCAGCGCCCGCGCGTCTGCAGCCCAACTCTCCGAGAGGATTAAAGAGCTGGACGCCGCCAAGAAACGGGAAGATACCCTGAGGAAGGACCTCAAGGACCATGAGGAGCTACTGACGAGGGCCGCCGAAGCCCAGAACACCCTCAAAACCATAGTGGAGCTCTGGACGGAAGGCCTCGTCAACATTGCCGCGCTCATTGATGAGGAGTTGGCGGGGCTGAATTGGACGGGCTTCGGGTACTCCACAGAAGTGCTCTTGCGCCAATGTGGTGACCACATATGCCTCCGTGTATCTCTGCCAACAGCTGCTGTCCATCTTCCCGGGAAATGCACTTTAATTTCACTCCGTTGAATCTTCTTCTGTATAGTACGTCATCGACAAACTGGTACATACTCGATTGCCGGGCTACTCTCTCTTCCTCTTCTTGTTCCTCGGGAAGTTCCCCTGTCAAAGGAAATGGACGATTTGTTGTGCCCATGCCGAGCCTCGAGGCTCGACGACAAGGACTAAAGGCGCAAAATGCTGCTGCGGGAACATCCGCTTCTCGGCAAGAATCGGGATCCCGCCGAGCGTGATGCTCCCGGCAAGCGTGTCGGGACACAGCTTGTCGGGAGCGTCGCTTCAACGAAACAAGCCTCGGGGCTTGTCGAGCGATCGCTCCTCAAGACTTTCGTGTTGATCCTGGGGACCTTCTTGACGGCGGCTTCGGGGAGCTCCGCCGGAAAGTAGTCGCCAGTAACCAACTTTCTTTTCTTGCTCTGTCCAGTTGATGATGTCACAGATGGTTGAGTCAGCTTGAGCACGAAAATCCCTGGTTCCATAGGTAACTTGAGTGCGGCACACTTTGACAGGCCATCTGCAATGTCATTCTGAGCTCTTGGAACATGTTCCATTTGTAGGCCGTCAAAATGTTCTTCTAGCTTCCTCACTTCATCGATGTATGCTTCCATCAACGGACTCTGATAATCTTTGTTGACTTGACGGACGACAAGCTGTGAATCACCCCTGACAATAAGCTTCTTGATCCCAAGCTCTGCTGCTATCCTGAGTCCGGCAAGCAAGCCCTCATACTCTGCAGTATTGTTTGTTGCTCGCTCCTTGGGAAAGTGCATTTGGATCACGTACTTGAGGTGCTCTCCGGTGGGTGCAACAAGTAGTACGCCAAGACCGGGCGCCTTTGCAGCGAGAAGGCACCATCAAAGTACATGATCCATTCTTTGCTTGCTTCCTAGACGGGGATGCTCCTCTCCGGAGTTTCTTCGTCGGGTGTTGGCGTCCATTCTGCTATGAACTCTGCCAACGCTCGGCTCTGAATAGTTGAAGTACTTTCAAACTTGAGGCCAAAGCTTGACAATTCTAGTGCCCACTCGACAATCCTGCCTGTTGCTTCTGGATTCTGCAATATCCTCTTCAACGGAAAGCGAGTGACCACTGCGATCTCATGTGCTTGAAAGTAATGGCGCAGCTTCCTCGAGGCCATGAGAAGGCCAAAAAGCAACTTCTGCACACCAGAGTACCTTGATCTAGCCCCTCAGAGAAGGGAACCGACAAAATAAACCGGCGCCGCACCATCTTCTTCTGTTTCTCCTCTTGTGGCTGCGCAGATCCATCCTTGCCGGAACCAGAACTTGTCGGATCAGGGCTTGTCGGGCCAGAGCTTGTCGGGGAAGCCCCCTGCTTGTCGCTGGACTCGCTTGCCGCGGCCGCTGGCTCATCATCTGCCTCCCTCTCCGCTACTAACGCATCACTAACCACTTGATTGTTTGCCGCCAGATATAGCAGCAACTTCTCTTGTGGCTTAGGTGCGACAAGTGTTGGAGTGGAGGACAAATATTTCTTTAAGTCTTGCAGCGCAGCCTCTGCTTCCGGAGTCCATTTCATTGGACCCGCCTTTTTCAAGATTTTGAAAAACGGCAGGGCGTGTTCAGCAGACTTGGAAATGAACTCTTTGAGAGAGAGCAAGAACGCAACCGGCAAGCCTTCGTACGTCCTTGACTCGCTTCGGTGCTTCGATTTGCTCGATGGCCTTGATCTTGTCGGGATTAGCTTCAATCCCTCTATGTGACACAAAGAACCCGAGAAGCTTGCCGGAAGGAACTCCAAACACACACTTCTCGGGATTCAACTTGAGATTGATCTTGCGCAGATTTGTGAAGGTCTCGTCTAAATCTTGGATCAGAGTTGCTCCGTCTCTGCTCTTGACCACTATGTCATCCATGTAAGCTTCTACATTTCTGTGCAGCTGTGGCTCAAAAGCATGACTAACTACTCTTGCAAATGTTGAACCAGCATTCTTTAGTCCGAAAGGCATCCGTACAAAGCAGTACGTGCCACATGGAGTAATGAATGCGGTTTTCTCTTCATCTTCTTCAGCCATGAAGATCTGATGATATCCTGAGTACGCATCAAGGAATGAAAGCAGATCACATCCTGATGTGGAGTCAACAATCTGGTCAATGCGCGGCAAGGGAAATGGATCCTTGGGACAAGCTTTATTAACATCAGTGAAGTCAATACAAAGCCTCCACTTCCCGTTTGCCTTGCGCACGACTACTGGATTGGCTAACCACGTTGGATGGAGTACTCCTCGGACCAGGCCTGCCGCTTCCAACTTCTTGATCTCTTCTGCAATGAACTCTTGTCTTTCCACTGCCTGTTTTCTGACTCTCTTCTTGACGGGCCGCGCGTGAGGACAAACGGCAAGGTGGTGCTCAATTACTTTCCTGGGAACGCCGGGATGTCGATGGTTGCCATGCAAACACATCGACATTCGCCCGCAGAAAGCAACGAGCGCCGCTTCCTATTTAGGATCAAGCATGGCACCGATGGTGAAGGTACCACCAAAGGCCGCCCTCCTTGGCGCCACTTTCTTGGTCTCTGGTGAAGCTGTCTTTGCCTTCTTGCACTTGCCGGTGGAGCTCGATGGTGCGTCCTCGACGGCAGCGCAGCACTCCGAAGAGGTGCGCTTGCCGGAGTGGGCATCAGAGCTACTCTTGCCGGACTTGGCCTTCTTCTTCCCCCCGGGAGCTTTAGCGGCAAGTGGCTCGCGCTCTGCCGCAGCAGCTGCTTCCCGGTATATCTTGTCGGCGCAGATGAGTGCATCCTTCTTGTCGCCTTGGATAGAAATGACACTCATCGGGCCAGGCATCTTGAGCACATTGTATGCGTGGTGAGGCCGCCATGAACTTGGCGAACGCGGGTCGGCCGAGTATCCCGTTGTAGGGCAAAGGGATATCAGCCACGTCGAATGTGACCCTCTCAGTCCTGAAGTTCAGCTCGCTACCGAACGTCACCGGCAATGTGATCTTCCCCTTAGGCTGGCTCCTCCCCGGATTTATTCCTTGGAAGGTGCCAGTCTCTTCAAGCTCGCTGTTGGGGATCTGGAGCTTCTTGAGTACTGCGGAGGAAATCAAATTCAAACCGGCCCCGCCGTCGACCAACATCTTCGTGACCTTGAGGTTGCGGATCGTTGGTGAGACCAACAACGGCAAGCACCCGACCGCAGTGATGCGGTCAGGGTGATCCTCAACGTCGAAGACGAGGGGCGTGCTGGACCACTTCAGAGGCCTGCGCGCCTCGACGGACGGCTCCGCTGCATTTACCTCTCGCACCCACTGTTTGAGTTGGCGGTGCGAGGTGTGCAGGGAGGCGCCGCCGTCGACACACAATACCTCTGTCGCCTTCTGAAACTCTTGATCCTCAGTCTCATCTTCCTCCATCTCATCATCTTCTTCTTCCTCCTCGGCCTTGTCGCGGCCACGGGGAGGCCTGTCTCCTTGCCGTGTCTTGGCCTTGCCGCGGTTCCCTCCCCGGGCGGGAAGCTTCTTTCCGGATCCTCCGCCACCTCCCTGGGCTCTCTCCTTATCCTTATCGCGCGCAGACTCAGCTTTACTGCAGCTCCGCCATCTGCTCTACTTTTTTGCAGGTTTGGAGGTCATGGCCTTTGGTGCGGTGGATCTTGCAATAACGCTTGCCGGAGCCGTCCTGGTTGTCGGCGGCCGCTACAGCCTCGCCGGAGTCGTCGGTCTTGGCCTTGTCGGAGCCGCCTCCGTTCTTGGAATGCTCAACAGCTAGCACATCCTTAGCTTTCCTCTTCCTATTGTTCCGCCTCCGGTTCCTTCTTGCCGGGGCAGCGTCCTCGCTGTCAGATCCTTCTACTCCAGCAACCTCTCCGGGGATTTTCCTCCCCTCTTCAGCCCGTGCACACTTGTCGGCAAGAGCGTAGAGCTCATCGACATCTCGAATCTTTATCATCGCCATCTCCTCCTCATCTCATGGTTGCGCGTTACGATGAAACGCGCGATAATCTGCGGCAGGGTGGACGTCGGGATGTTGCGCCGCACCGCTGAATCTTTGTATATACTTGCGCAGGGCTCCTCCTTACGAAAAGTAAATGGAGGTCACTTTCACGCCATGAGGCTTGTGGCCGCCGTGAAGGCGCCGACAAACCGATGACACAGTCCGCCCATGAAGAGATGGAGCCGTCCGGCAAGTGCATGAGCCACGATCCGACATTGGGCTTGAGTACCACGGGAAGTAGTTGGCGAGGATCTTCTCGTCGCGCCCTCCGCAGCCTGCACCGCGATGGTGTAGATGCCGAGGAACTCCGACGGTGTATCCTGCCATCATACTTCTCGCACATCTGGTTTGAAGTTTTTAGTTTTGGGCCATCGGACTTGCCGCGAACTCACGGGTGAACGCAGGGCAACCAGCCGCGTCGGCAAGTCGTCAGTTCTCCGGTGCGTCTGCCGTCGGCGGGCCCGGCGCGATGGTCAGATTGACGTCGCGCTTCTCTCCGGTGCTCGATACGAGTTCGAGCGTCTTCGCGTTGCCGTTCTTGGAGAACGTGGCGCTGATCCCGGCGAGTTCGCGGGTCCGATGACGCGGTGGATTCGGCGTCAAGGTTGGTCCGGCGAGCTGGCGATCTTGGCCTGTGGGGCTAGGAGCGCACAGAAGCGGTACCCCCAGCGGTCCCGTCGGCGCCGTCCTGCGCAGGGGCGTCTTGTCGGGCCTTTGACGCGTTCGGTCGCCGGGGTTTGTCACCATTGGCGAAGCTGACTAGGCTGTGTATGGCCATCCTCCAGTCGTCGATCTTGTGCGGCGCCGAGAAGTCTAGGAGCAGCCGGGCTCGCCGCTTCTTCTGCAGCCTTGGGCAGCGGTGGTGATGGGCGGCGCGAGGAGCGAGACGTGCTCGGACTCCCAATCGGGTTGGGAGGAGCAACACCGCCCAGCGACCGTATTTCACTCGCACCAAAGATGTGTTCGTGCATGCTGCCCGCGAGCGCCTGCGACCCACCAGCTTGCCTTTGCTCCAACGCGAGCACGGTGCTTGGAGCACCGGGCGCTGTTGGCCTTGAACTTTGGGACGGGCGTGGCGTATGCACCGTCGCCGACGCTATGGGCCTTGTTCTGGATCTGGTGACGACACGAGACCCACCGGCGGTATCGGCCGCCCCGCCGGCGCCCACCTCACCGCCTGTTTGCTCCGGCGGTGGCGGTAGAGTTGATGTAGACGGAGCGGCCACCTCCAAAGGCTTCTTCTTCGGTGGCATGTTGACGATGACGCTGATGTGGTGTGCGCGGAGACCGGATCAGATGTTCACGACCTCGATGCCCCTACCTGGCGCGCCAAAGATGTCGGGGTCCGGACTCGTATCCGCGGCCCCGGGCACCTATGGGGCACTCGGGGGCCCCTTCTGGTTCGGCAGGGGGGCGAGGGCCGCGCGCAGAGCAGATCGAGGTCGAGCACGCGCGGGGAGATGGGCGATCTTTACCCAGCCGGGGCTCTCCGAGAGATAACACCCCTACCGCTGCTCGAGTTGTTATAGAATCTAGCTCGAATGTGCGAGCATATGGTGGTGGTGCGGGTGTCGAATGAACCGAACCCCTTCTACGTGCGCATGGGCCTCCCTTTTATAGTCTCAAGGGGGATCCACGGTGGCAGCGTGAGGAAGAGGGGTAGAAACGTAAAATCGCAGGTTGGTACAACGATGCACAACAAAGGCCCTACCTAATTCTCGACGGGGGACAAAGGCATTAAATGCCCGTCCGTCGCCCCCAACAAAGGCAGGAGGGGTGACCGTTAAGTGAGCCACCGGTTGCCACGACGGCGCCTCTGTCGACTCCGCTTCGCCACCTCGCCTCCGCATGGCTGTGTGGCGCCCGCGACGTGCCCTTGATGGCCTTGCGACGACATCGCCGCTGGTCTTATTGGAGTCTGGTGGCAGCCTTGCGCGCAAGTGCCTTGCCGCGCCTTGTTCTTGCTGTGTTTGTAAGTTTGCCGCCGCCCGGTCTTCTTGGGCGCGGGGCACCGCGGAAAGTCTTCTGATGTTGCCCTGGCTGGCCTTCCCGGCAAGCTCCTCTTGCCGGGGCCTTCGTGTTCTTGGCTAGTACTTTGTTCTTGAATGGCAGTGATAAGTGGTGGAGAGCCTTGCCGGACGTCCGGCAAGCCTTGCCACGGGGGTGCTGCGACTGCCCGTGCACAAGTTCGGGGTACTAAGGTGCCCCCCTACTTTAGTACACCAACAATTCCATCTGTCATTATACCATATTTATCCATTCAAATGTTGTTCTTGTGTATTAGACATTCAAAAGGAAGACGGCGATTGCTGATTGTGGAGGAGCACAAGCAAAGTATTTTGAAAAGGTAGTGACACCTGATAAATCAAATAGCCCATTAGGTGTAGTTGCAATATCACCTGACCCGCAAAACACCCCAACTCTAGCAGATTCTAGCCCTACTACACTGGTCATTTCTGATGCCCCAACTCAGCAGACCCTAACTGCAGCAAATAGTATGATGATGCCAGTTGACATAGCACCATCTCTACGACACAAAACCCCCCATTCCAGCAAAGAGTACACCAAATCTAGTTGCCAAATCTCTTTTTGAACCAGAGAGAGCCCCAATTACAGAAAATAGGACTCCTATTCCATTTCTTCCCAGTTTAGAAGATGAAGCTTATATTGTTGTCAGGAACTTTGTGCGCATCTTTCCTTCATGGAAAGATTATACCGCAGACACACAACAATTTCCAATCTTCCTCCGCAACTTATGCGTAAGTAATGTACTAATGTTATTCTTGGTAATTACTGCATATGTTTCTGCTGACAGAAGACACAAGATTTCATTCTTTTAAATAGGCGAGGACCAAACTGGATTGTCAAGACGAGCAAGGGTTGGTTGCGCTTTTCAAGCACTTGTAGATGAAGTGTCGTTCCTACCTGAGGCAAGCGCACTTCGATGGCAACCCTCTAAACAAAATTTATGTAAACTTTCCGGTGCTACATTTATCCGAAAGTGACTGGAATAATCTTGTTATACATTGGTCTCGTCTGCAGCGTAAGGTACTGTCTATGATATCACATCACAATTTGAACTACATTTCTGCATTTGCCTTAACGTCTCACTTGTATGAAAACTGTTAGCAGAAGAACATTCATTCTCAAGGGACCACAGAATCTCACAACTATACTGCACACTGCATTGCTCTTGTGAGTACCTCTCGCCCTGTATGACCATACTTACTTTCATAGATGTTTGATTATGTAGCATCACTGCACATGTTAGCCTCGTTATCGTCCATTTGGTGGACATTATAAGATCCGTTTGGACTCCTACATAAATTTAAAACCAACCCAATGCTTTTGAAGAGGTTTAGCTCTGCAGTCCTCTTGTAAGGATTGAACGTCGTCTATCACTGTACTTACATTAACAACTACTCCCTCTATCCCATAATATAAGAATGTTTTGTATAGTACACCAGTGTTCAAAACAATCTTGTATTATGGGAAGAAGGATTGGTTCACTGTGTAGCATTCTGCATCTTATCTCCCTTGCCCACAATTTACTAAAAGATATCAAATCTATATTTAATCTTACCAAAAATTTGAATACACAGGCAATGCCAGTGCAGAAGTGTAGCCTATTGGTCTTGTCAGTACATTTTGTCCTGCAACACTTGTACTTCCAGGGATTGGTAGTTGATTATGTAGCATGAATCTGCATCTTATCTTCATTATCCTCTATCCCTTCCAGTATTATCATATCTATAATTACTCTCGACAAAATGTAGAGTACAGCAATGCTTATGAAGAAGATTCTCTACTGAAATTCTTGAGTTATCCTTCCCTTGACATGGAGAAGGGCATTATAAAGCCGGTGTTAACTGTTAATGTAAGTCAGTCCTTCTAAAGCCTTTATCCTGAACTGCTGTTTAATTTGCTCATACTCCCTATCATTTACTTCTGTTTAGTTTGCTGTAATGCATGTTCGCAAGAACCATAATTTCCAAGTTTTACTTGTAAAACCAAATTCCTTATTCATACCATGCACATTACTCAATACTCCCTATATGTATGCTTATTTTTGTGGATCTATAATCCAATGTGTGGTGAAGCAGCCCACGTATGCACCTTGTCATCTCCTGTTTTATCTTACTGATGTGGCTGATGATATGAACAACATGCCATGCACATTAACCAAAATAGATACAATGCTTGTTATGTTGACATGGTAATCCAGTAGTGTGGTGAAGCTTCCAACATTATGAACAATGCCAGATTATGCTATTGATATTTTGAACTTAATCTTTATTTTCTAATTTGAATTTGGATGGAATTGACAGCATAGTTATCATCTTTGTTTATACACATGGAAAACCTGTCATCTCTCTGCTTGTTTCAGAGTGATATGCCTGATGGCATGCACAAGTTTGCTGAAGGCTGTGAGACAAACCCAACATATATTGCAACAAAGAAGGCAAAACATCTTGAAGATAGCGAGACAACCCCAAAGTCTTGTCTTGATGTAGTGTTCAAGTTACTTGAGACTAGCAGTCAGACAAGCTCACAGAATTCATTGTCTGAATCAGTTTGACTTCTTCAGTCCCAAGTTCTAGTAGAAAGGCATTCTGCAACTCAACTTCGACTTGAAGTCCTATCTCTAAGAAAGATTGCGGAGAACACTAATGAGAACCTCATTGCTAAACAACTACACCTGGAAGCTATGACCGACATGCTAGGCCGGTCTCACGGCCTTGCTTAGCAGCTTCCACAGCAGTTCCCGCGCAAGGCTAATCTTTCTTGAACTATGTTGGAAGTGGTCTCGGTTCAGTATTGTTTTGTTACGCTGCAATGGTGCCCAGTTTTTGTAATCTGCTTCTTCGTTGCGCTTTATGATCACTGGTGGCGAACTTCGATGCCCAGTGGATGTAATATACCATGAATCCTTTATTGTATAGTGTAGGTTTATTATAAGTTACTATGTCATAATTTCTTTATTGTATAGAGTAGGTTTGTTCTTAATTCCTACTAGTTACTGCCATCATTCACTATCTAAAAAAAATCAGATGTAGTCGACCGGGCCGAAACATTCACCTCTAATGGTCCTGGTTTTTAGCAGGCCACAATTGGGCCATCCTGCATCTTTCTTGGGCCCGAATGGCCATTTGGGCCTTCACACTTTGCGCCAGGCCCACAACTTACTCCGACCTATATTCGGCCCAAATTTTAGTTGGGCCTTTAGTGGACCCAGCACTTAGATTGGCCCAGGTAGCATTGGGCCATTAACAGGCTGAATATTCTACTAGCCTATTACGGCCCAGAAGAAACCATGGGCCTTTAGCAGGCCGAAATGCATGTTGGGCCTCAATTTTCACAAGTCGTTGACGGGCCTTCAGCAGGCTGAAATGTAGACCGAGCCTTTTTTGGCCCAGTTATATGACGGGCCGTTACCAGGCCGAAGCATATCTTTGGCCTTAGTTAGCCCACTGATATCACGGGCCTTTAAGATGTCGAAAGCTTAGTACATGCATCAATGGGCCGAATTATACGACAGGCCTTTAACAGGCCCAAAGTCACGTTGGGCTGAACTGTTGCCACCTTTATCACGGGCTGTTAGTGGGCCAGATGTCGCATCGGACCATATATGGCCCATGGGCAGCACGGGCCATTCCCAGGCCGAAAGACACACCGGGCTGAAATGGGCCCATGTCTACATCAGGCCTCTGACAGGCCGAAATTCACTGGGCTATAATTGGGCCCAAATATTCGGCGAACAATTAACTGGCCAGATCTGGATTCGGGACGTAAATGGGCCTTTATCAAACAGGCCGTTATTGGGCTGGCCCACTAGTACGTGAGTAAGTACTACTGGCCTTTGACTGGACCGGCCTTTTTAACCTATATGGGCCTCTGTTGCGCCCTGCCACGTGTCGATGTATTATAGGCATGTCTCCTCCAATGGACGGGCGACATCTGGCCCACTGAGGAGCAGACACGTGTTTCCTCCGGCCAATGAGAATTTTACATGTGGAAAATCACCATTGGTCTGGGCTGTTAACGGGTTATCGGATCCAAAACCAGACCCGATAGCTTAACAGTTGGATGCCACGTGTCGGTCACCCTTGACGAAAGCACTTCTATGACGCGCGATTTATCGTCATGGAAGTGGACACTTCCATGATGATAATTCTGGTAATGTCATGGAACACTTCTATGACAGCACATGTATGACTATCTTCATTCTGTCATAAAATTCTCATGGATGTACATGCATGACAGAAACGTGACCTACTGCGACAAACACGTATCATCACGGAAGTGTCATTTTTTGTAGTGGGGGGTGAGGGTTGGAGAGTCAGTAAGAGCCCCTGAGACATGATGCTCAGAACCCCCCCTTTAACGCTCAAGCGAATCGCGTGAAAAGGAGCAGTTGGCAAGGCCACCTGTGGTTAAGCTCCAGAGATTCCTGCAGTTCAGTGTGAGGAAATAACATAGTCCACAAGCGCGCTTGTTGGCCCACTTCTGATCTCTTCGCAATAAGATGGTGGCACCGAGCATCTGGTGAGGTGATGTGCACGGGGCGGGCCATGAGCCAGAGCTTGATCTCTCGGGTTTATCAGCGCTGTTGGGACGGACCCGAGCACAAGTGCCGTGCCAGCATGTGTAGCCCCATTGCAGGGTGAGCAGGAGGTTGATCAGCAGGGCAACAGGCAAGCAGGCGATGATCATAAGGCGATCAATAGGAGGTAGCAAGCTAGTTCAGGTAACTACAGAGTGATACATGCCACAGGGACGAACCCATGCATCCTGGGATGATGCAGCCTGAGAGGTGCCCCCAACAAGGTAAATTAAAAATGCGGAAAGATACATGTCGCAGGGACAAGCCCATGCGACCTGGGAATGATGCAGCCCAAGGGGCGCTCCTAGCTGAATAAACTAGAAAACGTCACCTGGCACTATTGTCGAAGAGGTGTTGGAGTAGCTGAAGACGCGCGCTGAAGAAGTTTGCCCTTAGGTGTCATCCAGTGTCCGGTTTCCGAGGGACTCTGGAGGTTCTGGCTCCTCCTCCCTTAGGACCGCCTGGCGCCTTGCCTCGCGAGCCGCCAGGGCGCCCTGCATGAGCCGATGGTAGGTGGCAGCCACGTTCGGCAGGCCGTAAGGCATGCGAATGTAGCTATGAGGGGGGCCCTCACACCGACCAACGCATGATGGCCAGTAACGCTCCTGGGATGCGGCCCTGTTGAGCCCTAGAATGTCAACGCGCACGCACGGCTCGCCGTCCTCGCCAGGACATGGAGCTGCGCCAGGTCACAGGCGGCGGTCGCCGTACATGGCTCTTGCCTCTTGAAGCTCCTTGGTTGCCTCGGTGATGAACTCTTGAGAACCAGGCACCTCGCGCCTTGTGCCCTGATGAGGGAAGCGTGCAGCCAAGCATGCCTCCATGTGGTGCCCGAGCGCCTCCCTCGTGACGTCAGCTAGGTCGGACGCCCTCCAGGAGAGAGCCCCCGAGCCCAGCCCGAGGAGGGCGTTGGGCGCTCCTTCCTATGTGAGGGAGGGAGGCGTCCCATCTGTGGGCGCAGGTCCTGAGGTGGTGCCGTTGGAGACACCGCTCTCCTGAAGCCCTTGGTGGAGTAGTTGCTTCTTCTTCTTGCGAACGACCTCAGGAGGGTAGATGTCGCCTTTGTTATGTGGGTCCTCGACTACTGCAGCCTGGTGGGCGCGCTCGAGGGAGCACACCACGTCCTTCTCTTCGCGGGTGACCGTGATGACGTCGCGGCTCCCTGGCATCTTGAGTACGTTGTAGCCATGGCGAGTCACCACCATGAACTTGGCCAGGGCTGGATACCCAAGGATGGCGTTGTAGGGAAGACGAATGTGGGCGACATCGAAGTAGATGAGCTCGATGCAGTAGTTTTCGCGGGTACCGAAGGTGACAGGGAGGCGGATCTGCCCTATCAGGGTGGTGCAGCTATCAGTTACTCCTGAGAAGGGCTTGGTGGGCTGCAGCTAATCATATGGCACTTGGAGGCGATCGAACGTGACAACGGAGAGAACATTGAGCCCTGCACCGCCATGAATGAGGGTCTTGGTGACTTAGACGTTGCTGATGATGGGAGAGCAGAGCATCGTGAGGGCGCCGGCAGTTGCCGCGCACTTGAGCTGGTCGGCCGAGCTGAAGGTGATGGCACACTTGCACCACTTGAGCGGCCGCATGGCCTCGAGCCTGGGAAGAGCCGCGTTCACTTCTGGGGCGAACTGCTTGAAGAGGCGCTGAGAGGCTGGGGCCTACGCACTGCCCAAGATGCAGGTGATGGCGCGAGGCTCCTGGAAGCCCCCTCGTCCTGGTCGTCATTGTCGGTGTCAAAACCGACGGATCTCGGGTAGGGGGTCCTGAACTGTGCGTCTATGATCGATGGTATAACAGGAGACGGGGGACACAATGTTTACCCAGGTTCGGGCCCTCTCGATGGAGGTAATACCCTACTTCCTGCTTGATTGATCTTGATGAATACAAATATTACAAGAGTAGATCTACCACGAGATCGTAATGGCTAAAACCCTAAAAGTCTAGCCTGTATGACTATGATTGTTGTTCTCTACCGACTAAGCCCTCTGGTTTATATAGACATCGGAGGGGACTAGGGTTGTACAAGGTCGGTTCCCTCAGTAGCCCCTGAACCAGGCTTCAATGACGACGTGTCCGGTGCGCAGATTGTCTTCGGCATTGCAAGGCGGGTTCCTTCTTCGAATACTCCAACGTAGTCTTCGTATGCAACGAATGTGTCCGGCTCTGCAAAACAAATTCCACAAGTCCAATCCGCTGACAACTTTTGGTAATGTGGCACCACGTCATCACCCGGTCATTATTTCGAACCGTTTTTCAGCCTACCGCTTCAAGATGCGGTCTCATTGTCACGTCTTGTCAAAGCAGAGATCGTGTCCCCTTATTGCGGGATTCTCATCAATACGGGCGTGGGTAATCCAACCGTGCCGTTTGCACAGCCCTTGGGAACA